>OV884058.1:176598477-177120207 GCA_930367215.1 Pollenia angustigena
CATATTATTGTTGCTCCAAACATGTTACGGTTAATAATAACTAAAATATGTTTAGCACTTATAATAGCATGGTTAGTTTTCAACCATAGCATGTTGTTCTTATAAAAGATAATAATACTATTGTAATTTTAAAAACATATTATTATCATATTTAACCATAACATGTTTAGGGGCAACCATAATACAGTTGTGGCTTTTTGACGATGGACTAATTTAACCAAAATTTGGTTGTCGGTGACTATAATATAATTTTTTTCTCTACCGGTATTGACTGCCAGCAGTCATCAAAGGCTGTGAGTGTTAACCGGTAAAACCCTCTGAAGATATTGAGTGCTTACAATTGAAATATGTGTTCGAGCCCTGCGGCAGTCAATAATCAAAAATGATCGATAAATTTTAATCAATTTGATGTTGTAAAATTACTTTTTTCATAAAAATAATTTAATGAAAATTAATTTTGACGAAGTTTAGCCTAATTGAAAACATTGAAATTTGGATTAAAAACCATAAACAGTTCAAAAACCACAATAGTGATTATCATTTTAAAAATCTTTCAATTCTGTTGAGATTATATTGAATAGTTCCAACTTAGATTTTTTTTTCAGATTGCTGTCTTATATCCATTAGGTTTGTACAAACACCTAAGCATATACTTTTTATATACAGGTATATATCTACATACAAACAGTTCTGCGATATAATATAGTAGTTAAAATAGTATTGGTATGTCTTAAACTGCACAAACTTTTGTTTGAGTTGTAGTGTTCATACCCTCCACTTCTATAAGTAATGAATGACTGTGTATTAAGTTTGTCGTTTTGTGTGAAAAAAAAGAGTTTTAAGTTAGCCTCCTTAAAAATTAGGTATATGTACCTTTTTTACACATTTCTGTTGTGTTTTTTTATATATATATATTCTGGCGATATATTTTTTGATTCAGTATAAATGTTTTGACACGTCGAAATGGGCACTTAATTACACAGAACTCTTTTTCATATACTAACATGATAAAAGTGAAAAAATTAGCTAAAGAAAGCAATTGCCTTGATTTAATTTCAAATGTTTGTTTTTAGTTGGGGGATGGTTCTGGGCTTGTTAAAATACACACGTTTTTGAATATCCCCAAATAAAACTACTAAAATCGTTTATTCACAAGTTTGGAAGTTTTCCACAGCTGGCCTTAAAAAAAAATTTCAACATCCTCGGATATGTGCCACCGTTTACAGAGATTGAAACGCCAAGGTCATTTAAAAGAAAACATTTTTACCAATCGACAATTTATTTCTCATGTCAGTTTTTGTTTTTTTTTTTAGTTTGCTAAAAATTCTTTTTACCGAATAGTTGGAAAATGGCAGAATGAAAAGGAAACAGAGGCTCACTAAGTGTTTTTTTATCTCTAAAATTTTTGACCAAATTATCAAAACATAACAAGAATAATTAGTATTGTGGTTATTTTGTTGAACTATTTATGGTTTTTAATCCAAATTTTTAATAATTTTACTTAGGCTTAAGTTCATGAAATTTTTAATTATTATTAAATTATTTTTATGAAGAAAGGAATTTTTTAAACATGAAAATTAATTAAAATTGTTATTGATAATCTTTCATTCTTGACGTGGCTCGGGCTCGAACCCTGGAAACCTGGAATATACAAAAGTTTGATTGTGAATTTAAGGAGTGAAATGCTTTTTAAATGAAATCGTTTGGTGGAAAAGTTATCTTATTTGATGGACTGTTAAGGTGAACTTAACAAATATTTTGTGATCTTAAGCTACTTAATTGGCAAATATTTGACGAAAAAGAAGTGACCAACAGGTAACCTAATATATAAAATTTTTTTATTTAAATTTTTTCCCAATTCTGAGTATAATACCACATTTTAAAAAAAATGTTTTTAGCTTTGTCTAGAAGTGTAATAAGCACTACTTTATTATCAAGTTTAATCTCACTAACTACACTGTGATAGTCGAAAAAATGAACTTCGATGAATCCTTTTCGAACTATCGGGGGGGGGGGGGGGGGAGTCCTCTAAGTGCGACGGTACATTTGGAAGTGTTAGATTGGCTCCAGATTTTGAGAAATCGGTATATATTCATTTTTCATGGATATACTTAGTCTGCGCTATTTAAAAAAATTTTATTCGACTGAATTAGTTTTTTTTGCCTTCTTAACTTTCTTTTACGGAATGTTTTGACTTTTTTCACGTAATTTAAACCGTTAACATCAATCAAAAGTAACGATTTTTGACCATTTTTAGCCATGGATATAGCTAAGTCTGCGCAAAGTTTCAAATCTGGTGTCTATTTTTGTCCTTCTTATAAGTTGTTTTAACAACAAATACTCAAAATTTGAAAATAACCGTTACATATCATGCTAATCTTCATCATCCAACTCGGATTGCAAATTCCAGCAAAGGTCTGCTAAAAGAGAATTTAATCTTTTTCCACTATACCAATGCTCTAACTGAGCTGAAACTTGATGAAATCGTTTACCATGCTCATCTAATTCCGATGGCAATAGGCGGTCGAAGTAATCTTGGTGGTAATGCTTAAATTGTTTTTGCATTGATAAGATGATAAGCATTTAATCTGAAGTTTTTGTGTAAGCTGTACGGAGAAAACTTTCAATATGTAAGTTCGCGTGTATATACTTATGTCATTACATAACACGTTGTCGAGCTTCAAATGTAGCTTTATTTTGTTTTGTTCCTAATTTTACGTTATTTTTAAAAAGTAAAGGAGAAAGAGAAAGAACAACGACAATGTTAAAACAGTAAAAATTTTTGATCACAAAGTGGCTTGAATATTTGGCTTTTACTTAAACAATTTTGTGTCATGATTTAATTTAAACAAATAAATATTAACATTATTGTTCAAAACTTGAGGCCAATGCTGATACATATTTATAAGATGGCTAAAAAACCAGAAAAAATGGTAAAAAATCGTTACTTTTGATCGACATTAATGGTTTAAATTACGTGAAATTTTGAAAAAAAGTTAAAACATTCCATAAAAGCAAGTTAAGAAACCAAAAAAAAACTAATACAGTCGATTAAAATTTGTTTAAATAGCGCAGACTTAGCTATATCCATGAAACATTGATATGTACCGATTTCTCAAAAACTGGAGCTAATCTGACACTTCCAAATGTACTTTCGCACACAGGGAACTACTCCCGAAAAGGATTCTTCGAAGTTCATTTTTTTCGGGTCAAAAACTATCACAGTGCTATTAACTAAAGTAGTTATGCTTATTTGGTCAAATGTTAAATAAATTTGACCGAAGCTTAAGAAAGAAATTATCCCCATTTATGAACACATAAATCGGCAACGTTGCGTGGAAGTCATGATAATAAATTTCTGAAAATCTGTTATTAAATACAAGGGCGCCTTATATGAAAACCACTTAAAAAAAGGATTTTAACACTTAAAAGCGTCCGAAATCGTAAAGCAAAATTCTATTGTCTTTAAAAATTATGTATTTTAGCTTAAAATGTCTTAGTAAGGCAACGTAGCAGCCATAAATTATGATGAGACATTTGTCGGCCCACAAGAGGTCACCTTAAAAACTTTAGAAAAGTTTTAGCATATATCACTCACTCACTTTCTGCAACGTCGTCCTAACTCAAAAAATTAGATTTTGGAGTTAACGATGCATAATGGATGGTTAAACTGATAGAAAAATGCATCTTCATATTGATGATGCCTTAACATCAGAATTGTGACGTCAATGTTACTACAAATGGCATAAATGATGCAAAAAGTAACATCAAACCAATGACAATTTTGTCATTTTTTACGTGTCATCTATTTTATGACTATAGTGACATCAATTCGATGCCACATTTTGTAAATTATTAACATTATTGTCATGATTACAATGTATAATAAGAAGCAAAAATTTCTATATTCTATTTTTTTAAATTATTTAGTTAAATACATGAAATTTTTAAAGTAGAATAATTACGAAAACCATATGGGGCAGGGTGCTGGTGTTTTATTATTGACAGTTCTGCTGTTAACAAAAGTCGTTATTCAACAAACGTGAAACAAACTATGTAACGGGTAAGTAAATAATAATATTCTCTTACTTTGGCTTAAGTCAATTCCAATGATTTTGACTTAATGACAAACTGTCGTTAAATTAACGCTAATGTAACCCTTCTCCGATGTTACTGCGTCATCCTACTGAGGACATGTTCGTTATTTCTGTGATGCCATGATGAAATTGTCATGGGATCAAAAACAAAGACACTTATCATACATACTACTTATGTCAAAATACATCAGCGTTATGACGCCTTTTCTGTCAGTGTATGTTTTTCTTTAGATTGTTTATAAAATTCATCTATATATATTTTATACTTTTCCCGTTTGAAGAGAATGTGTCGTTATTTGGTGCGAGCCAATCAGAAAACTTTAACATCGTTTATTTTGAAATATTTGTATTTGAGTAAATGCTCAATATCATAAAGTTATTTAGTAATCGATTCTTTTGTATATTGTCACAGCTAAATCTTCGCAATAAATATTATTCGAGTATTTTGTAAAGGGTATCAAATATTCGGCGTAGCCAAATGAAGCATTTCTAAATTTTTTGTATTTATTTTCTTTTAATATCACCACGGTAATAACAAATTCATGAGGCTGTGTGCGTTTAGAAGGTTTTGGTTAACAATTTCCTCAGGGACATAATTACTTCTCTACTTAAATATCAACTTGCTAGAATATACAAATATTTATGCCTAAATGTGTAAATACACAATATTGTTTATATACACGCGAAGAGACACACACACTCACTCACATATACATATTTATTTTCATACATATACCCAACAAACAAGAAGGTTTGATTTCAAATTGAAAAACGCTTGAAAATAGTTGGAAAATTTGAGAAATGCATTTATTTTTAACTTTCTTTCATGCGTTATTTTTAAATGTTGAGTGTATTGCAATGTGAAACACCCCTGAAGAAAACCTGGGTGCAAGTGTCTCCAAGTCACCAGTTTTGTCGACTTTATTGGTGAATTTGTTAACGAACTGCCTACACTACATTACATTTGCCACTATATTTGGCTTTAATACGAAAAAGATTTTGTCAATAACAACTGAGAAGTACAATTCCTATAAAAGTTGAAGAAATAATAAAAAAAGATTGTTATGATTTCGTATTCTTACAAAAAGTGTAAACTACTTTTACTAAAATCTACTAGCGATTCTCTGGTTCCAATGTCTACATATGTTCCCAAAGGAACTAGCTAGTCAGTAGTACCAACGTCAGTAGTAGATTTCCAATGACACGCACATGTTAAATGTCTATTGTAAATAACATTGCCTGGGGTATAATAAGTAACTAGTACTGGATACTGTGTCAATAGTGAATCAGTACAGATTCACTAGTGACATTTCCTGCAGGGATATTTAATTAAAACTCTATTTTTTTTAATTTAAAATCATTATTTATTTAAAAAAAAAACTGTAAGCCAAATGTTTGGCACCTTAGCTGCTGCTGAAATTGATGTAGAAACGTAGGGTAACATAATTTCTATTTCTCTTGTAAGTTGAGCTGCAAGAACGAAAATTATGTGATGGTGTTAGTGAAAAAGTGTGAGTGTATTGAGAATTTCGAACTTGCACTTGCATGTGCCAACGGGGGTAGCTCAGTTTAGTTAATTTTTTACTCACAAATAATTTATGAAGGTTTACGAGAAGTTAAGGTTTTCTACAGGCACTTAACTAATTGCGTTATTTTTATTTAAGCTTCAATCGCCATTTTTTAAAGTTTCGGTTTATAAAATGTCTATAACATTGTATGTCAATTGTTATACCCTTCACCTCAGGTGGAAAAGGGTATATATACGTTTGTCATTCCGTTTGTAATATCTACAATATTGATCTAAGACCCTATAAAGTATATATATTCTGGGTCCTTATGAGGAGAGAACTTGATTTAACCATGTCCGTCTGTCCGTTGAAATGGATTTTCCGAAGACCAAATATATGATGGGGGCCAGGTTATTATACATTTATGTCACATATGGTCCGGAATTGTTTGCTATTGAAATTCAGAAAGATCGGTACACAAAAAAAAGGGTATATATAAGTTTGTCATTCCGTTTGTAATATCTACAATATTCTGGGTCCTTAGGAGGAGAGAACTTGATTTAACCATGTGATGACCCTCAACCCCCCCCCCCCCCCCCCCCCCCTTCAATTGTTTACATATACTAGCATAATGCCCGATATGATATTCGTTATCAACCATCTTTATTATTTCATCTTTTTAACGAAATAATTTTAACAAATAGAAACTAAGAATTTTTGTGTTTTTTGCTACTTAAAAACTCGTCAAAAAAGATAAAAGAAAACAAACAAACACACATACATTGCACAAACTATTTTGGTGAATATATTTCCCTATTTCGGTTCACAACTCAAATAAGTTGATTTGTAATTATACCCTTCACCACAGGTGGTGAACAGGGTATATATAAGTTTGTTTTTTTATTATGGTTTACAACTTTGCTATTGCGGTGAACAAAAACATCAAAAGTAATTACAACTCAACTGTGTTGAATTTTGTGAACAGTAAACGTGCCATATTTCATTTTAATGATATTCAATTAACGTTTCTTCATGGTTCAGTTGTCTAGGGGGTGTGTAAAGTTAGAAACTGAGAGTTCCCTGGTTCGACTCTTGGTTTTTTAAAAAGAAAAAATTTTTTTTTTAATATTTTTATTTTTTTTTATGTTCTAAAAACGATTTAAAAAAAAATATTTACCAGTTTTCGCTTTTTAAATTTTATTTATAATGAAGTTTTAAGTATTGTAAATATGTATGTATAGGTATGTAAAAATTATTTAGTTTTTGTCTAGTTGCTCTGTATTTTGCTCGCACAATGGTTAAGGGTATATAAGATTCGGCACAGCCGAATATAGCACTCTTACTTGTTTAATTGAATTGTGCTTGATATTTAATGATTTCATATCAAAGGTTTGACTACGTGTTTGTTGGGTATGTGTATGTAAAATGTATTAATAAAAACAGTGGTCGGCAAGAGAAGAAAAAACATTTCTAATATTTGAACAAAACTTTTCAAAAATGGAAAACCCTAAAAAAGTAAATTATAATTAATTATCCAAAATGGCCTTTAAAGTTTACTTAAATTTTCTTTAATTATTGCCACTGTAACACGAATCTATTTACTACCCACTACATTACAACTATTCGCGGTAATACCACGTAATTATACCATTAATAAAGTGGTTTCTATGTATAATGAGCATAAAGTTTCACATAAAGCATATTAAACATATTGTGTTATACAAAGTTGATAATGGTATTTTAGGCATCGAGAATCGGGTGTTATTTATAAAGGCAATAAACTTTGAGTGTTAATAAAACATTTTTAGTATCTATACAGTTCGCTCATTAATAAGTTATTTTAATGGCATTAATGTTTAAATGTAACTTTAATTACGAACATTCTTTTTGGTCCTTTGATGTTCTCTATTCTAACTCGTAAAATTTCCAATCTTTTGGTAAATTTATTAGAATATAAGTTGGTTGAAATATGCCAAACACATTTTTCGTGAACACAGAAAAAAATATCTCAAGAAAAGTTTTAACAACACAGTTTGTTAAAAATATAATTTTTGTTCAACAAACTTTGTGTTTGATTCAATGAAAAAATTTATCAAATATACACTTTACAAAATAGCACTCAATAAAACATATTTAATAATGAAATATGTAAATATTTCTTGATATTCAATAAAACAAATATTTGAATCAACGTTAAAACAGTATTTTTACAACCCTTGTTCATTTTATAATGGGTCATAATTCTCATTCGCTTAACAGTTTTATTTGGCTAAATATCTTTAGTTTTGCCAAAGTCTTTAGAAAAAGGTTTCCTGATGATCTGGCTTAAGCAACCAGCGAAACGCACATAGGAACTAGCTTATCCCCCCATAATACATTTTTGTGTATTTATTTATAATGGAAAAAATTGGCAATTAAGCACGTCACCATTAATAAATAAAGATTCGATAAACATTTTATTTGATTTATTCAACATTTCCAACAATTTATTATAACAAATCACGCAAACATTTTGTTGAAAAAAATTATTTGGGCAACAACTTTTTTTATTGATTCAATAAACTTGGTTGTTGACTAAAAATTTAATAACTATACCTACAAACTTTTTTATCAATAATGCAAAAATCGTCATCGCAGAAAATTCAAAAATTTTTTTTATCAAATATGCGATATGAAAATTATTTTTTTCTGTGAAAGTTAGATTTTTTCAAAACAAAAACACTTGTTTTTGTCAGTATAATAATTTGATAAAACATTTTAAAATGATGCCTAAAACTTAAATAATTTTTTAGATATGAGTATTCAATTCTCAGTGAGTACTTAAAACTGTGTTAAAACTCGTTCTCATTTTCTCATGAGTAGAAAAATATTTTAAAATAATGCTCGAAAAGTTAAACCATGTTTATATGATTATTCATCTGCCAAATAGGCGAATCAGTGTAAAATTCTAATGGCAAAGTCTACAGCACACGCGTAAAATGTGTATATGCTTTGTACGCATGAATAAGGGTGATTATTTTCTACTTTAACTTGCGTCTTGAAAAATGTTCAAGAAAGTATCAAACGCATAGATCGCATAGAACTGAGTTTGACCTGTTTCACACAATGCGACATGTCGCGTAATAAAATTTCATGAAACAGAATATTTTGACGAAAGCGTCCCTACAATGTAAAATGAAATGTAAAATCAAACAACTGTTTTACGTTTCTCTCTAAAATGATTCGTATACATTTTTGAAATTTAATATTTACCCCCATTTTAATAAAAAACATTTCAGTAGTGCGATTCTCTTTTCAAATTTAACATAATTTAAATTGCTAAAAATATTTAACAGCAAAGTTTGCGTAACTTTTTATTCACTTAAAAATGTTCTGCAATAAATAACTTTATTGGCAACACTTGCATCATCTCCTAAAATGTCATGGCCACATAAGGTTCCGTTACGATGCTATAGCAAGAACAATTTTATCGTAAGCGAATAATTTCATACAAAATATATATGAAATAAAATAAAAAAAATTTGATTTTTGGCGCATACGTTATTTTTGCGGTTAGGGCTCGATATGTACCTTGACGGACTTAATAATTGCCACAGAGAGCATTTTTATCTTCACAATTTATTAAAGAGCCTTGTTAAAGTGAGTTTTAATAAGCCAATAATTTTACTAGATAGAATGATGAATAACCCGCATAACATTTTGTTTCAATTTGGATTATAGGGCCTATAAAAATAAGAAAACAAAAAAAAAATCCAGTTTTGCTTAACAAAATTATTGTCACACTTCTATTCTTAACAATTCTAAACAATTGCTAGAGGCATTTTGTTCATTCAGTATCAATGTTCTGTAACTTTAGTGAGAACTTCTTGCATCGAAAAGATGTGAAACAAAATATTCTATCGTTTCTCGAAAAGTGAGAAAAATGTGTGTCTGTAACTCATGTCGAAAACTATCAAAAGAGATTACGTCGTTACGTTATAAATGTCATAATATTGCACTCGAAGCCGATGTGGCATTGCAGACGTTCAGAACGCCAGTAACACATATCGTTGACGGCGACCAAAATTTACTTAAATTGAAAATTTTTCAACGACGGCGGCGAAAACACAACCGTCGGTTATACCAAATTGTGTAAAGAGCGACTTTAATGTTTGTTGTTTGCAAACGAGCTTTGAAGACATTCGTATATTTTATAAAAATATTAAAAGCAAAATAATAAAACAATGAAAAATGTGCCAAGAATAAAATATTATTATTATTATTCTTTGCATTTTTGCATTTTTAATTGTTTTTTAGTGTTAGAATTTTTTCTCGCCCCATTTTTATTCGTGAGTTTATTTGACAGTTCAAAGCGGGAACTTTTCTCACCAAAATGTTACAGACACACTTTTTCTGTAAATTGGCTAGTAACTTCCTTACGTGACAGCTTGAACTCGCCAAAAAAGTTACAGACACAGTTAAGTGAGAAAAACAGCTGTTTGTTTCAATTTATGGCATTTTTGTTTCATTTCACACATTTCTCGACGCGAGAGTTACAGAACATGGGCACAGGTATGTGATGAAAAACTATTTTGAAGTCGATGTTGTCGTTATTAGTATCTTTACAATTATTTCTTATTTATTTTCTTCTTATGTAAATTAAACTTTATGTTTAATATTCCTAAAATCAACAATAATAAGGTCAAAATTAACCATACTTTGCTCAAAATTAACCATATTTTGGCCAATATTAGCCATAATAATGGTACAAAAATTTCCAGAATTTGGACAAAAGTAACCATATTATGATCAGAAATAACAATTCTATGGTCAAAGTAAACCCTATTATGGTTATTTGTTCACCCGTTTTTTTCAATTTGTTTATTAAGTGTTATAATTATATTTCGTTTTTGTTTCCTGTTACGTGTTACTTTTATAAGTTATCCCATTTAAATCATTTTCCAGCCTTTGACGACTTTCAACCACTGCTTCTGTTTTACTGCTTCAAAGTATGTACTACGTTAATTTATGTATTTTTATCTATAAGTAATAAGAATTTTAAACAAACCAAGCAAGTATAATGTAATAGAAAAGCATTCAACTATTGTAGAGCGCAAAACGACCATAATATTGCTGTTTTAAACATACCATTTTTAATTTTTTATAATACTATAATTTTAAAGGTGCCGTGCAATAAAGCCAAAGGAAATAAAGCCATACATGACCTTATTTCCCATTTAAATTTCTGTCTTTTAATATAATTCTAATTTATTTAAAAATTGTTGTGTTGTTCTTTCTCTGGGTGTATATATTAAAAATATAACGAAGACACTTTTGGGCGCAAGGATTTTCTGCTCTATGGTATAACAAAAGCCAGCTTCGCTAACTAAAGCTCCCCCCCCCCCCCTTCCACCTGCCACAATTTGTAACCATAACAATTACACTTTTATGATGGTATTTCCACCTTGGTAACTAAACGATTATGGCGTTATTGCACTTGGATGGTGGTAATAAAGCCATATGGCTATATTTCTCAATTCATTGAGATAAGGCCATATGGCTTTATTTCCTATGGCTTTATTGCACGGGACCAATTTCAAACATATTATTGTTATTACATAACATGTTTGGAGACAACCAACAGAGTGCCCTGAAGGGCTTGGTCAGCGTCTCAGCAAGTAGTAGGAAGAAGGCCAGTATACCCTTCGAAAGGCTCATAATCAACGCTTACCTGAAAGGCATCTTGCAGCCTCAGGACCAGAATCGGATGCGGAAGACTAAACAGCTACTTCGGCTCAAAACTAAATAATTACCGAAAACGAAACAAACGAAACAAAACGATATGATTTACCGATGCCGACTTTTAGCATGAAAACGAGGACAAGATTTGGAACATGGATTGTTAGAACGCTAATAGAACCATCGCGCCTGGCTCAACTTTGTGAAGAGTTTATAAATTACAAGCTACTACTTTTAAGTCTAAGCGAAATGAGATGGCGTTCTACGACCGCGAAAAAAAACAACAAATGGACTCCAACAAAAATAGAGCATCTGGAGTTTATTTTCTTCTCTCCTAGGAAGTACATAAAGCTCTTATTAGCTGGAAACCCTACTCAGCCCGGTCACAGGAGCACTAATAGAGTGGGCAACACATGACCAAGTTTCAGAAAATCAATTAGATCATATAGCTATCTGCAGGAATTGGCGTGGTTCACTTTTGCATGTGGAAAAGAGGTGCTATTGTTATGGTTATTGGATGGATGAATTTAACCATCATATGGTTGCCTGTGACAATAATATGGTAAAAGCAACCATAATATGTTTAAGTGTATGTTTGTAGCATTATTTTATTATAACTTTATATTCAACCATATTTGAAGCTTCAAGAGAGGTAAACACTTTATTGTTAATTAGACACAAATTATCAGTGTTTAAAAAACTGCAATAACTTTATTTTTTTTTATTTGACTTCTGCTTGTGCTGCTGAAATCAAAAACAGTTTCAGTCAAAGCAAAATCACAAAACAAAAAACAAACAGTTAAACGAAACTTTTGCCAGCAATTATCTTAAAAATTGTGATTTTGATATTCTTTTCTTTTAAACAGTTTCGCAAGTAAAAGTGCAATTAGTCTCTTTGCGGATTTTCGAAAAATTCAAAAATTTGAAGGACCGGAATTTCGAAAATTTATTTTACGTGCAGTGCACGAACTTTTGGTCTTAGAAGACCCCAAGTAAAATTAGATGCAGAAAATATTCGTGAAACATTTTAACCCTCTAAAGTAGCGTTTAATATATTTTTGTGTGAAAGTTAAAAAAGGACAAAAATTACTCCTTAAAATTAGTGTTAGAGGGTTAATATATTCTAAGAAAAGAATCGCTATACAATTCTACTGAAGACATCTGAAATAGTATTTTAGCTCAAAATAACATTAATTATATTTTTTTGACTTGTACCAAACACCTTTTCAAAAAATTTAGGGGCTCATATTTCGGGAACCCGAACTTACTTTTCAAAACCAGATTTAGCAGATTTGCTCTTCCAATAGTCTAGTTTCATTTTGCGTTGCAAGTATTGAGGCTGGATGCGATGACCCGAATTTTATTTAAATTATTTTAATATGACTTACCTTGAATATTTTTAAATACACTGTTGCATGTTTCAGAATTAATTACACATCCCGACAAAATTAAAAAAAGATTTTTGCTTCTTTGAATTTATCAACTGAATTGAGTGTTGGCCTGTGTTATGGGCGTATTTCAATGGGCCTCAGAAGAGACTCTACTGTAGCGTCAAATAAGATACTTCAACTTTGGCTTATTTTATGTATTTATGTTTAAAGAAATTTTAAGATACTTATTGAACATTTTTTTTTTTTTTTGTTCATTATTTATTTACTGAATCTTCATATATTAAAGATGAACTAACAATAATTAATCAAATCTTATCCTTATTCTTTGTTTTATGTCCTGCAGGCGCTGATTCAGGGTGGGGTGGGGGGGGGGGGGGGGGGGGGGGGGGGGGAAATAAGGAAATTTCCCCCCCGTAAATTATAAAAATATGTTTTGTTAATTTCGATAATACAAGAATTCCCAATAATAATATTTTTTTTAATGTAAAAAATTTTTAATTTTGACGCTAACAGCTTCTCAAATAGATTTGATACATTGGATAATAAGCTGATAGTCCTATATGACTCAACTTTTGTGTGATCTCTTCCTGGCGTTGGTATCATCGTAACTAAGGAGACCTTCCATTCTTGAGGGTAGTATTCAAGGCGTAAAATAGCATTAAAAATTAAAAGAATAATTTTCTTTGCTATGCTGGGTAGCTCCAGAAGCATTTTGTTGCTGATCTTGGGGTTTAAATCACAAATAGCTTTTTCGATTTCTATTATCTCAAATCTTAGGGGAACAGCTGCTCTAGCAGCAACGGGTGGTAACTCGGCAGCAACATCGTGAGATATGGTTGGGCTAAATACGTTTTTTAAATATTAAGATAAAATATTTAGCAGATTTCCTTTTTCAATATCGT
Source organism: Pollenia angustigena (assembly GCA_930367215.1). Lineage (NCBI taxonomy): Eukaryota > Metazoa > Arthropoda > Insecta > Diptera > Polleniidae > Pollenia > Pollenia angustigena. Next base: position 176,612,094 of record OV884058.1, read on the forward strand.
TTCTTGCCCAACTTCCATTCAAGTTTCTTAATGGTGGTTTAGAGACAACTGGCCTTTTGAGATTTCTATCTGCACGCCATAATGAGAAGTCTGATTGTGGGGTTGCATCAAGTTTTTCCAGAGAAGCCGTTTTCTGAGTCTGTAGTAACTTTCAAAGCTTTTTTGTACACTCTTTTGGCAAGTTCTTAAGTAACGGGCGGGGATCTGTGCAATTGCCACTCTCTTCGACCCCTCCTTTTTTCAGACAAGAGACGCTCGACATCTGTGGAATTTATTTGAATATTTTTTGTTTTTTTGGGGGCAATACTGGAATTTTGAATAGCTAGTTTCAGAAAACTGTCAAAATTGGCAATAGAGCGATCTACATACTCCGGTGTACTAAGCGGAATTCTTTTCTGTGCAATGGGTACTGAGGTATTTTCTATATTTTAACCAGTTAATTTACGTAGCTGTCGTCGCTAAGTCACCATTCGGAGATAAAATTCTATTGGGGTTTATTATAGTAACAATTGTAGGTGTGTGGTCGGAAAATAATTCTAAGGAAGTTTCAACAGGAATCGTTTCTATGGGGATGTTTTTAACCACGCCGAAATCGATAACATCTGGAATTTTTTGATGATTAGTAGGCCAATATGTTGGTTGTCCGCTCGCTACCATATTCAAATCCATTTTAGAAATTGTGTTAAATAAAACACGACCCTTTGGTGTTATAAGTCGTGAACCCCAGAAATAACAACAAAATTCAAAGTCTTTAACCAGAAATGTGATGTGAAATTTTTAATTTAATTGAATCTTCTTTAAGAGCATTAAGGCTTAGCAAAAACACACAAAACGAAAGTGATACATAATATGAGGATGTCCGTAAAAAACGTAAAATTGTTTTGGATAAATGAAAAAAAAAAAAAACTAAATTAAAGCTAGTAGGACGTACAATTTTTTATAAAGACTTGCTGTGGTAAAATAGTTTACTAACAGTAAAAGAATTCATGTATTAATAAAAAATTCTGGCAGTTAGTATTTAAGTTATTCCAAAAACAAATTTGGAATTCTTGCATTCCAAATTGAAATTCAACAAATTTTGAAAACTATCCTGTGTTTAAGGTTTATAAAAATATTTCCTTTTGTATACCTCATACTAAGAGGAATACTTAACTTTACCAGAAATACTATTGAAACCAGGAACATGACCGATAGTTATTGAATTCGTTTTGATATCAACCTACACAGAAAAAAATAAAAATTGATTTCAATTAAAAAATTTGTGATATATATTTATAAATTAATACAATTTGAACCGGTAAACAAATGAATAGTATCAATTAAATATTTTTTTTTTATAATTAACAACGTTTTCTGCAGTAAGCGTTTAATGAATACTGATTAATGGTTTAATTGAATAGAGTTTTTTTTTGTGAAATAATGGGTCTTAAAATCAACACGGTTACGAGTTATGACTTTTTAATTTAAATAATAATTGCAATTTTACTATTTCCTTTGTTGCATAGATGTGGAATGATTTAATTTTAATCTGAACCAATATATTTGTTATTTAATAAAAACATAATTTTTGACTTTTGTTAAGTTTTATAACAGTGGCTTTATAGACTTCTTAACCTTCATGCGCACACGGTTGGATGTCTACTTTTGCAGCGAGTTAGTAATTGTATAGAAAACTATAACCGCATGTTAAAAAACACCTAAGACTTTATGTTAGATAAGTTCAAAATTACTTATTTTGCAAAAAAATTGCGATCTTAGGACATTAAGGTTCGATTTGAACCTATACTAAATGCAAGATAGAACCTTGTTGTTCTATGGTCGCGATATGCCGAATGTAAACTTATGTAATAGAATGAGCATCGCACATTGGTTTTTAACACCAGAATATCTCAATAAGAGTGCATTTTTTAAATTTAGTGTCGTTATAATTGTGAAAACTCTGTGAAAAATTGTGCACCAAGATCATGTGATTTAACCCCGTGCGATTATTTTTTTTTTTTTTGAGTCTTGTGAAATCTCGGTTTTGCGATAAAAATGAGCTCAAATCCGAGATCCAACGCCTGGAAAATTTCATGAAAAGAGTAATGGCCTGTCATCAGCACAGAAAAAATTATTTTTCCAATTCAAACAAAAAATTTGTAGAATCAAAAAATTTTTTGTCTGAAATCGGTCCTATAAACAAATTTGCATATTCAAACAATTTATTTGCATTTTGTTTATTGAAAAAAAAACACCGATTTTTTCAAACAAATAATTTAACTGAATCAAACAAAAAGTTTACTGAAATTCATATACTAAATTTCAAAATCAAAAAAAAAAAAAAATATTTTTGCACAAGCAATGACGCGCACACAAGTAAGCACTGTATGAGAAGATGACGCCAGAGCAGAGCCGACGGCTGGCTTTGAGACACATTTTTTTTTTTGTTGGAATAATTTTTGAACGAAGTCTTATTTTTATACACACAACACAATGTTTTTCTTTATCACTCTCTGTTGCTGTATCCTTTCCTTTGCTAAAGAAGAAATGTAACCAAAAACGGCAGCAGACCGGCTCGATATGTTTTTCGTCATCATTCTATTTTTGTATTTGATGTATTTAACCAAACAGTTTTAAAAAAATTGAATACGGGATTTTGTTTCTTATAATGTTGTGTCTGCTATTGTTTTTCTTATAGTTGCACTTTTTTAAAGCGTCCAAAAATAGACTGTGTGTGTTTTCTGTTAAATAAAAATCAAACAAAAATATTGATTGAATCAGTAAAAAAATTTATAGAATTTAAAAAAATTTTCAAACAAGCGTTTGTTTGAAAATAATTCGGCAATAATTTTTTCTGTGAGAGCAGTGGAGACCATTTGACAGATGCTTTATTCCATATGTTGTTGTTAATGTTGTACAATTCTCTTCTATGAGTGTGCACACGTACGTAATAAATGAGTATAAAAGAGAAAAATAGAGAAAAGAGAAAACGCGGCGCCCTGATTTTGCCGATGGCAGTCCTAGACCCACCTTAAAGTATATCGATCAGAATCAGTTTCTGAGTCGAGCCAGCAGGCTGGCTGGCTGGCTGTCCATGTAACCTTGTGCGCAAAGTACAGGTCGCAATTTTGAGATAATTTTATAAAATTTAGGACATAGGTTCTTATTGGCACAAGGACCACGCCTATTGAAAATGGGCCAAATCGTAGGAAGATAAGGAGAAATTTCTTCCTTTCTTACTTGTTTTATTTTTAAAATGAAAAAGTACATTCTTACTGAAATACCCTTTACAAATTTTTCATGTGGTTGTATGCATTTCGGTTGCATATCAAGGAAATTTCACGCAATTGATTTGTTTTATTAAAAAAAACATCGAAGAGTATCCATCCTAATGCATTTATATATCTAAGCGTGTTGGCGTATAGCCTAATACCCTTAGAATCTCGGCATTGCTAGCTGCTGTTATTATGGCTGATATATAATTGCAAATATTTCTGTTTCCTTGGTTCCATAATTTCATCATTAACGACGATTTATCTTTTAGCAGTCGAGCTGCTAAAGAACGACTATAAAAAAAAAATGTAAGTCGTCCATTGGGATGTTCTTTTTGAAAATGTAACGGAAATTACCGCTTAAGAACTGCTTAAAATAAGTTTCTAGGAAACTAAGAATTTGATATTTTTTCACGTTTTTCACCAAAAACGCTTCATATGTATGTATACAGCCGAGCACATAAAGGATGTATACAGCTGAGCACATTAAGGTTAGTTAGAATGTAATATAGTATTCAGTAAAAAAACAAAAACAATTTTAAAGTGGAATTGTTGCGTTTTGTAATAGACCGCCTCATATCACGTTTTTTAAAAAAAGCTACTGTATCATAATAGTTTTATAGTACTTGATTTTACTTTAAGTAATTTATTGTCAAGAATATTTCCTAAGGTTCACCAATGCATTAAGTTCTCATGATACACATATGGTGTAAATTAACCAATATTAGGGACATCAAAAAAATCACTACTCGTCTCCGCCGACTTTTTGATACCCTCCACCATCAGTAAGAAGTTAAAGAAAATGGACTTTATATGTTCTGTGTCTTACATTTTTAACCAACTTTTATAAAATCCGGCATAAATAGTTGTGGTCTTATTTAATTAATATGTTTTTCGGAAGTCGGCTTTAATATTTTGAAATTTGATGGGGTCTTTTGTAGCCCCATTGATTGAAATTAAACAAAAATCTTTTTAATGTAATTTTTCGTTAGTTTAAAACATATTAAAATATTTTAAGAGAGTTGTATGTAAGTTTTGACCGATTATCATGACATTTATTAGTATTATGTCTGGTCATATTAAACGAATTAACGCACATTTTTTTGACAACACCTAAATTTCACCACTGATTTTATGCTAATTTTTGGGATTTATCGCGTAAGCCTCAATGAGGGGTATAACTGGGGTTTTATTCGAATAAGACATAATTTTTAAAATGCATCCTAAAATTTATGAATTGTTTTATCCATTCTTTTGGATCTTGTGACATGCGAGAATATAACTTCAACACGACGATATGTCGGCTTTAGAAAAACAGGGCCGCATGTACAGAGAAGATTAAGTGATTAGATATACAAGCATCTAGCAAACTACCTTCTCTGCAGAGCTGACGACAGATTGTCATAGAAGTTACAACATACTGATGGAGCAAATGTTTAAAAAAGAAAAAGGTAAAAAACAGGTACATCTAAAGGCCAGTTTACACGGTAATACAATGTATTACGACATTGCAAAAAATGATATAGAAAGAGAAAAATCTCATCATGTAAAAGAAAAATGTATTGAATAAAAGAGAATACGAATGCAAAATCTGAAAAGCGGACGGTAAATGTTTTTTTTTCTAAACCATTTTAGAAACTTATGTATGCTCATCACACCAGAGGTATATTTTAAAAGAATATATTGAAGGTGGTAACATTTTTATACAATTACAAAAACAACTAAAATCAACTAAGGAAATTTTCATGTTGTTTTTGTAAAAATTTAAAACTGCAACCATCTGCTTTTTTGTTATTATTTTTAATTGTAATTATATCATCCGTGTAAACATACAACAGTTTTTTTTTTCTTTTAAACACGGAGAGAATTTCATAATATTTTGATTCTACAAAGTCGTAATACATTGTTTTACCGTGTAAACTGGCCTTAAGCCATCCTCGCATAAGCGGACGACATTGACGGAATGATATAACGAGATTTTAGTCGTGCTTTTTACAGAACCATGAATATTAAGAAAAACCTAAATAGTTGATTTAACTCTAAAAGGATACTCTTAATTTTTGTACAATAAGGTTTCTTTTCGTCGAAACGACGAACTTTGAAAAAAAATTCAAGAAAAATTTGTTTATGTTTTATTTTATTTTTAAACCCACACCACAAAAGTGGAGAGGGTATTATGCATTTGTGCTGATGTGTGTAACGCCTTAAAATATTGGTCCTAAACACACCTTGAAGTATACTGATCGACTCAGAATCAGTTTTTGAGTCGAACTAGCGATTTTGGTCCGGCTGGCTGGCTGGCTGTCCATGTAGCCTTGTGCGCAAAGCACAGGTCGCAATTTTGGAGATAATTTGATAAAGTATGGTACATAGATTCTTATTGGCACAAGGACCAAGCCTATTGAAAATGGGCCGAATCGTTGGACCACGAGGGAAGATAGGGGGAAATTTCTTCCTCTCAGAAACTATCAAACCGATTTTAATGAAATTTAAAACAAAGATATATATCTGTATGGACACATAAGCTGCACAGTTTTTCAAGAAACAGGACCACAATGGGAGGCAATTTCAGCCTCTCACAAACTTTCAAACCGATTTTATTGAAGTTTATAAACATAGATAAATCCATATTTATATGGACACATCATAATGTGTTTTTAAATACTGTGGTGCTAGGTATCATACGGTTGGTCAGACTATACTTTCACCAAATTTCATACGAATTTGAGCGCTTTTTGTGTTTTCAAATTTATTATATTTTTAATGTTTTCATCATCAGCTACGTCGTTAAAAATGATATAAAATGTAAATAAGCTTCGTCGATTCGACGAACGGTAACCATCCAGGGTTAAAACCCCAATTAAAAATCAAAAACCAGGTAGCAGATTTCTACTCAAAGTTCGATATTTCAAAGTTAATGTAAATTTTCAAAGCCGGATTCAAATTTATACTGGCCCGACCTTAGCGTCTCAGCATTGACAATTGTAGTAACATTATTATTGCAAAAAAACACAATTATTGAAACTGAAATCCTTTGATAACAATGTTCAATGTGCAAAAAAAAACCAGCCTCAATTCTTGCAACTCGAAATGAAACTAGACTATTGGTAGATTAAATCAGCCAAATGGTTTTGAAAAGTTAGCTCGGGTTCCTGAAATATCGGCTCCAAAGTTTTTGAATTTTTTGTAGAGGCGTTTGTTATAAGTCAAAACAAATATTATTTATTGTACTTCTGAACTAAAATACTATTTCAGACTTCGTCGGTAGAATTGTATGGCGATTCTTTGCTTAGAATATATTAACCCTCTAACACTAATATTAAGGGACCATTTTTCTCCTTTTTTTAACTTCCACACGAAAGTATACTAAAAGGGCACTTTAGAGGGATAAAATGTTCCACGAATATTTTCTGCACCAAATTTTACTAGGGACTAAGACCAAAAGTTTGTACAATGTATGTAAAACGGATTTTAAGCTTTTGGAATTTCTTGAATTGGCGTTTGGTATATGTCAAAAAAAAGTATGCTAAATGTACTTCTGAGCTAAAATACTATTTAAGATGTGTGCAGTAGAATTGTATGGCGATTCTTTTCTCAGAATAAATTAACCCTCTAACACTAATTTTAAGGTGTAATTTTTGTCCGTTTTTTTTTAACTTCCACTCAAAAGTATACTAAAACGGCAAAAGCTTTAGGGGCCGATATTTCTGGAACCCGAGCTAACATTTCAAAACCCATTGGCAGATTTGTTCTACCAATAGTCTAGTTTCATTTCGCGTTGCAACTATTGAGTCTGGCGGCGATGACCCTTATTTTTTTGCACTGTGCAATCACTCACGATTAACGAAATGTTTGCCAATAGTAATTACGATTATAAAAATTTGCACCTTTATGCATGATCTAAGATGAATATTTTTTGGTTTTACACACGGAATCATAAACTTAATATACCCTCATTCATCACTTGTGGTGGTAGAGGGTATAAAAAGGTATTTCAATTTAAACACAGACACGAATGCCACTCTCGCTTATTGAACCAAATCAAAAACTTGTTTAAAATTTCACTCGAGGTTACATAATGATTAATTAATACCTTTATTCAGAGAGGGATGATGAAAATGAATATCATTACGATGAATGTTTATAATAATAATGATGATTGGTTTTCATCTTAAATTTTCTAATTTACGTCTGATAGAGTTTTTGCTCTTCGATGTTTAATGGCAAATGAAATTTAACTAAGATAAATGTAAGCGTTTTTAGGTTTTAAAGGGGGGGTTTTTTGAGCAAAATATTTATTTATTAGTATAGTTTTACATATAAATAGCTAATTTAGGAAAAGAAACAAAATCGATAGATAAAATTAATGTTTGTTTTATGAAATAAAGTCTTATTCACAATGAAACCAATAATTAAATTTTTCTTTTGTCTCATGGCTTCATATTAAAAACTCTTACAAATGCTCTTTAAATTTTAAGTACAAAAATGTTGTAAGGTTTTATTAAAATCAATTTAGTTTTGTTGAACTCTAACAACAGCTTTAATAAACGTTATCACAATAAATTGTTAATGATGCTTATAAAAATTTGTATAATTTTTTAGTCAAAAAAATTAATAATGTATTTGGAAAACAATAATTTTTGTATTGCTTACCCAGTAAAAACTTCGCCTACAAAATAATGTGTTGAGTAATCAGAAAAACTTAAAAGCACTACTTCCAATTCTACTGAAAGAACCAGTGAATTTTACAAGGGATGTCCCAAAATGAACGCATTAAAAAGTAAGTCATTATTTTTTTTACATGCATACATCCAGAAAAAAGTAGTTATAGAAGTTGTTATAGATGTAGTTATAGAACAAAGCAACAAAATAATGAGTTAAAGAAGCTATTCATTTTGAAAAAGTAGGCGAAGTTTTTACGGGGTAGGTTATAATAAATATTTCTTTCTTCGAAATTAACGCGTCTGTAATCAGTCATCACAGGTGGAAAGGCTATGTATGTATTATATATTATATAACAAACGTTTTTCATTCCGTTTGTCATTTCTACAATATTGCTCTTGGGCAATAGCACCAGTCTCTGTCTTTTCCATCTTGATGGAAAGGATCCATGCCGAAGACAGGCGTTTATTAACTGCACTACTTGGTTTGAGCAAAACCGAAGAACTTCTTTCAATACCATGTTTGGTATACAATCAAGTCCGAGGGCTTTTCCATCCTGGAACTTTGCTACAGCTTGCAGTATCTCAGCAGTGGTAACGGGCGGGAAACTAAAAACTTCGTTGTCGCTGTGATTCTCCCAATAGGTTGTACCCTGTTGCGGGAAAAGATGCTTCACTATTCTGTCGAGTATTACTGGTTCTCTCGGGAATGAATTATGCAGACAGTTCAACTTCTTCGTCACCAGTTTATAGGCCATTCCAAATGGATTATTTTCAAGGTCATCACAAATTTCCAAGAAACACGACCGTTTGGCTTGACGTATAGCCAGTTTTAGCGCTCTATTCTTACCTTTAAGATCTTGATGGTGCAGATCATTGCCCTGCCTATCACGCGTTCTAACATATACCCTTCTGGCTCGTATACAGTCCCTTCGCAGTTGGGCGATTTCCTCATTCCACCAATACACCGATGGTTTGGTTCCACCCTGCCCTCTTTTTCTCATCGAGGCATTGCAAGCATGAGTAACTTTCCTAAAAAGCTGCTCAGACATATTTTCTGGTGAACCACCCAGGATCATATCCTCCATATCGATGGCTTAATATAAAAAAGGCGTAACTCGATTTTTTGTAAGTTCAAAGGGGAGATAAAAATACTTATGCAATCCGTAAAATTTTAGATATAAAAAAGTTTAAATCGATTTTTAATAAAAATATGCAAAAAATTTTATTCTACAGCACCCTAAAATTTTAAAGCAAGATGCATTTCGCATTTGTCTACCATAATATACAAAAAAAAAACATTTTTAAGAAAAATTGAGTTACGCCTTTTTATATTAAGCCATCGATATAAACTTTGAACAGTTCCTTGTCAAAAGTGTTTGCTCTCCAGCCATTAGGGTTCCATCTGGGTACATTCGTTAACGTTGGTGCCAATGGAGCGTCTCCTATGTCCATGATTATAGCACTATGACCGGTGTGTGTATAATGATCACTAATAGACCACTGTATTCGGTTCGAAATGTTTGCGCTGGCAAACGCAACATCTATTATAGAACCTCTTCCATTACGATTGAACGTCTGCTCATTTCCAGAGTTCATAATTATCACGTTCAGCATTGAGAGTGACTCCAACAATATCCGGCCTCTTCCATTCGTACTCGGGCAGCCCCACTCCGTTGCTCATGCATTAAAATCCTCGGCGATCAAAAAAGGGCCTCTATTTATAGCATCGGAAGTCAGGCTACATACGATGCTCTGAAATTCAGGTATTGTATACCTCGGTGGGATGTAACAGCTATACATGGATATTCCAGACACAGTAGCACGAACAAAGCCACCCTGTTGGGTTGACATTGTATCCTGCAGTACCCTATTGTTGACGGACCAAATTGCAGATGTATTGCAACTGTCAGCCACCCAGCTATTTGTATCAACGTTGCTGTAAGGCTCACTAATTAGAGCTAAATCTACTTTCAGCTCACGCACACTCTGTTTAAGCAGATCCTGGGCTGCTCGGCAATGATTGATATTCAACTGCAACACTCTCATCTTCGCGATACGAGTTTTTGGAGCTCTTTCCTATAGTAAGGACAGGCAAATGCTCCCGTACCATGGTTACTGTTAGCATCAACTTTAACACACAGCAAATACCTCGGTTTTTGTACACACGTCCTTAACTTGTGTCCGTATTCACCACATCGTATGCAATTATTGGAGTAGTCATTTGAGCTCCTACAATTTGTTGCCAAATGCCCGTAGTCCAAACATCTGAAGCACCTTCTTGGTTGTATTCTTTCGCGTACTCGACATACGACCCATCCAATGCGTATTTTTGCAGCCCTGACAAGGTGTGTTGCCAACTCAGCACTCAATCTAACAGTGGCAGTTTGCGTGCCACCATAGGCTTTCCTCAACGATTTTATCGCTGACATCTGCAGCATTTGAAACATCTCGCCTTGTTTCTAAAGAGCCTCATAGACGTCTTCCTTGAATGTAACCTCATCCATATCTTTGATCTCAATGTCCACTTCATTAGATAGTGACCGTACTTTTGCGGATGTACCAAGGACTTCCTCGATAGCATGTCTAAATTCACCTGTATTTTCATGGGCATGTTTATTAAGCTCCAAGAGCAATTCGCCTTTCACTGTTTTCCGGAAATTCCTGACGTTTTGACCAAAAATTTCTAATTTGGGATCACTTTTAACCTTTCGGAGTATGTCCGCATACGACGTTCCTCCGCAAGTCTGGATAACCAGAGCATCCGGACGGGAAGGCTTCCTTCGGAAAGGACGCTTCTTCTTCTTCTTTGCTTTGCGACCGACTTTGATCGATTGAGAGTTTGCATCATCCTTGGCTTCCTGCACTTGTGGCTTATCACTCGATGATCCGCCAGCTGATGTACTGGGTATGTCGTTTTTTACCTTATTCTGTGGACTTGTTTCCTTCTTCTTTTTTGGCTTGTTTCCCTTTGGACTATGGGGGTCTCTTCTACGCTTTGGAGTTCCCATGAGTGTTACGGTTGGTAAAACCTCGTTTAAGGTTTGGGTTTCCTTATCAACCAGAACTACCTTTTGGGCATTCGTACGTACATTACCCAAATCATCCGCCACTTGCATGAATATCGCCTGAATTTCCCGCACATACGCAATAATTTCCTTATGAACATTGGTTCGTCCCTTAAGAAAATCGACCAGCTTGTTGATCTTGCCGCCTAATTTCACGATATTCTTTTCAGAGTTATCTTGGTTCGACACATTTATGGGTGCATTTATAATGACCGGGCATCTACCAAGTGGGGTTTCTACAACATTACTATTGTCTACTGCTCCATTTATCACCGCTGCTCTAGTTGCAACCACTGCAGGTGGGGACCTCACGATCACCGATTTCCTCACAAATGGGTTTCCTACACAATTTCCTTCTTTTTCATTTTTATCCTCACTGTCCTTGTTATGTTTACTGGGGTTTCTGTTTTCATCCATGATTCTAGTTGGTCCCAACTTAAAGCCGCTATCTCCGCTCGTTGTACAGTCACGTTTATAATCCCATGGGTCCCTTTGCAGGCAGTCAGGTCCATGCGAGGGTTGGCGAGATGTCCTTATGGGATCATCCGCCAGGGCCAGATCCGTGGTAGTTGGGAATTTATCATCCGATCCTGTACCGCCAACTAAATGGTGACGAACTTTGAGCGCACTTTAAGATTTGCCAGATTTTAACGTAAAGACGTGATATGGTAAACTGGATTTACACATCGGTTGTTAGGCCTATACTTACCTATGGATGCACTGTTTGGTGGGGTGCGTTGGGAGTGGATAGCTATAGGAAGATGCTCAGCAAGGTTCAAAGAAGTACATCTCTTGGCATCACAGGCGCAAGCAGAAGCACTCCGCAGGCAGCGCTGGACATCCTATTGAGCATTTTGTGAGGAGTGTGGCAGCTAGGAACTTACTTATACTTTACGAGTCTTCTTTAGTTAGACCTAGGTGGGATGATCACACGAGAGGGAATTTCGGATCATAAGACTATGACCCTGGACTTCGGTGCAACACCACCAGTGGAGTTCCCGGTTAGGGAAATTTGGAGTGGATCCAATGGACTGTTTGAGGGGTGGTCAGTATTTACGTATGGATCCAAGATGGAAAGCGGCACTGGTGCCGGTGTATATATCGCGGACACCGAGGTGAGAAGGTCGTTCAGACTCCCCGATGAGTGCAGTGTCTTCCAGGCTGAGATCCTAGCGATCTGGAGGGCGACGGAGGTAATACTGGAACACATCGTGGGTGGTTCTGTGGTTACAATTTACGTCGATAGTCAGGCGGTGCTGAGGGCATTGACAAATCATACGGTGCGATCGTGCCTGGTCGCTCGGTGTAGGAATGCTCTTGGTTAACTCATGGAGGCATTCAATGTAAGGCTGTGTTGGGTACCGGGACTCTGCATGGTTGATGGAAATGAGGTGGCTGACGAACTCGCGAGAGGGGGTTCGAATCTGGACTTAGCGGTAAGGGACAGGGGGGTTAAGCCCCCCTATGTTACTACTATTGGGTGATACGGGAGAAATTCCGTGATAACGTTAACCGATCCTGGAGGGACAGAACGGATTGTAGGGTGTCCAGGGCACTATGGTCAAGATTGGACGCGGGGGCAACCAGGGTTCTACTGGGATTGGAAAGGGGTAGTCTTAGAACGCTCATAGGGTTCTTGACGGGTCATTGTCCTGTTAGGGCTTTTGCGGGCAAATGGGTAAACGCCATACCGGACTTCTGTAGATTATGCGATGATTCAGAGGAGCTGGAGACGATCGAGCATGTACTGTGCCATTGTCCCAGGATGCAGGGCCTCAGGCAGAAGTGGCTAGGAGATAGGTTTCACGACGAACTGGATGTAGTCCGGCGGATCTACTGGGGTTTGTCAGGGAAATAGTGCGGTTGTTTCTGTTGAGGGGACTGTAGAGGGGTCAATAGTTCGACGCGGGATCTCACAAATTACTAACTTTCTATCTTTCTTGATTCTATCCATCTCAAACTTATTTTCTTTACTGTCTTTTCTTTTTTCTCTTAATTGAAGGGATTCACAATGGACCGTATTGGTCTCCGAGTGGAAGTGTGCCCTTGGGCGCATAACCCTTCTTAACCTAAGCTAACCTAGACCTATATTAAAGTATTGACCAACAATCTTGAGTAAAATATCATGATTCGTAACAATAAATTTCAATATAGTGGTGAAGTTAGTTTTAGCGTTTACAGTGAATTTCAGTAGGCTGCTAAATAAATATGAGGTAAATTATTGACCATAAACCACAAAATTGCATGACATTTTGGAAGAAATTTTACCGTAATATCTATATCTGCTACGGTTTTATGCGTATTTAATTAATTTACCAGATTGGGATTTATATGTGGCATATAGTTAATTATAGGCCGATCATCACGAAGTTTATTAGTGTGATTTCTAGTCATATAAAACTGTGAAGTATACAATTTTATTCTGATAGCATTATTTATTACGGTTTAAGACGTACTAAACTGTTTTCCGGGAGTAGTGCTAACATGGGGCCTAGGATAAATTGTTGACGGATCTTCATGAAATGTTACAGCGTAATTTCCAGTCGAATAAATTGTTCCACCATTTATGATAGTTTTAGTAACTAAATTATAAATTTTTTAAGGTGGTACTTCCACATTTTGATTCATAGCTCTGATCCTACTGAACCAATTTTGCTGGATTTCAATCCCAATCTGCTTAGGAAAGTGAGCGTGTTTTCAACAGACGGACAGACGGACATGGCTTATCGACACAGAATTACTCAAGGAGCCAGAATATATACACTTTATGGGGTCTGAGATGAATAACATGGAATGAGAAACTTAGTTTACCCTGTTCACAAATAATTGTGATGGATGGTATAAAAACTTTAAAAATATAAAATGCAAAGAATAATATTTTGTTAAAAACCATGGGTACAGATGATATTACGTTTATAGTCACAAACAAAATATTGCTGTACCATTACTTTATTATTATATTTTATAATTTTACTCATATTATGGTCAGTAACATTGTTCAAATCCATAATTTTTTTTCTGCGTGAGACAATTTATTTATTAAATCCAGAATCAATTATTCTGATATTTTTGTATAAAAATCTTGAAAGGACCTTTATTTTTATAAATAACATTTCTATGTTAATAACATTATTCCTGGTAAATTTTCTTGAAATTTATATTCTTTATATAAATATGAAATAATACAGCTGTTGCTTATTTAAAAAGTGATATCTATTAGCACAATTTGATACAGAGTTAGATAATTATGTATGCAAAAACTAATTTAGCTATTATCACATACTATATTATACTGTATTAAAGTATCCTATCACACTTGTATCATAGGCCTTTGTATAATTTCTATTTTATATTCCATTTTTATAATCCTTTATTAGCCATATAAAAATTAAACAAGACCATAAAAAGAATGCCAAAAGTCATAAAAGTACTTATTTAGTTTATATGATAATTATAAAATAAATACTATTCTACAGATACACAAACATACTTGCACGTACTCAAGCATACATTCATGAATATGTATGAATGTATCAAATAGATACTTTTTTAATTACACCAATAATTATAGAGCTTAAAATAAAATACTAATCTAGCATTTGTTTTCATAAATATGTAATTATGTTTATTGTTTGGTGAGTCTGATATAATAAATATAAACAAATAAAATGTCAAAAATATTTTATATTGAATAAAAAAAATTAAATAAATAAAGTAACACAAATATGAAAATAAATATTAAAAATAATAGTGAAAATTACTTTACTATTGAAATACAAGTCGTCCACTGAAATGCAAAAGGGCCTGATAAATAAAATAAAGTTTATTAACAAGGTTTCGTTTAAATGTGCTAAATTTCCAATTCATACTATTGACAAACTGAAATTTACTGTTGATGGGATAAGCTATTCCAATGCGCATTTCACTGGTTGCTTAAGCCAGATCATCAGGATACTTCATCCAAAGATTTTAGAAAAACTTAAAATATTAAGCAATTAAAACTGTTTAGCAAATAAGAATTATAAGCAACAGTTTTACTTGTAACAATATCAACGCTTAAACAAAAAACAACAACAATAAACAGTGAGTTTATGTTTTCTTACAGTCCCGATTAAAATTTTTTGATTTTTTTGTCAACTCTAAAGGCTCAACCATAATATCCATAGCCTTGCTTAACGTCTTAAGACCCGAGCATTAACCCATTGAATTTTTAAATTTCTTATATATTGTTTACACCTTTTGGGGAGGAAATAAGAAAACTGTATATTTTTTTTTTTTTTTTAATTTTATTTGAATTCTTAGAAATTAAGGGGGCACATATGTGTACCTCAGGTCTTAAAATATGAAAAATCTCAACGTAAATTCTTAATTTCTTAAGATCAGAACTGAACCGATTAAGTAAAGGGCTTGTTAACTATTTGTTTTATCTTATGAGGTGTAATTTAAATTTCGGTTTTTATTATTTTTTTAATTTTTTTATTTAAATTCGTAGAAAAAGAGGTGCACATATGTGTACTTCAGGTCTTAGCGATTAGTTATTGAGGAAAAATATCCCAACAGTATGGTTTTTTCAAACAGTTAAATTCAGATGTAAAAATAATGGCTAAAACTTCTAAACCCTGCCATCTTTTGATATTGTTTTGAAGCGCAGTAGCTTAAAGCAAGTAATTAAACTGTTTCATATGTGTACCCATGGTCTGAAGAGGTTAACCTACTGTCAAAAATGAACAAAAAGTCTCTCAAATGAATTTAAGAAAACAAAAACAAAATAAAAAAACATTTGTTTCCGTACGGTATGTGCGATTAGATTCGCACTTTGCTTAAGCAAATGACAGTTTCATTAAACTAAGGAAAAAGTTTCCTTAAGTTCAATATGGTTTGACTCATATAATTTACATGTATTGGCTCATTCGCTTAAGCCAACTTAAGCACATTGTGGTTGGGCCTTGAATGTACAACTAAATGTACAACTACAGTGGGTAAAGAAAAACAACAATAAAAACAAATTAGTTTAGTTTTTGACTGCTACACAAAAGAAAAACTCTCGGGTTAAATTAAGTTTTTTTTATACATACTTGAAGGGCCAGTTGTACTTAAAAATTTAAGTACAAATAAGACTAAAACGTAACTTAAACAATGCTAAATGGGATAACTTTCCAAAATCCATCCCGGAAATTCTTTAAATAAGTCTAAAGTTCTTAAATCATTTAAAAAAAAAATTGAACTTTTCGTTGGTAGTGCCACTCTGAGAGTGAAATTACAGAGTGAGCATTTTTATCTCATATAACTTATAAGTCTCATTTCTCGTGTTTGCCTTCTTTATGCGCACATACGCTTGTGTTAGTCAAAGATTGTTGTAGAAATAACAACAACATCCCACAAGTAGGTAACAAACGATTTGCTTGCATTGTGTAGAAAGAACAGAACGAGAAGAAAAACAGACACTTTTTTTAAAACCTTTTCCTTAGCTTCACTTCGGAAAATCAAATCTTGCAACGTTAATTTAACCGCCTTATACTCAATGCAATTGGATGAAACTTTGCAGGAATACATATTCCCGATGACAGTACACGAATACATGGGTGTAGCCAGGATTAAATCTAGGGGGGCGGGCAAAATTTTTTAAACCCTTTTTTTTAGCTTCACTTCGGAAAATCAAATCTTGTAACGTTAATTTAACCGCCTTATACTCAATGCAAATGGATAAAACTTTGCAGGCATACATACTCCCGATGACAATACACAAATACATGGGCGTAGCCAGGATAAAATCTAGGGGTTGGGCAAAATTTTTAAAACTTTTTCTTTAGCTTCACTTCGGAAAATCAAATCTTGTAACGTTAATTAACCCGCCTTCTACTCAATGCAAATGGATAAAATTTTGCAGGCATACATATTCTCGATGACAGTACACGAATATATGGGCGTAGCCAGGATAAAATCTAGGGGGGGGGCAAATTTTTTTTTAAATGTTGTTTTTTAAGAAAAGCGTTCCCTAAAAAAAAATTTTTTTTAAATGTTCTTATTATGATCAAAAAGCAAAAGTTCCTACACGCAAAGAAAAAACATGGTTGTGGTAAACATATTCTAAGAGCAACATATTATGATAAGAATTATGATTGTAGTCACCATATTAAGATTATTATTGAATCATATTATGACTAAACATACTCGTAGTATGTCATCATAACATTTTTCCCTTAATCATATTATTATTCTGTTAATCATACTAAGTTAAGAAGTAATCAAATTATTGTCATGTTAATCATAAGCTAAGAAATTAATCATATTATTGTCATGTTAATCATAATAAGCTAAGAAGTAATCATATTATCATCATGTTAATCATAATAAATTTAGAAGCAATCATATTATGATGCAGCACCTTTCATAGCTGTCATAAAAATACAAAATAAATTAAAATATTTTTGCACCGATTTTTTATTTTGTGGCTTTTTACAATTTTTCTTAATGTTAATCAAATAGCGGAGTTCAATATAAGGCTTGCAAAAGAGCAAATGAAAAATCTGTGGTTTTCATGGGCAACCGCGTGTGTCCATTTTTTCGATTTTAAGATGTTGATGAAATATCGTAGCACTTTTATAAAATATAACGAAATCTCTGTGTGTTTTGTTGTTGGATTTTACAAAAAAACTACAATATTTTGCATTTGCACTATTACATCACTAATACTTGAATGAACTCCGCTAATATTTTAATTTTTTAATTTCTTTAGACTTATTTTTTTATGGAATTTTATCTTTTTATTGTTTAACCGCTCACAAATAAAAAAACGACACAACTGCTTCAAAATTATTTTACAAATGGCGCTAACATTATGTGATTAGAGTAAAAATAGTTTGATTGCATCTTTAACATAATATGATAAATGTATAGAAAGTTATCATGTTATGGCTATTAAATATCATGATATGGTTGTGAGAAATATAATATGTTTAGAAAGTTATCATAATTAAATTGTTAGAAAAATAATTATTTTTCGGTCAACAATACTCAAATTCATAATTGCGATAAACATTGATATGTTTACAGTAACTATAATATTGTTGATATTAAATAAAAATAACAATTATTTGTGTACGACAACAATATATTGCTACATTAAACATAGTGTTGTTGCCGTAACCATGCTAACCATATTTTTTCTCTGCGTGTATTTAGTTAATATTTTTAGCTAAATATGTATATACAATGTTCTAAGTAAAAACATGTCGGGAATGATGCTGGTGTTCTATAATTGAAATTCTGTAAGGTGTAAAACGGTTACGTAAATCAATTATAATAATATTCTCCTTCGGTCTTTGGATTAAGTTTTTTTGTTAGAATCAATCCGATTTTAGTTTCGGAATTTTTTAAGTACGAATTCGGTTTTAGTCAACTTTATAATACTTGAATCTTACTTTTATCAATCTCATTTTCGGATTATTTCAAGTACCAATTCGTTTTTTTTTAAGTCATATAAATCAAGTTTGTGCAAAATTTAAAAAAGGCTGAATTCCGCCACCATTTAATTTAATGTTTGTAAAAAAATATGATTGTTTTTAATGCGATTGTTCTATATTTGGCCTTCAAATGTATTTCCTACTTAATGGCTAGTGCCGGATTTAAGTCCCTTGAAGATAATTGAAACCAAATTTGAAAGACGGGCAGACATACGGACATAGCTTTATCTACTTAGAAAAGCTCAAAGACCTTGATGGGGTCCACCATAGCCATATTTGCCGATTTTTTCATTAAAAAAAAATTGGGTAGTGAGATTTGACGATATTTGTCCTTAAAATAAAGTTTTTTTGTATTTCAATGTTTGCATAACTTTTTTCGCTTCTGTTACGGATTTTTTTGATATTTTCAGCATTTTTTTTACCTATTTTCTATAAGGTAGGGGGCAATTTCTACCTCTCCCAAACTATCAAACTGATTTTAATGAAATTTAGAACATAAAAAGATCCTTATTTATAAACCCAAATAAGCAATGTATTTTTATCAAAACTAGAACCATGTGAGGAGTGGAGCGTAGTAACACATGCAAGGTAGTGTTACTAGTGTTACTAGTGTTTGATATATATAATTTTACATTACTGTTGCACATTTATTACATGAATGGTTTTAAGTTGTTTATTTAATTCCATAGTTTTGTTTTTTCAAATATAATTGCTTAGATTAATATTGCTTAAAAATTTTATGTTTTTTTTTAATTTTGCCGATTTGATTTAGAAAATATTGAGCCAATTTCGCCGATTTTCTTATCCAGTATCCATGTTCTATAACTTTGGTGAGCATTTCTTGCATCGAAAAGATGTGCAACAAAATATTTCTTCGTTTTTCAAAAAGTGAGAGAAAAGTGTGTTTGTAACTCTATCGAAAACCATCAAAAGAGATTACCTTGTAGCGTTATAAATATCATACTCGAAGCCGGTGTGAAATTGCAGACGTTGAGATCTTCAGTTACACATATTGTTGACAGCGACTAAAATTTACTAAAACTTAAAAATGTTAAACCGTCTTCTATACCAATTAATGTAAAGTGCGACTTTAATGATTGTTGTTTGCAAAATGGCTTTGAGAACATTTGTATGTTTTTCTAAAATGTTAAAAGCAAACAATGAAAAAAACCAACCAAGAACAAAATACTTATATCTTTCGTGTAATTATTCATTGCAATTTTTAATTTTTCTCATCCCATTTTTATTCGTGAGTTTATTAAAGAGTTCAAAGCGGGAACTTTCTCACAATAATTTTACAAACACCAATTTCCTTACGTGACAGCTGTAACTCGCCAAAAATGTTACAGACGCAGCTAAGTGACAAAAAAAGTATGTTCCCGTAACTCAAAAACGGTTTCGTTTATTGAATAAAGAAGCAAAAAAAGTCTCATAATTGCCTAGGAGTCGCCTCTAGAGGAAAAGAATGTATGACTGACCTCCATTTCGAAATTTTGCTAATGTATGTTCTTTAAACGGCTGCGAATAAAAGAAAACAGTTTAGCTTTTAAAGGTAATTTTATTGCGGAATTTTTTTCAATAAACTAAACCGTTTTTGGGTTACGCGAATATATGTTGTGCAACCTCCTCCATTTTTGAAATATATACCGTTACCTCGAAAAGAAGAACTAACAAAAAAAAAAAAAAAAAAAAAAAAAAAAAAAAAAACGGGCACCACTTGATTCAACGTACTTGAAATAGGGTAACCAGACGGGCACCTCGCCTTTTTTTTTGTATAATTTATACAATTTTGTTGCTCTGTCGGTATAAAAATTAATTTGGAGTTTTTATTTCAATAAGTTTGTAATTGGCCCTGTAAAGTTATAAAACGTGATGATTAGCCAATTAGCATTTTAGGGACGCAATACTGATCATGTGCAATAAAAGAGCTATAAGTTAAAAATTATAAATTTTAGTTCATGAAATAACATTTCCTGCAATAATTCTTTTTAAATGTGTAAAGTGCTCATAAAATTTGTAATAGTTCGAAAGAACAAACAAAAACTTTTTGATGATTCATAAATGTAGTAATTTGTCGACTTATCTCATTTTCCTTAAAAATGAGCCTTCAGCATATATCGTCACGTAATTCACAAAAAATTCTCACATTTTGAAAACTGCAGAACCAAATGAGCCGTTTATTTTGAAAGTGGCATAAGTCATTTCGGTTTTTAAGTCGAGATATTTAAGGGTTTGCGCTTTAACACGTTTAAAAATATGGATGCTAACTTTCGAGAAGATTCACTTGTATTTGATACATCATGATAATGATATTTTTCTCAGTATTTATTATTATTATTATTATTTATTATTATTATTTATTATTATATTTATTATTAACTCGATTTTTTTTGAAAAAGTGACTAATGCCACTTTCAAAATAAACGGCTCAAATATATAAATAAAATGATAAATTACCTTAAACTGTGTATAATTTGTTGTTCTTCTATTTTTCTTGTACTGTTACTTAGTTAGCTTTTTTGTTATCGATTATCATATAATCTTTTGTAGATAAGGCCAATTTAAAATTTGTTGTTAGTAAGGGCCTTTTGCGTTTTTAGTTACGATATGTTTGTATGAATATACATAAATATGTTCGTTTGTTTCATAAAATTACCAATAAAATCCCTAAGGATTAACACTTTTAAAATTGAACACACATTAAATTTTTTATAGGCGGATGTGTATTATAATAGAGCGTTTGTTTAAATGTACTCCCAGTGGAAACGAGGGGGTAAAAAGGCTTTTTTTTGGCAGACTTAAGTTTTAGCAAACTTACATTCGCTACATAGGGTATTATTTCCCAGCAAACTCTAATTTGTACTATAAAAGAAGAAATAAGATTGGTAGGAGGTGGATTGGTGATGAGACCATTTTAACGTAAGAATGCTGTGTTTGGTGGTAGGCAATGTGGCTGGTAAGTCGGAGGAAGCTTTTTGGATCTCAGACGTGTGCTGAGATCCGCGTGACAGGAGACATGATAATTATTTGCCGAAGGTAGAATTACCGTCTAGGGAGAGCTGTCAGGGCAGGATGTATGAGGGATTTGAGGGATAAAGGACATGATATGAGAAGATTCTATAGCATTCCTGACGACTGCGGCGTATATCTTGCAGATTTTTTCGTTCGGATGTGCAAGGCCCCGTTCTTGCAATAGTTCTTTTATAGCACTGGCTAAGTTAATGACGTTTCTTTACATAGTGGAAACATAAATGGTTTAGTTTCCATTGCTTATTCAACAAAATTAAAAGACTTTATGTCTATTTCACAAACTGTGTTTAAATATCAATTTTTATTTTTCATGTCAAAACAAAAAGACTTTTTGAATGTTTGTAATTCTCATTCACTCTTCAGTTTTATTTGATAATAAATTTGGCTGTTCTAAAATTTTTTCAGAGAATGTTTCCTGACGACATTATAATGATTTTTATTTTCTTATTGATTTTTCTGTTAATGTCATTCAACGAAATTTTATTTTGTACCTTAATCAGTGTAATTAAATGGCTATCTAAATCTTGTTAATTATTTTGTATATTATTTATAATTGCTCGTAAGGATTTATTCCGTAGACCTTAAATAAATAAATAATTAAACGATCTGGCCTAAGCACCAGCCTTATTCGCCAAAAATTATTTTCAGTGTATTTTGCAAGAATAAAAATTGGGAATTAAGCACGACAAATTCCTAGCGGTTTCATCAGGGCCTTAAAACTGTGGAAGGGAGGAACCAAAGCAGATCAGATCGGCTATATATTGGTCAGTAAACAACCAAAGGCCACATATAAAGCCAACTCATGGAAAACAGTTTAGTACGCTTAAGACCGCAACAAAAAATGCTATTTTAGCAAAGTTTCTAGAAGCCACCTAGAAATCACACAGCCAAATTTCGTGAAGATGGGTCCATAATTAACCAATAGATCCAATCACTCTCTGGAACATTTAAATCCGCCCAAAACCGTAGCAAATATAGATATTAGGGTAAAATTTGGCCTAATTTAGTTTTAAAAAATGTATATGAAAAACACTCAAAAAACTGAGTGCTACTCGTTCAATCACTTCTGTGTGAAAACAGCACATTAATTCAGTTTAAAAAAAAGTCTGTATGGGAAACATAATCTGTTTTTTTTTCACTTAATTCAGTCGGTTTTTGAGTTTCTTTTATTTAGCACAAAACTGTATTTCACGTGTAGGCCTAAAACAAATCACTAGTAAAATTTTCCATATCAATTAGGTAAATAAAAAAAAAAATAAAAAAGTGGTAGAAGGCTTAAAGATATTAAAAAAAATTTTTGGGATAATTTCTTCTTGCTTCATACACCACCCTTATTATAATTATGTTTTCAACAAGTAATATTTTATGGACAACATGCAAACAAAAAACCATTTTATGGCGATATGTGGGGTATTTACTTACATATAAGCAGGGCTGTGGAGTCGGAGTCGGAGTTGAAGAGTCGGAGTTGAGGTTTTTGTACCGGAGTCGAAGTACCCACAAAAACTAGCGACTCCGACTCCAACATTTTTGGCATAAACATTTTTTCTAATATTTTTCAAAATAAAAAAATTTTAATGGCCAATTTCACCTATTTAAATATCAATTCATATTTAAATATAATTATTCATATAATTCTATTTTTATTTGACATAAAAAAACTAATTTTAATGTGCATCACATGTGATTCACAACTGGTATTTTTTTCAAGGTTTTTACTTTACACAGAAAAAATTATTTTTCCAATTCAAACAAAAAATTTATAGCATCAAACAATTTTTTGTCTGAAACCGGTCAAACAATTTATTGCATTTTGTTTATTGAAAAAAACACCAATTTTTTCAAACAAATAATTTAACTGAATCAAACAAAAATTTTACTGAAATTCTTATAAATTTCAAACAAATAATTTTGCTGAATCAAACAAAAAAGATTTTGCACAAGCAATGACGCGCACACAAGCAAGCACTGTTAGAAAAGACGAAGCAGAGCAGAGCGGCTTTGAGACACATTTTTTTGTTGGAATAATTTTTGAACGAAGTCTTATTTATACACATAATGTTTTTCTTCATCAATCACTGTTGCCGAATCCTTTCCTTTGCTAATGAAGTAGCAATGTAACCACAAACGGCGGCAGACCGACTCGATATGTTTTTCGTCATCATTCTATTTTTGTATTTGATGTATTTAAGCAAACAGTTTGAAAAAATAGAATACGGGATTTCGTTTTTTTACCAACCAAATATTTATTTTGTTTCTTATAATGTTGTTGTTGTTTTTGTTTAAAAAGAGTGAAACGTTTTTTCTACCTGCTATTGTTTTTGTTGTTTTTTTACAAACCTCGTCACGCTATTTTATCATTTTTCTTATGCTGTATTTTTTTAAAGCGTCCAAAAATAGAATGCATGTGTTTTTTGTTGTAGTTCTTATATTTCCCATAAAGAAGTGTTGCTTAGCTACGGTCACACTTATTAAATATTTGACCAAATAAGCATAACCACTACTTTTGTTAATAGTTAGGCAGATTTATCATGATCTAAATAACACAACATAAACTAATTATACTACTAGACATAGCAAAAGACTATTCTTTGCATGATGTGGTACTATAATCCAAATAAATATTGGAATTAAAGGAAATGATTATATAGTTTGCCTGTTGGTCCCGTTTTTCCCGTCAAATATTTGACAAGTGTGACCGTAGCTTTACGATCAAATAAAAAAAATGACAAAAACGACAACATTGAGGAGCGTTAAATATTTCATACAAAATTATGAAAACTTGAAACCAATAACGCGTATATTATATTTTTAAATAGTTGTCAACATTTTTGTTGGTTAAATAAAAATCAAACTAAAATATTAATGGAATCAGTAAAAAAATTTGTAGAAATCAAAAAAAAATTTTCAAACAAGCGTTTGTTTGAAAATAATTCGGCAATAATTTTTTCTGTGTAATGGACGTGAGAGAAATAATGAATTAAATGAACTAAACGTGTGGAGATGACATTATTTTATATTGTGTCAAGTCCCCACATACCTGACTTTTCTACTTTAGAAGTTATATGGAAATAAAGACGACGTTTTTTTAATGACGAAAAAATAGTAAATCCACTTTTATTTATTAACAACTACCACTAGAAGTCTTCCCTTATTCAATAAATCCTCGACTATTGACGCAACAATGGTTCCAGAAGAATCAAGTTCTGGAATTTTTTCAGATGATCCCTTACCACAATATATCGAGAAATTCCAAACATAGCCATTCATCTCGCACAGTTTAAATATTTTAATGCCATATTTACGAGCTTTTCCAGGATTATATTGTTTGAATAGGAGTCTTCCTTTGTGTGAAATCATTGTTATTGGTTTTTTTTTTTTTTAGTAAATTATGTAAATATATGTGATGCACAGAACGTCTGGTTAAAAACTATGATAAAAAAATGTCTGTGCATCACATATGATTCACACTTTTTTTAAAGAAAAACGGTTTCTACATTACTTTAATTCTGTGGCCGTATGGAAAAACTAGTTAACGCCACTTTTTGCGAAAATTAAGATAACACCAAAAATAGAAAGCGAGTTCCATTTACGAACACTCTGCCAGATCGAAATTTTGATATAGTTTCTCATTTAATAGTTATTTGAAAAACAAAAATCAGAAAAATATAAATTTTTATGAAAAAACTAGATAACTCCATGCATTTTTTGAAAAAACAAGTTAACTCCATAGTCTCTTAGAAAACAGAAAAATTAGAAGTTTTAAACTGTGTTGTCTCAAAAACTAAGAGACAAAGAGCGATATAGAACAAATTCGGGTCAAAATGTTGAGCCTAAAAACTGCAACTCTAGAGAATTCAAAGAATATATTTATGCATTCTTTATATGCATATTACATCTTTTGTACCCGAAATCTTTCCGAGTAATAGTTTTTAGCCCATATAGATCTACCGTACCCTATGTGGTACAGCAACTTTGAAAAATGTTTTAACATACTTATTTTTATTTGTTTCTGTTGCAAAGATAATCACCCCTATCGCGAATAACAAGTGGAATTTTTGTTCCCATGAAATTTTCATTCCCCTCGAAGGGAAAAAAGCAATCGTGAATCTCATGTGAAAAAATTTTCAAGCTATCAGTTTCAGTGAATGCAAAAAAAAGAAGAAAGATTAAGAAAATTAAAAATCAATGAAATTTTTGTTAAAAAATATACAAGTATATATTGTAAAGAAAAGATAAAATAATAACGCAAAATATTTAGTATTGGATGGATAGTTTGGTTACAACGTTAGTTTTTTGCACTTTTTAAATTTAATGTTGTAAAATATTTTCCAAAATTCTGCCACTAAGTCAATCGAATGCTTTACAAATCCGCAAGCAATCGACCTGTTGTTTTGCATTTTTTATATTTTTTTTTTTATATTTTTTTATATATTAACCCTTAATATTCGATTTATAGGAGGAGCGTCTTACATACATGTTCTGTTCCCTAGCAAAAATAAAGTGAGAAAATCTAAGGGAAATGTGAACAAATTACGAGGGAAAAAATTTTTCACGATAAGGGGAATTTTTTCCCGTGAACATTTTTTCACGTTATTATTCTCCTTTGAATTACATTTTTTCATGGGAGTTGTTCATGATCGCAAATATGTGAAAAGGGGAAAAATTACGAGAGAAAAATTTTTCACGATAGGGGTGAATAAATAGTAAGGTGTTTTTACGTACGAAAATAATAAAAACTATTTTTATCCAGTTTTTTTTTTCTAAGAATAAATTTTTTTAATCTGGAAGACAAAAAAACTTTATTAAAAAATGGAGTTACCTAGTTTTAATATACGGCCACAGTTTTCTTAAAATAAGAACAAATTAACTGCCTGGCCCATGATGTCGACAAGAACATTTCTTTCGTATATTTATATTGAAAACAAAAATAATTTTAATTTTCTATTATTGTTTTAAATATAAATATGCGAAAGAAATGTTCTTATCGACATTGTGAGCCTGGTTGTAAATTTCTTTATTTTTAAATTAATCTAAGAACATATTCATATTTTTTACACTTTACGATATTTAAAACTAATAAAATTTTAATATTATAAAATTATTTTTTTCTGCAACCTTGACGATCTTCTCAATGTTAAATGTTCATCAATAAAACTTCTCTTGAGCTTTTTCCGACTTGATTTCAGTTTGTTTTCTGAAGTATTTATTTCTAAATTAACGATTTCTTTGTCCGATTGCTCGATCACGTTTTGCTTCCTTTTATTTTCTTCCGTGCTGCCTTGTGGAATAATTTCCTCCAACTTAGTCTGTATTTGCATGAGGTCAAGGTCTGGATCTAAGTTTATGTTAGTCGGTCGCATTGTTGATTTTTGTGTGTTGATTTTTATATTTTTTGCACGCACGTGTAACTATTACGTTTATTTTTATCAAAAACATAAAAAACAAAGCAGAAGCGTTAGACATTGTTTTTAAACTAAAAAGCTAAAAACGATCATATAACCAAGTTTAGTATAAAAATTTAACGGAACACCTTTTGTTTAAAATTTTAATATGTATTAATATAAAATTAACCACAAAGTCAATAGCTCTTTTTCAGGTTCAACCTATGTTAAACCGATTATAAAGTTAATCAATGTCCTTAACCCTTCTGCATCCCTTGGATATGTGCCCTTCCTATGATCCTTTGGGTCAATGTGACCCTACAATAAAATGTTAACAGCATTTCATATTTAAGTATAATAAAAACAAAAGCGATTCTATTGATTATTTGACCGAAAAAAATATTGATCGATGATTCTGAATGAAGATGAACTCAATTCAATAGAAAACAAATTTTAAAGTGGAATTAAACTTGCAATATCGCTTGTTGGGTCATATTGACCCAAAGGATATTAAATGTGTGTAAATCGTGTTTTTTGGAGGGGGAAGGAAAAACTAAAATTTTATTATTTTCATTTAAATTTATAATTTTTGTCCCTGTAATGGATAAATTGAAGTTTCACGTCCATATCTTATATTAAAAGGGACAAATTTTGCGTTTGAAAACCAAAATTGGGTCAAATTGACCCAAGGAGTGCAGAAGGGTTAAAACTGGCCAATGCATTTCATAAAATCAAGAAGGGTAAACCTTTTAATTATGTTTATGCATAAAAACAGACAAAAACTCAGCTTATTTTTTTGATGTATAAGCATAAAGAGAAAAAAATATTTTTTGGAAAAACTCGAGTTAAGGTGTTATGATACTTGCTATTTTTTGTATTGGATTTTTTTAGGATTGACTGAATGAAAAAA
The DNA here is from genome assembly GCA_930367215.1 of Pollenia angustigena. NCBI lineage: Eukaryota > Metazoa > Arthropoda > Insecta > Diptera > Polleniidae > Pollenia > Pollenia angustigena. Next base: position 176,639,861 of record OV884058.1, read on the forward strand.
CAAATGCGAGAAAGAACCAGAAATACAATTTTATAAAATGTAAACAAAACAAACAATAGTGCCCACGTTTTTTCCCCACAAAAAACCGTCATAAAAGCTAAAAATCGCAAAAAAAAAAAAGTTAAAAACCGTTCTTTCGATCAAAAACTAAAAAATTGGCAACAGTGCTAACAATTAATCTGGAAATGTCAATTTTAAGTTAAAGAATTTTATATTTTTTTTGACAGTCTTAGATTATTTATCGATAACACATGTATATTTGTTTGACTTTTCAAGATTTTTTATGATATAATCATACTCTATACACTTAGTCAGTTTTCCTATGCAAATATATTTGCACTGTTCTCCAATATAGAAAAAATACGAAAAATAGCAAGTATCATAACGGCTTTACCATTTGTTCGTAGAAAAAACGGGTAAATTAACGTGTTGAGTCAAAAAGTTAATGTTTTTCCACAAATCATTACTTAAGTTGCCTTAATTCCATAAAATACTTATATAATTTAAGAAAAAAAATGTTTTTCGGAAAAACTAGATAACTCCATTTTTCGAAAAAACAAGATAAGTGACATTGATTTTCGGTTTTAATGTCCAAAAATCAGTTTAATGGTGCCAGAAATCTTTAACTGAATCCAAAATATTGTTTTGTTTAATGCGCATGCATAATAACATAAATTCATATGAAATAATTAGCGAAATATGTTTAAAACTTAAAATGTGGTTTTCTCGTATTTTGAAAAAATGGAGTTATCAAGTTTTTCCATACGGCCACAGAATTACATAATATAATTAAAGAAACAACAAGCAGTGCATAAAACCCGTTTTAAACAATATTAAAATTTTGGACGTACGGCATAAATTTTTTTTTTTGTATGGGGACAGGCAAAGGGTTAAACATAAATTGATATTTAAATAAATTGGCCATAAAAGGGTCTGCTTTTTGAAATTTTGAAGTCAGAAAATAAGGACCAATATACTTTCAACATGAGTAGGAGAGTTTCAAAAATTAAAAAATTGAGATAACATATTATTTTGACAGATCTTTTAACAATATATGAGAATAAATATATAGATTGTATCAAAGCTTGTCCTTTTCTATGTTTTTATGTGCACAGAAAAAATTATTTTTCCAATTCAAACAAAAAATTTGTAGAATCAAACAATTTTTGTCTAAAATCGGTCCTACAAACAAATTCGCATATTCAAACAATTTATTTGCATTTTGTTTATTGAAAAAAACGCCGATTTATTCAAACAAATAATTTTACAGAATCAAACAAAAAGTTTACTGAAATTCATATAAATTTCAAACAAATATTTTTGCTGAATCAAACAAAAAAGTTTTGGCACAAGCAATGACGCGCACAAAAGCAAGCACTGTTGGCAGAGCGGCCCGGCTGGCTTTGAGACACATTTTTTGTTGGAATAATTTTTGAACGAAGTCATATTTATACTCACAGTGTTTTTATCACTCACTGTTGCTTTATCCTTTTCTTTGCTAATGAAGAAGAAATGTAACCAAAAACGGCGGCAGACCGACTCGATATGTTTTCCGCCATCATTCTATTTTTGTATTTGATGTATTTAAACAAACTGTTTGAATAAATTGAATACGGGATTTTGTTTTTTTTTTTACCAACTTTGAAACCAACCAAAAATTTATTTTGTTTCTTATAATGTTGTTGTTGTTTCTGTTGTTTAAAAAAATGAAACGTTTTTTTTTACCTGCTCTTGCTTTTGTTGTTTTTTTTACTACAAACCTCGTCACGCTATTTTATCATTTTTCTTATTGCTGTACTTTTTTAAAGCGTCCAAAAAAATATTTATATTTATATATTTATCATAAAGAAGTGTTGCTTACAATCAATAAAAAAATGCAAAAAGACGACAACATTAAAGAGCGTTAAATATTTCATACAAAAATAATGAAAACTTCAAACCAATAGCGCGTTTATTAAATTTTTTAATAGTTGTCCACATTTTTGTTGGTTAAATAAAAATCAAACAAAAATATTGATTGAATCAGTAAAAAAATTTGTAGAAATCAAAAAAATTTTCAAACAAGCGTTTGTTTGAAAATAATTCGGCAATAATTTTTTCTGTGTGACACAAAATTTCTGTAACAAATCTCGCTGTTTCACTGTTTTAACCTTCGCCTAGATATCGTTAATGAAATAGAGCCGACTTAAGGAACTTAATACATAATTAAATAAGTAAACAAGTTGTTTTTTATTTGTCGTATATTAACAAATATTTTTGTAGCCATGTTCATACATATATATGACTTGTTATCTGCTGTAGGTGAAAGCATTTAGTGAGCTACATTTTAAGTTCCAACCTTCAATGTGAATTATAAGAGAAAAAAAGGAAAAGGAACACGGAAAAATACATGACATGGTTCCAGATATAATTCCCATCAATGTGGGGGTAACCCGAAAAATGATTTGAAAATACTTTTATCTACTCACTTTAGGGAAAATTGGAGAGATAATAAAGTCTTGCAATTTCAAATTTTAGGTCTGGGACAATATTAATATTGATTATAGAACGGAAAAAGCAATAGCGGATACACTGAAGAAAAAGATTTCAATTTAGTTGTTTAAAAATTCATATTTTTTTAAACTCTGCAGGTGGGAGATAAACTACATCAAGCCACATTTTGAAAACTTTACAGCAGACCGCAAAAACATGTTGAAAATCACAAATGGTTCTATTTCTGTATTAAAAATTTGCCTTTGTCCGAATATCTTATATGATTTAAATACGCCTTTTTATGTCGATGATAGCCTTAATAAAATTACGTCATAAAAGGCTCGTTTTCTTCTATGATGGTATTGGGACAATACCATGCCTTGAGACAAACTGCCCCAAGCCCAACATTCTACAACAGAAGGCTTACGACATTTTTTTTTACATTACGTTTCTTTTCAAAATGTGTTATAAAAATTGTAGAAGTAACAACTGAAAGAATGATTAACAAAGTTGGTCGAAATATTTGATTTAATAAATAAAACAATATCGAAATGGCAGTGTTTTAATTTATGTATGTATATTAAAAACAAAAGACCTCACCTCACAATTTACAAAAGGGACTTATGATGTTCTTTGCCTCTACAAATTCTGGGTAAACAACACTATGAACACTTGACACCCTTAACGTCTAAGCAAATCGGACTTGGTGTTGTTTTCACCTTTTCTATCTCGAAAACTACATTAGATAATACTTATGGGAATTCACACATCGGTAGAGGAAAAATTCTGATTCGAACAGAATAAAAAACTTATTTTGAAAAAGATGTGAACTATTGTTACATTTTTTAGCACTGTTTGCATAATTTTAATAAATTAATATAACTTTTTAAATAAACTTAAGTTCAATGATCCCATACGGATTGAAGCAAAACTCGTTACTTTCGTAAGTTCGTAACAAAAGTCGTTCGTTCCAAAATTAAATCCATTATTTTTCTATATTTCAGTTGGTTTCAATTTGTCACCTGTTGAGTTATAAGTCAAGAATGACATAACATTTCAAAATCAAAAAAGTACAACACATTTGGTCCATTTAATCGGGCGCTATATGTTTCCTGAATTTTTTCCGAAATTCAAATAAAATATTTTGCAGCTCTCCGACTCATATGTTAATAATTAGTGTGTTAAAGCTCAATGCGGCACGTTGGAATTAAAGTATCCATTTGAAATTTTTACAGAATCATTTTCTTGCTATATTTAACCATTTTAAAGGAACTGAAGTAAAAAAAACTTTAAAGTCAAATCAGTATCAGTCTCATAAATATTTAGCATCAAGGTTAGAGTAGGAGTCGGAGTTGGAGTCGCAGTCGTTCTTAAAAAATTTCAGCGGAAAGAGTCGGAGTCGGAGCTATAACTTTTTCTTGACGACTCCACAGCCCTGCATATAAGTATTAGCGATAATAAAGCATTTTCCAAATTTGAAATTATGACTGGTTTTTCTTCTGAAAAATGGTTAAGTATATTCGGCTTTTATAGGCATTAGAGTTGTCAATTATTCGCCTTTCAGCTTTGTTCGAATAATTCAAATAATTGTTTTTGTTTCTTCGATCTAACGATTAAATCTGAAAAATTATTCGATTTATCGATGAGAATAGCGAATAAAAAAATTACATATTTTAAATAAGATACATTTTCTTCTTTACTTTTTCTCAAATCCAGTATGACTGATGCGTACTATTTTGATGCGTACAACTTTTCATCTAAGCTCCATATCGTTGTATTACTTAAAGGAATCGTAAAATTCTTAATTCTTAAATAATCCGATACAACTTTGGATTTTCGAAAGGCGTTTGCAGACCTTCCATCTTCAGCCAATCTTCAGCCAAACTTCTTCTATAAAACAACCGCTGTCTCTCTGTATGTATTTTTCCATTGGAAGAAGTTCGGCATATTTTGATGACGTTGGATTATCTTTGTTTTCTATTGTAATATTGTGACACTTATGCTATGTTCACACTTTAAACGCGTTTAAGCAACTCGAGTGTGATTAAGCTCTAATCACATTAAAACCGAGATGATTAACCATTTATTGAAGTTATTTATTAATCACTTCAAATTGACATGATTACAACTTAATCACTTCATTAACCACATCGAATCCTCTGAACATATCTCAAACTGAGTATAATATAGAATCGGTCACCATGTAAGTACCCCTCGCGTGTACAACCGGCCATGATTTCTTCTTAATATTTTTATTTGATTTTAATATAATTAAAATAATAATAATTAATATGTTTAAAATGATGTTCTGATCAATTTATTAAAGTATTTTTATCCATTTTTAATAATTTAAAGAAATTTAAATTTGTTTGTTGCAGTTTTTTTCTCTATCATCTGTCATCTAAATCTTCTCAAATGTAATGTGAACGGCTCTGATTAACTTAATCAACATTTCATGAAAATTGTTTAACGTTTGATTTAAAAAGAAAACAGCTGTTACAATTGTTTATCAAAGATTTGTTTAATACGAACATACAAGATACATTTTTGAAAAACAATGAATACTTAACACGGTTTTTGCCTACTAAACATTGAGATTAATTACACGGAGGGCTATAGCAATAATATTTTTTACTTTTTCTACATTTTGTATAAAATCGCTAAAAACCTATGAGAATAAATCAAATTCTAAGCTTTTATTTGTTATTAGTCTTTTATTAATTTCTTTTTTAATAAAAAAAAATTGTTCGATTAATCGACATAATTTAATCGATTTATTCGTTATTCGAAAATCGCCATTTTAAAATTATTCGAACAAGAGTTTGTTTTTGTTTGATCGATTAATCGAATTATTCTTAATCGGTTGACAACTCTAATAGGCACGTAACCACATTCTGAAGTATTAGAAGTGATGTAAATAACATTCGAAATTAATAGTTCAAAATAAACATACGTTTTTGACGACAAAAGGTATAAGCAAAAGTGACTGATGAGCAAAATTATAAAAAAGGTAAAATCTAAAAAAAAAAAATTAAAAATAATGGCGTAAACTTTGTTGCATCTATAATGAGATAATTAAAACTTAATTGCGGTATGTAACACCAATTGTAAATATTTTCAAACCACTTTTATAAACCTTCTTTTTTTGTAGACAAATTTATAAAAAAATCTTATTTTAATTTCTGACGAATTGTTACTACATAAATATTGTTTTTTTCTAATATTGAAAATAGCTTTTGATCAAGTCTTATACAATGTTCCATTCGTTGCTGCAAAAATATCATTGAAACCGAAAAAATCATTAAAAACGCATGTAATTTTCTTTACTTTCATAACGAGATACAAATCTCAACTTAAAGTCTTGAATACTCACAATATGATCTAGAATTTTGTTGTCTATCAAGCTACGTATTTTAATCTCAAAATTTGTTTATATTCATTCTTTGCTTTCTGGCCAACTTTTTGGCTCAAATACTACTCTAAATTCATCATTAGTATTAAATTCAAAATTAGTTTTCTTTAAAATAAATATGCTTCAAATGGCTGTTAGTTCTTAAATAATGACTATTTATTTAGAATCTTTAACTGCAAAAGCGAACAACGATACCTTAATTTTTAGATGAAATCTGATCCGCCCAAAACGTGCAAATATTTTTAAATTAGTTTTGTTTTCCATTTACTAAAATTCACTTTATTTTCTTCCATTTGTTTCCAATGAAATTAAGTTTCTTAATGTTAACGAAAACTCATATTTATTATTTATTTAAATTAAAATATCGTCGGCTTAATATGCAAGCCTCCTAACTCCCTTTCAGCACATTTTGCAGGAGAGACAAAAAACTTTTTATATTTCATATTTGCAGATTGAGAGGAAAACCAAAAATATTGTTGATTTTACACACTCAGATTGAAGAAAAACTATACGATGGTGGAGGACGCGTATGTTTTTCTGCCACACGGCATCGAAATCTCAATTTACTTGAAAAGTGAATTCAGCGGATTTGCATATTAAGCCGACGATATGTAAGTGTTGCAAATACTACACAATTGTATTTAATTTTTATTTAAGGTTTTAGTGCTAATTTGTATCACCAATATGTGCTTCTTTTTAATACAAGTCAATAGTCCGAACGATATAATTATTGTAATACTAATGAAAAGTCTCATAAAACTTTATATAACTTCTAAAAAGGTAAACAGGATAAAGGAAATTAAAAAAAAAAAAAAAAATTATATGGGCTCGAGCTTGCTTGTTTATATAGGATTGTAAATTTAAAGGCCGAAAAATTATATACTAACTTACTTTTAACGAGCTGTGCTAAAGGTGTTATGATACTTGCTATTTTTGGTATTGGATTTTTTTAGGATTGACTGAATGAAACAACAAATGCGAGAAAGAACAAGAAATACAATTTGAAAAAATGTAAACAAAACAAACAATACTGCCCACGTTTTTTCCCCACAAAAACCCGTCATAAAAGCTTTAACCCGAATTCTCCCGGTTTATGAAATAATCATCCGATTTGTATAATATTTGATTAACGTTATGTCTAAGATACCGTTAGTATGTATTTGAAAAGAAAAATGAAATATCGGGTCCAGTTTTCGAGAAAATGGGTGTCGTCATATGACGACGCTATTAAAATAAAGGTACAAAATTGTTCATATGGATTTGAGTTTTATAACTTCTATTTGTTCTTCAGTGTTTTATGTTTTTAATAGTTACAATGAAATATAAATTGAAATATTTTTATATTTTATGATATTGGGCAAAGCAATCAACACAATAACCTTTATCACATTTTTGGCACTCTGTCCTTACAGTTGATTTACATTTATCACCAGCACATGCTCTCTGCTTATTATTTTTTGTTCTTTGCACATAGTGCATATATCCATCATACCTAATAGCATCATCCCCAGTCTGGGATTTCGACATTCTCCCCGGACCTTTTGGAAAATTAGTCTCTGACGAAGATATGACTTTTCTAAGTCTCTTCGGAAGCTGTTTTGCTTGCGTTCGGGATCATGCTGTCTCGCTAAAAGCCAAGCATTTTGTACAGACACGTCCAACATCCAGGTAAATAGTGGCCACCACAATTTTTACTTCGAATAGATATGCGAAGAGAATTTACATTTTGATCCATTCGACCTGTTCCGCCCAGATTTTTATTATAATGTTGGATAGAATATGGAATATTTCCTTTAACGTATTTTTGGTTTGCATTACTCCACCTCTTTGCCTTTCCCACGGGATCTGCAGAAAAAAACAGTTGAAGCTACTGTGACCACCGCGTTGTTTTTCCACTGCAGGTGCACTTTAAAAATTCGTTTTGCCATCCCTTGTATCGGCGCTGATTGGCGACTGTGATCGGCACACAAGTAGTGGCCGATAAAAATCGGTACATATTAAACAATTTGATTGCTCCACATTGTGCAAAAGAGTGTTCACATTTTCGGCGCATCAAGGTTAATTTTGATATTCCACAGTCAGCACAATTTCGGCACAGATTGTCGCAAATTAAAAAATATTGACCGTTCACACAATCGGCACATGAAATAAGACAAAAATTGGTACATTGCGCCAATAGTGGGATCTTAGCTTTAGATTATTTATCGATAACACATGTATATTTGTTTGACATTTCAAGATTTTTTATGATATAATCATACTCTTTACACTTAGTCAGTTTTCCTATGCAAATATATTTGCACTGTTCTCCAATATAAAAAAAAATACAAAAAAATAGCAAGTATCATAACAGCTTAATGAAGACCTTACACAGAAAAACTTTTCATTCGTTTTTTTTTTTTATCAATTAAACAATTAAATAAACAATTTGTAAATTTTATAACTTAGTTAGACCCGTTTTGACAACTTACCGATAGCTAAAGGTAGGATTTTATCGGCCGTATAAAAATTGTTCCATTATTAAAACTTTACTTTTACCTACCAGGTAGGATGAAACTTAATTAACTTTACCGCTCACTTTAAATTAAAGTAGTGTTTTAATAATGGAACACTTTTTATAAGGCCTGTTAAAGTCTACTTTTAGCTATCGGTAAGGCCCGTTTTCACATTTCTTGAATTTCAATACAATTTCATATATTTTTGGTCTAAAATAATAATAATATATGAAGTTATATTAAAATTTAAGTTATGTGATCATTTTAACCGTGGACCTATTTTACTCAATTTTTACACATTACATCTGAAAACAGTACTGAAGCAAAAAATCTGGAATCTCGATCTTCTGGTGTGGGTGTAATCGAAACTTTCCCAAGTGATAAACAGGTGGATTCACATTTAATATTAAATTGCGAGCAAAAACGCGAAATGAATTGATCTAGAAAAACTGAGAGTACCGTATATTTTATTTAAGCTATATTTTCAGAATCTGGTCAGTTTGATCATGGGTGTGGCCAAAAGTTGAAATTTGTCGTACAGTGTCATACAAATTTAGATATTTAACTCATTTTCATCCTGCACTTTACATAGAAAAACACCCTTTATATTAACACTATATTGATCACCAGGGAAACCACAAATATGCAATTGCATGTTTTTCCTTGTGCGACCAATGAAGGCAGAAATAATATATCTATCCGTTGTAGAGCTTTTTATGAATTTTGGCATCGATTTGTTAGTGCATATTTTGGCATATTTTACCGTTTGGATCTTTTTTTGCATAATTTAGTTAAAAAAGCCTTTTTGCAGCATTTTAAAGTTTTTAGCGCATATTTTGCCCTTTTAAGGCATAGATGTCTCTTGCAAGCTTTCGCAGCAAACAAAAATTTTTTTTCGAAATTCAGATGTCTTTTCTGTTTTAAATATCTATCTGTAAACCTAACGTGTTGCTTTAAGTTCGCCATCTCACATTTAAATTTTACTCTAAAATGACGACAAAGCAGGTTGTCATGAAAGATTATGTTATTTAGAACTTTCATATTTTACATAAAAGCTAAAATTAAGTAAAAAGCAATTATAAATTTACGTTTTTTGGTTATGTGTCCAATTCATAGAATTCTGAATCAATCTTTTAGTACACCGATCGACTGAGAATCCATTTTTAAAGTGATTTAACGATGCCCATCCGTCCGTCTGGCTGGTTGTCTTGTGCGCAGGTTGCAATTTTGTACATAATTTGATCAAATTTGGTAAATACATTTTAATTGAACCAAGGATGAAATCTATGTAAATGATGAGAATCGGTCTTAAGTTTAATATATTCCCCATAAAAACTTCTTTCCAAATTAGACTCTTTGTGTACGTAAGCCATTTTATTATGTTGGCGAATTTAATCTAAATATTCGCCCAAAAAATATGTTACAGCAGATTAAATTCTTTTCGAATTGGTATGTAAATACAATAATGTTTAGGCTTTACAGATAATAATTTTAGTTTTGTTTTTTTTTTTTTTTATTAAATGGAAATAAAGAAAGTTTTGTTGTAGTTGTTTCTTTGGCCAGACTGATGAATTTATGAATGTTATTTTTGTCAAGCTAATAGGGCCTTAATTTCTTCAATGTAAATAAAATTCCATTTTTAATTACAATATTTTGTTCCCGACGTTTCGTCGATTGTTTGTCGACTTTTTCAAGGGATTGTCTATTTAAAAATTATAAAACAATAAAGATTTTGTTTTTAAATGAGTAATTTTTAAATTTTTGGGGCATATTTTTAACTATTTTGAGGGCATATTTTCGAATTTTTGCTGCATATTTAATGCGCATAAAACGCAATTTTTAGAGCACATTTCTGGTTTCCCTGTTGATCACTATATCGACGAAATCTTTCGAACTCATTTTGCATACTTAGTCATTATTGTTTTATTTTGTACGTTTTTATACCAGGAAAATACAATATTAATTATTAGTGTTTAATTGCTTTTTATTTATGTATTTCGAAAACAAACCGCGAACATAAATATGGCATAGAATTTACAAAAGGACATCGGTTTTAGTTTAATTGTAGCCAATATATGTTAAACAAAATCTTATACAATTGAATTTAATTATTTCTATATTTGTGCCTTTTCACTCTACATATACAGCGGGGTCTCGTATAACCGGACACCAAAGAACCCATTAAAATGTGTCCCTAGAATTGTTATGTCTACTTAAAAGAACTTAATGCTTATCTCATTTGACGTTGACGAGTCTAGGCAACGGTGTCCGTCGAGGAGGGATTCCAATCCAAGACGGTGTTAATTTAGGGGGAGATAACAATGTACACTCAATACAATATTCTGGCTTCAACAATGTTTGATTATTGTTTTGTACGTTAAGGTTTGAGTATGAGTCTTTTACAGTTGTCCGACAATTTAATATATTCTTTGGTCGTTTAATGTTACAGTTGTTTATGATAGTGCAATTTCTGCGTGTTGGTAGGAAATATGAGGGCAGGCTAAAAAGACTTTGAAAACTAAAAATTTAATTCACAAAAATAAAAAGCCATTGTTAGTAAGCCTTATGATTATTTAAAAGTTCAAATAAAATTTAAAGACCAGATTAAAGTGACTCTTCTTCTTAAGCGAGTGTGGCCGCTATCATTTAAAATATTTCGAGCTAGTGGGTTCGAATGCAATTCGAGCCTTTTTAAGTATTTTACTGCATATTTCGTAATCATAGTTTGAACTAATGGAACATTGTGATCCTTGTGAATATTTGAGTTTATAACATACCAAGGGGCAGCTGTGATTATTCGAAGTAGTTTATTTTGGCGCCTTTGAATTTTTTCGATATTAGAGGCCGAGGCAGTGCCCCATAACTGAAAACTTTTTTAATTTTCCAAAAACTTTCAACATCTTTGAGCTTTTTGACTTAATAATAAAGTTATTTTGTAATTTTTCTTAAGAGCGAACATTTTTTTAATCCCCAGAAAAACGAAATTGTTTCCCGCTTTGTCGGTAGGTTAAAATGTCCGTATAAAACACTTTCACAGAAAAGCCCTTTGCTGGTCCCGTTATATTTTCCCTCTTTTACTAAATGTTTAGCCAGATGCGCTTTACACCAAAACACAACAAAGTAAATAATATATAATTTATTCTTTGAGAAACAATTTAAAATGCTTGGTGGCGTATTCTGACAAAAAGTGAACTTTTCTGTGGAGTTGCCCATATAACAAATAAATCCGTTGCCACCAACGATAGCAGACATTGTTCTGGACACTTTGCTGGAGAAAGCTACACAAGAACTTAAAGATAAGAATGTAAACATAAAACTTATAACTAAATACGTTGATGACCTATTTGCCATTATTAGGAAAAATGACGAAGAAGAAATATTAAATACCTCTAACGGCTACCATAAGAAACTTAAATTCACTATTGAAAAGGAACAACATAATGCCGTATCCTATTTAGATATGAAAATCTATAGAGAGGATAATAAACTCATTACGGATTGGTTTACAAAATCGGTCGCATCAGGACTTTTAATTAATTAACACTCCACACAACCAATGAAACAAAAAACCAATACCGCGATAAATTTAATTAAAAAAGTTGTTCAATTAAGTGATACTAAATTTAAAGACAAAAACTTAAAAATAATTACAAATATTTTGACGTCTACTAATTATCCAATGAACATTATAAATAACCTAATTACCAAAGCATCAAATGAAGAAACTCGGGAACAAAGTCGGAGGAAAATATGAAATAAATCTTTTATTTACATATAGGAAATAATTAGACCTTGAAAGCCTGTTTGGAAAATCCCAAAAAACATTAATATAGTAGAAAAAGGTCGATAAATATATAAAAAAAAAAAAAAAAAAAACAATAAAAAATAAAAATATTATTAAAATTTTTTTTTTAATTAAATATGAATCACAAAAAGCATTTGCTTATTTGCCGAAAATTTATCGTCACAAACAAATGAAAAGTTTGATGTAAGTAGTGTTGTTGTTTACTATGTACATTAGACCGACTTACCTTATATGGGGGGAAAGTTAAAGTTGTAGCCCTCTGAAAATTAACTTTGGCATGTTTTATGAAGATTCCCAAAATATTTTGGCTCTAGCGATATTCTCCCGTAAGCTAAGCCGCGTCAGGAGAGGGTCCAAAAATGGTATTTTTCATGAATAAAAAGTTCGGTAAATTTTTTTTGTCCAATGAATGACCAAATATAATATATATTTAGGAATTCTTCGATTCTGCATTAAAACATTTTAAAAATGTCACCACAGATTTTTTTTGGGAATTGTATCCCAGAAAAGTTTAAATTAAAACATAAAGAAAGTTATATTAAAAATATGGGTCAGGGTCATATGCCCGAAAATTTAAATGCCGAATTCAAAAATGCGGAATTTCAAAATATCGAATTTCAAAACCGTGAATTAAAACATACTGTATAACTGAGCTGTTTTTGTTTTAAAAAACCCGCGATAGCTAGCACGGTTACCCAATAAAAAATGGAGCTTTCAACGAACAGGTTTGTAAGGAAGAAACATAACGTTTTGCTGTATATTGCGCTTACGAAAGGCATGAATTTTATATGGCGAGTTCCCACTTTGATGCAATAAATTTTTGACACATAGAGCGCATTATTCAGCGCATATTAAAATGGTTTGATGTCACGATCAGTCGTACACACAGAATGTTTCGATACAGTTATTTTTTAGTATTCTCCCTTAAAAACCTGCTTCGTAGTAAGGGAATGCCGTAGCACTTGAAATTTTATGTTTTTATAAAAATTGTTGAGAGTTCTTTCACTAACTTTACTGCATTTCTGTTTGTCTTATTGCGTGGCGCATAATTGTGCGCTTATCTTTTTAAATGTACAATTAGTGCTTCTCAAAATGTTAAATTGTTTATTAGGTAGGTCTTCAGCCAGGTGCAAGGGTTTTCTCCTCTATGGTATAATAAAAACTGGCTTTGCTAACTTAAGCTTCTCTGCATTGGCGGTCCAAATTAAAAATTGCGATTGGCTTTGGGGTCAACTTAAATTTTATTTAAGTTGCAAAAAAATACCGCAACAAGAGGATGAAGGAAATTCTGAAGAAATACTCTAAAATTATATATTGTTGCGCTTCCATGAACATTTTAAGGTAATTCCTCATTTCCTGGGGTTACATTTCGCAGCGCCATTTCCAAAGATAGTAACCGTTAGGCAAATAATTTACGTAACACGTAACTTAACTGACACTTTGTTTTTACTTCACAACTACTTCTCACTCCACCCGCGTACATAATATATGTGTGTCCATATACGCAACAACTTGCAAGTAAGTGCATGCTTTCTTCGGTGTATGTATGTTTCCGATACAACCATAATTAATTTTGTGTTCATATCAAGTGTAAGTATTTTTAATGATAGCAATTAGTTTCTTCCTTTAGTTCAGTTTTATTGCGCTTCTCCTTTTTAAGAATTGATGACAATATCAGATTTATATGTATATGTATGAACGTATTTACCCAGCGGTAACTAGAATGAGTAAAGAGGCCTAATAGAAGGCCTTATTTAGCAGTCACAAGCAGTCAGAAGCCCTTCTCGCCGCATTCCATACTTATTTATTTTTTACACAGGTTGTCATTGGGCGCAAGGCCTTCCACACTTCCTTTAAAAACAACTTCGATCCCTTCCCAAAGAAGGGAGTAAGGAAGGTCACTAAAAATAAAAAGTAAATAAAACTGAACACCTTCCTTTCTCCCTTCTCAAAGAAGGTAGTAGCGAATGTGTACTGAATATTTCAGAAGGTCTTTTAAAAAGAAGTTTATACCTTCTAGAAGGCATACTTCTGAAGGCAGGATATCATGTGAAGCGAATCTAATAGAAAGGAGTATAGAGGCCTTCAAAAAGGCCTGCCATTTGCGGTCCTTTCAATTTTTACCGCTGGGTATATACATACATACATAGTACCATACATTATTTTAAACAACCATAAAAATACATTACAGTTTTTTTTTTACTCTTGCAAGTTACTCGTATAACAACGAGTAAATAAAATATATTTTATTAAAATTGCAAATGTTTTTTAATGGACACTTTACATTGTGGTTTAGTTGCATAAATAAAAAAAATAATTAAATTCAATTCAATTTAATTGAGTCGTTTTTCTATTACCAAACAATATTTATTCAAGAATAAAAGTAAACTGGTGTAATGGTCCAAGTTTTACCATAAAACATTTTTTAATGTTTTCTTATTTTTTAAGCCACCTACGGGAATGTTTATAGAAAATGTTTAATGTCAGTTTGCTAACATCATTTATTGTAAATAGAATAAAAGAAAAAAAAAAGAACAAAGGACTATTGGTCAACTTTGCTTATAAAATACGCTATAATGAAGCAATGAAAACTTCAATGCTACTGTTGGAAGAAAATCAGCATTACATCCGGTCCTCACATAACTAACCCACTTATACTCATATAGTTATCCCATTATTAAATTTCTGTAACAAAAATAAATCGTCAGCAATTCTTTCAAACTGAACAGAAAATAACTGTTAGCTTATTATAAACCTTGATTTTAAAGCTAATTTTTGTTCACTGCCTTCCTGCATAGATGTTGTTACTTTTTCATAGAAATTGTGATACTTTTATAGCAGCACACAATCGAACGGAATCACTAACAAAAAAAAAAAAAAAAAGATGATAAAATTTGTTTACAAAAGTAATAAATAAAAATTTAATTATTTCCATTAATGGTGATACACGCAACTTTTAACTTTGATTTCACATTGGTCATGCAATAAAGCTAAACTTTTTTATCACAAATTTATCAGTTTTTGTAATGCCAAAAAAAAAGAAGATAATTTAAATAAATATCGCACACAAAATCACAAACAGGCGTTACTTAAAATTTACCATGACCGATTTTTTCTTCTTTTCGTAAACCAGTTCATAAATTAAATCTGAAGCGACCACGAAAATTTCGTTTGCTGTATTTTCTTCTTTAATTTATCTTCTTTAACATTTGTAAAACTCAATTTTATTAAAAAATGGGAACCAAATTTCTGTGGTTTTCATCAATTAAAACTTAGTGACAGTAATTAAAAAATTAATGAAATTTGCAACCGTGAAATAATTAATAGTATCAAACCAGTAAATAATGGAGCTTACAAATAAGCAGTTTTGTAAGGGAGAGAAGCACAATACCCCCTTACAAACCTTCATATAATAGGCATGATTTTTATATGGCGAATTCCCACTTGGAAGCACTACTTTTTTCCTCTCTGCCTAGAGACTGGTAACGTTATAAAAAAATTAAATTTCTATGTTCGGTATAATTTCGGAAATGATCGTAAATACATTTCAAAATCATTGCAATACAACCTGCATACATGTAAGGGAATAACAGAAGCACTTAGAACTTCTTGGTAATATGTAAAAGCCAGCGCATATATCAGCGCTCATGTACTTTTCTTGCTTCCAGAAACCTTAAAATGTTTTACTGCATACAGAAAATCAATGTAAATTCGTTCAAAACAAGGTTGATTTTACATTTTTCAGTAGTGATTTTGCTTTATTGTTGTTTCATGTTAATTTAACATGATTTTACAACAACTTGCGAACAACATTTTTTCTTTTAAAATAACTATAATTCATGTTAATTTAACATTGCATTAAAGTAACAGCAAAATGTCGTTTATATTGAAATAACAATACAAATTACGTCGAATGACAATTATTTCAAGTTGAAACAACGTGAATTTCATGAAGAATCGAATTGGTTGGAGTGTGATATAACAGTGTGAAGACAATATATGCATTTATTTAAGAATAATAAAAAACACTTACCCCTGTAAAACATGTTTCACTTATTGTGTATCTCCTTTGTTAACAGAAGCATCAGCAGAATGGCCCGATATGGTTTTCGTCATCATTCTACTTTGAAAACTTGATATACTATTTAACTAAATAATTTTAATTAAAAGAATACGGGAATTGTCTTCTTTTTATATCATATTTTAAACATGAAAATAAAAAAATGTACATACTTAAGTATGTAGGCATGTTAATTTAACAAGATAAACTTTTGATTTTGATATAAAAATGGTTTTTATGGATTCAATATTGAACAATGTTATTTTAACTATGAATAATATTAAATAAACGTGACTTTAGGTTATTTTACTATTTTTATTTTAAATTAATATGAAATAATGATCAATTTAAATAAAGGGCATACTTTTGCAGAAATTTACCATGATCCTCAATCAACATTTCGCCATGTTATTTTAACATTGGTATTTTTTTCTGTGTGTGGAAATCAAATTTTAGATTCACTTTTTTTTTTTTTTATGTTATTTTTTTTTTTTTTTTTTTTTTGAATAATGCTTTATTTGGTGAACAATTTTGGAGATTTTTTTTGCTGTGTATGCCTTAAAGGTGCATGTAGATGACATGTTTTTAACATCTGACTTGTCAACTTTTCAAGTCACATGTAATTGTGCATGTCTGTCAAAATGGCTGTTTTACAGAAGGTTTATAATATTCGGTCACAAACGTACATGCAATTTGCTTCTGACATTGTCTCTGTTTTTTCCCCATAATTGTTACAAAAACCAAAATAAAAACGCAGCCACGAACATTTGTATTTACGCCGTAAAATAGTTAAGTCATCTTATCATATTTTTCTTTTAATTCAAAGATACCAATTTAGGATATTATTATGAAACGGTTTTTATATATATATTTACATAATATCTATTCAATGGTGCGGTGATCATAGATTATTGTAAAATATTAACTTCAGCCGGCTAATGATTACGTCAATAGTGGACGCCGCTGCCGGTTTCTTCTCGGCATAGATTTCTTATGTCAGATGGTTTATCAGAAGAAAATAGAGCACGCTCTAATTGACTTTACAGAAGCAAAGTTTAAAAGGTAACACACGACATGTATGTATTTTGCAGTGGAAAGTTTGACATGTCAGATGACAAAAACATGTCGTGTACGGTCGCCTTAAGATAAAATTTTTCAGCAGAGCCGAAAAATCATTCTAGATAAAACTATGGGCTAGGTGAACGTTTTTAAATTGGTCATTATACGAGGATGCCCATGATTTTAAGACAGTTTTGCCCCTCCTAAACATTTTTGAAATTTCAGTTGTGCCTGTTTATGATCGAGTGTGCGATATAAAGATAAAATAAAAGTCTTTAACGGTTCTATTTGAATGTTTTATTGAAGTTTAATAACATATTAACAATTATGGCGCAAAATTGAAAATCAGTCTTGTTGATACCACAAAATTAAATATTGAAAATCGCTTCAACCGTTGTGAATTTTCTTAATAGATACCATAAAGTTTCCATTTAACATTTGAAACGCTAAATATGTATTAGTGTCATGATAAAAATACTATACATTTATAAGGCATACATTTTTAGAAAAGAAAACACCATTACTTGATACGACTACGAAAATCAAAGGTCAGTTTGAGCCTGATACAAACAAGTGCACCAACTACTGCTTTCTTCTACAAGCTGGCTTAAATCGGAGACACCATGTTTTTTAAGAACTTGTGGCACCTGGTACCTTAAAAGTAAATTCGGTGGATTCTTCTTTGCATGCCTTGAGAGCTGGAGCTTCATTATCAATATGCTAAACAAATCCGAACCAGTACGTTTGCTATTTTTATTTTAACTTAAAAAAATAATCGCAACTAAAGTTAATTCGTTTGTATGATTGTTATTTTGTCAAGCTAAGAGGGCCTAAATTTCTTTAATGTAAATAAAAATAAAGGTAATTCGGTTATATAGGTTTGTGTCTTCAAATTTGTATGACCTTTCCTTTAAGATAACGTAAAAATTAACTTTTAAAGTACATACAAAGCCCATGTCCTTAGAAACAGGTACCTTGGGATTTCACTTGGACAAAATATAAGCATTTTTTTGGCAAAAGTGTAGTTTACAGGGCACACGAAAAAAAATTGCAACACCTCTGGAAATAAAAAAAAAACATAATTAAAATTTAAGGGGGCTGAGGCCCGTAGGCCCCCTGAATCCGAAAAACGGCCCGCCTTCTTAGTGTTATGTGTAGGTACTTGAATTAAAGGTAACTTTACAAGAAAAAAACATTTAGAGTGGGCGGGACTTTTGGAGCCCTGTGGGGCAAAAAAGTGCCCCCTCCAGTTATATCTATATTAGGGTACTTAAATTAAAGGTAATTTGCTCACGATTGTAAATATTTATATGACGCTTTGATTTGATTTTGTTTTTTTTTTACTGTTTTTGTACTATTTATTCAAACAATTTTCCTGCTTTTTTCATGCGAAAATGACTTGTTAGTTTAGGCGCAAGCGATTTGTTTGTATTGTGCCAGTTCCATGCACATTCATTTCCGCCAATCGCCTCAAAAGAAGTAAGCTGGTAAAATACCGAACAAAGAATACAAAGGAATTAAAGTCCTCACCAAACGCTTGCACCTAATCACAGCTTTCTTACGCATAGAGAGAGGTAGTAGAAACCCATATGTGTAGATACACATTGGCTCGCAAAAAAAACACAAAAAATTCAGTGTGTATTTAAAATATTATTTAAATGTATGATGCTTTTGTTACAAAATAATAACAAAATCTTCATATCGCACCCTAAATACTAAAGGGTCACAACTCAAAATTTTTCAAAAATGACTTTTTTCCATAAATTAATTCTCATTTCACATCTCTAGCTACTTACAAAATTTCATTCACATCACTATCTTTTTTAACTGGAAAAATCCCGTTATGTCTGTTGTTATGTTAATTGCATTGATTTTGCACGATTAACTAAAGATAATTATTTTTAGTTGAGTCAATCTGCTTAAGCACAACTGATTACTTTTGCTACGCATAAAGGGAGTTATTTTGAGTTTCGTCCCTATTGTTGTAAAAAGTGATTAATTTTGTGGTGCATTATTTTGCATTGCGTTGTGAAGTTTCTTATTTTTCTGTTTGCTATTCAGTTGGAGAATAGAAAATTTAAAAAATTAAAGCATTTTATCAGTTAAAGAGGCACCACTTGGAATAGTATCACTAGTCAAACGAAAAATTTCAGTTAAAAGGTCATAACTCAAAAATATATTTTATTTCCACAAATGCAATATAAAATTGAAAAAGACATAGCAAACCTTTCTCCAAATTGGACTTTTTCCATAAGGGAAAATTTTTTTTTTTTAATATTAGCACCATTTTTACATAAACAGTTTTTTGGCTCTCCTGAAAATTTAAAAATTTTGAGTTGTGACCCTTTAGTATTTAGGGTGCGATATATTTAGTGTAATTTAAACAAAAGATAGTTACATATCATGTCTTCCGCACTGCGATACATGAGCATCTTTTTTGCACGCGTCCACACAAATACTTGAGTAAACCTCGCAAAAAATTATAAGACAACGATTGAGAGATAACACATAACATGTAGAGACTAAAAGAAGTAAGAAAAGTTAGATATTTGTATATAAACTTCTCTCTTCAAAAAACGTAAAATTTACCTTCAAGTTTGTGTAGCCGGGGCGGGAAAGGGTTAAAAACTTTAGCAAGTTGCACAACGTGCGTTATCAAGCTTTTCCTTGCAGCTGTCAAATGCCCGTCAAAATGTTTTTATGTAACTCGTTCTACGAAAAAACAATAATTTAATTTTTTCTACAGCGCGCTCGCGCACTTACACACGTTTTATTTTGCTACCATTCGTTATTGTAATTTTAACCTTTTCTAAATTCGCGAATTTTTTTTTATTTAAAGAATAAATTGTTTCTGCTACTGAATTGAGAAAATGCAATTTATAGAAAACAAAAGTCGAGTTTAACATTAATTGCAAATGGTCTTGCAATGTAGCAAGCGCAAAATTTCGTTACGTTTTTATTTCTCACAATAAACAAAATGCACAAATTCGCACTTGCTACACTATTGCATTTTTGCTAGACCAAAAATTGTATAGCTCATTTCGAATTTTCTGTTGCAATGTCATGTATAGTGACCTAAATTTAAATTTATTAGTTTTTTGTAGTGCTGTGGAGTCGGAGTTGAGGTTTTTTGCACCGGACTCCGACTCGAACATTTTTCGGCATAACAAAGTTCAAAAATTTTCCAATATGTATATTTTGAAGTAAAAAAATAAGCACTAGTCTACTTTACATATGGGCATTTCCATGAGAATGTCAACCAGGACACAAAAAATAAAAACGCTTGAAACTTTTTTTCAAATATGGTAGAAAGGAAAAAACCACCCAAACTTTACTATGCCGGGGTACTTATAGCATATTGCAATTTTTAAAAAGCAAAAAATTATAGTTTTAACTCACTTTCTCATTGATTCATTTTTAGTAACTGCAATTGACAATTTTTAATATTCTGCCGATTAAATACAAATACTGGTAATATTGCAATTATACTTTAAAATTAATGTTACAACAACAATGAAAAAGATCCATGACGAAAGAACAAATTTGTACTTCGATTAGCGGTATATTTTTGTGTTTGTTTTGGATGCTATTCTAATGTCACGTACGTGGTGCGAAAACATCATTTATCTTTGTCATATGAAATTGGTAAGTCTTAGATATTTCAAAATAAAAGTTCAAAGCAAGATATTGGCTGCAAAAAAATATTGATCGGAATTTTTTTTTAAATTGGTATAATAAAAATTTTATAAGCTTTTAAAGCTCGTCACGTACGATATTTTAAGTACTAAAATGCATCATTCTATTATGTTGGTATTTAGTTTACATTTGGTCAAACCTTATTTTATTACAATCAAAATCATCTTACAAAATTTTTTTGGAGTCGGTCCATATTTGACCATAGCTCCCATACAAGTGCTACTACCGAAAATAGCTTTAAGTGCCATAACTTCCTTACAAATGTTGGTATTTACATAAAAATTTCCGACAATGACTTTTACGATAGTACTATGTCATGACAAAATGTTGTGCTGGTAGGTCCAAAATTAACCATAGGTCCCATATAAACCCCCTTCTTAAATCGGCTATGGGCAAACAAATCTCATATTGATAACTAAACAATATTCGGCACAAATAACTTTTATATAATTCTTAACCTCATAGCATAATTCTTTTCTGGCGATCTTGATTGGCCATGGGCACCAAGTAGGGTACACATTTTTTTTAATATTATGGTGTAGGGTATCATATGGACGGGCTTGACCGACTATACTTTCTTACTTGTTTGTTTTAAGTTTTTATATACATATATTTACAAAAAATATATTTCATGCCATGTAAAAACTATAAGAGAAAAATCTGTCACGTACGGTATGTCACGAACGATATTACATTTTGTTCATTATAAAACCATCCAAACAAATTCTTTTTTTTCCAATTACGGATTATAAAGAAAAAATATGTGGTTTAATGTATGAAATTAAAAAAAGAAGAAAAACCTCCCACAATTCGCAGATTTTCGTATCTTTTTACATTCACCCAAATATCAATTCCGTTTTGTGTCACGTACGATATGCACTTATTTTGCCCGATATTTTGGACAACAAGGTTCCGAATTTGAAAATTGTTTTTTTTCATATAAAGTTCCCACTAAATGAAACATAATGGTACAAAAAATTTTCCAGTAAATACTATTTTTGCAAAATTTCTATCTCTCTGAAGGCGTACAAATGTCACGTACGATGACATGGAAATGCCCATATGGTCATACAAATGGTCTAATATACAAAACAAAAAAATCAAAATAGACTTTTTGATCGGTTTTTGTTCGTTTTATTAAACTACATGTTCCCTGCGATCAAAAATGTCGACTTTGTTAAAAAAAAATTAAAACGCCAAGTACACCTTGTTGTTGTTGACATTGGAAAGTTTTTTATTTCTCCTGTTAACTTATAAAAAGTGTTGTTACGTTATTTTGTATTTACATAACTATATTAAAGCTTAATGCGGCACGTGTAAGAATTAAAATATCGATTTGAAAGCAACTGCATTAGAAAAAGTGTTAAAAGTCAAAAAAGCAACAGTGCCACATACATTTAGCATCAAGTTTAGTGTAGGAGACGAAGTTGGTGTTGGAGACGGACTTAAGTATTTCAGCGAATGGAGTCGTAGGCGCAGTTAGAACTTTTTTCTGACGACTCCACAGTCCTGGCTTTTTTTTATTGATAAGATCGCTTACTTGAATAAAAAAAATCAAAACATTGCCACCACTAAAATTTAACAAAAGTCATTAAAAATAAAGTCAAAAAAATCGTAAAAAATTTCAAAACAAAAGAAAGCAAAAAAATCGGCTATCCCGAATCCTATATACCCTTCACCAAGGTGCGATAAGAACAAAAGTTATATAGATAATGTTTTTTAGATATTAATAAATATATTTTGTGCCATGCCCACTTCTTCAATCCCGCACACATTTAAACAATATGTTTTTGACAGTTATAGCTGATAAAGTTTAAATACACTTATGCCCAATTTTCAGGATAGTATTTAAATCAATATTAAGTTAATTTTCATAACAAACTTAAATCGTATTTAAAACAGATTGTTTTTTTGAGTTTTATTTAAAAAGTCTTATTTAATTAATATAAAAGTATGGTAGCACTACAAATATAAAATACAAAAAAAATATAAAAAAGTGTATTTATTTACAAGGTGGTCTGAAAAAGTAGCTGACTGTTAATGCTTTGCCTGTTGTTGTTGTATTGTTGTGATATTGAGGTCACCTTGCTAAAATATTACAATGGAAACTTAAGTTGAAATTAAGTGTCCAACATCGGTGACTTAAGTTTCACTTAAGTTGTTAGTGAAGAAGAGAATTTTGTATTTAAAACGATTTTAAAAATAAATGTGTTTTAATATCAATCCTTAAAATTGGCCATTAGTTGTTTTCTACATATATATTAACGATTTACGATAAGTGGAAAAAAATCCAGAAAATGTTTTTAATTTGTTGCCACTCCTCTGAATACCACCCCTTTATTTTTTTGTAAACTGCGTCGACATTTGAAGTCCGATCATAACATATTGTTGTTTTTTTGGCTTGTCTATGTCTTCATTGTTGCCTTTTTAATCCGACACAAAATTCTGGGCGTTTCTTATGCCATCTCGGCAAGTTAAGAAAGTCATTCCTAAACTCTGCACTTGTAGCTTTTAATATACTCACTTTTATGGCACGCCCCACAAATCGGACTAACTTTGGTTACATTATGTACATATTACAGTATAACAATTACTTACATACTTTTAGTTTATTAAGTGAAAAAATTGCAAAAAAGTTTTTTAATGAACAACTGAACAGGGATCTACAGATTTTATTTCTTTCTGTGCAAGAGAAAAAGATTTTCTTTGCGTTTTATATTTTAATTTTTACCATACATAAAAAACGTCCACCTTATTTTGTAAAAAGAATAAAACAATTTTCTCAAATCGAACAGAATTGATTGAAGTATTATCCGAGTTTTTTTAAACCTTAAATGGGCTACTTAAATTGTAGCCACTGTATGTTTTAGAATATCAAGCAGTTAACAAGAAAACAAATATCAGTCTTGCACGTGTTTAACGTTCATTTATATTAAAACTTCGAATGAACAAATGTGAACAAAATTGATGCAAGAAAAATCGTTTTTATTTCTGATTCTAAAGAAATATCGCGAGTTTTTTTAAGCACGTGTAATTAAGCGAGTATTTATTGAAGCATTTCTTGTTTAAAAGCATCAAAGAGGGTGCAAACATTGAAATGTGTAAAAACTTAATAAACTGTTAACAAATTTTAACAAATTTTAAACTAAAAAACTGCCAATCGTACATAAAATTTAAAAGAAAAAAGTTATTCAAATGCCACCAAAGCTAACCCTAGGTCTACACTAAAGATAAATATCTCAGCCAGTTGGCAATAACGTCGGCGGCAGAATAACAAAGCAATATTTCTTATTGCTCAGCTTATGTGTAAGGCATGGGAAAACGTATTTATGTTAACTCATAATTTAAAAAAAATCAAGGAAGAAGGTGCAGTGTAAAAACTGGCGATATCTTGCAAAAATTATTTTTATTGATATAAATTTGTTTTTATTTGGCTTTATTATTAAAATTTATATTAATTTATTAAAGCTTGAGGTCTTCTTTATATAAAAATATTAATTTTACTTTAACAAGAAAACAAATTAATAAAATCAATATTTTCATATAAAAAAGAACTCAAACTTAAACAAATTTATATAAATTTAAAAAATAAAGGTCGAATAAGAAAAAAATTATATTAATAAAAATAATTTTTGCAATCTTATTTTAGTGCTTATTTAATTCTTTAATTAAATTATTTTACTACAATTATAATTTGCTTTTATATTTTTCTTTTTTGCTCCTTTTTTCTCAATTGACAACCAAATTTGACGTTTTATGTAAGCAATAATTGTCAACGAAAATGGACTAACACTTATTGCAACATAAATTCTCGGCAATAAATATGTACAAAAAATTGCCGTCTACATTAAAGATAATATAATTTTGACATTTACTGCAATATATGTCGCAATAATTATTTCTGGAATAGACGGGCAGTAAAAATGAAGAAATAGACAAGTTATGAATAGTGATATGCAGTATGTTATGTTCGGACTTCAAATGACGACGCAGTATACAAAAAACTAAAAGGGCAACAAATTAAAAAAAAAATTCTGAATTTTTTTCATCTAATCTTTAATCCTACGAGTGTGTGTGGCTGAACTTTTTTTTATGTATGAGGACCGCACCTCTCTAATGTAAATTGTACATATTTATATATTGTACTTGATTTTAAGCTTTCACTTTTTGGACAAAATCGTCAAGAAATATTTATATCTACCTGCTGTTAAAATAGAGTGCAATTTCATTGGCTTAATAACTTTTTTCATATTCCTTAAATATGAAATTAAATTTGCAGTTAATACCCTCTTTAGGATCAAGATGGATATGTAATTTTATTTTAGTAATAACAAATTTATTCCAAAAAAATACCAACAGTCAATCCCACGATGTCACACGTTAACGTTCGCATAGGAAATAACATTTAAAACAAAAACAAATTTTAGAAATTGTTTTTGTTCCAATTAAATTTTCTATGCGAACGTTAACGTGTGACATCGTGGAATTGGCTGTAAATTTATCTTTAAACATAAAATCATTATTTATAATCTTACACTTTGAAGTCATTTACTAAAGTATCGCTAATAAATTATTAATTTTCAGGTATTGTAATACTTTACTTATTTTTTTCCAATGCAATTAAAAGAGTTCAGCAATTTAACATTTTTCTTTTGTAAATTTTTTTGACATTTTAATTAAATAGAAATATTATAATTGAATACGACCTGACTGGAGTCAGACAATTAAAGTTTTGCAATTAAATAAATGACATAAATAAAACAAATATTTCAGTATAAAGTTGATGATGACGACATCAACGCAACTACAAACACACACACACATAAAAAAATGCATACCCAACAAACATAAAGTCAAACCTTTGATATAAAATGGCGTTTATCATGTGCTTTATCAAGTACAATTCTCAAAGCTTTTTTTAATGGCTTGATTTTAACATTTGAATTCAAATTGATGATTATTTGAATATAAACATTTGACAAACAGTGCTTTATCACGAGCTTTTATCACAATAAAAATAAACTTGGCAACAGTATTATGAATATTTCTTTTCTGAGAAATATGTTGCATATATGTTACATATTTTGCAGTTTTATGTTCGTATGTACAAAAAATACATTTGTGGAAAAATTTTCAATATCTTTTTTTTATTTTTTTTCCCTTCACTTTTCTTACTGGTGTTTTCACAACTTTTTATTTTGTTTGCAAAGATAAGTGTTCGAAAACAAAGATTCCTAAAGCTTTGTTCACACCTATTAAATATTTGACGTCCTACACGTAACCACTAGTTCTATTAAAAAATATTTGCTTTTGCAAAGCGTTTAGATCAATGATGATCATTCAAGCAAACAATTGTTTAGAAGCCCCACCCCTTTGTTTTTTACGCTCATTAATTTAGTTGCACACGTACGGAAGATAAGTTGATCTTATTTCAAATACAGTGTGTAAGATAAGTAATAAAATTAAACAAATATTTGAATGTTTTTACGAAATTGTCATAAAAGCATAAATGTAGAAGAATTTAGTGGAGTTTTTTTTAGATATAATTCCTAATTTTAATTTCTAAACATGCTCGCACTTCACATTGAATTTTTTTTAATGGTAATATTTAAAAATTTCTAATTCTTACTGTTTGTTAAAAATTTTTAAAAGTTAAAATTTTAAAAGTCAATTTAAAAAATTGAAAATTTAGTTGGACGGTATTATTATAAATATTTTACAATCAAAACAATTTATTTGTATTAAATTTAAATAAAATTTGTGCGTTTAGTTTTGCGTATCTCTGTATTTTGAAATTCTCTCATAATACATATGCAAAACATTTTTGAACATCAATGGTTTAGATAGATTAAACATCATTTAACAGTTCCTAAATTACATTACACAATTATCTTCTTTCAAATAAAGTTTAGTTAATCAATAGAAATTGTAAAAAATAAAGCTTAAGTTTGAACAATGTACTGGTCATGCTTTCGTTCGACTTTTTCGTCAAATATTTGTTAGGTCTGAACAAACATTTAGTTTTTGGTTCGGTAGATTTGTGGGAAATACAAGCGCTAATAGTGTAGTTAATCATTAAAAAAAACGTTTCTCTGTTGGTGATCTTTTAACGCAAAAGTAATACTGTACTTATCCAACTCAACCAAAAGAAGGGAACATTTAATTGCGTTTTTTTACAAGGGATGTCCCACAATGAAGGGGGGGGGTGGGGGGGGTGTTGCTTTACAACCATATGAGATAAGGCCATGATGGCTTTATCTCGCATTCAATAGGGAGATAAAACCAATCATTGAGAGGTAACCCCATATTTCAAATTTTGCGAAATGAGAGATATAGCCATATTTTTTTTCGCAAATTAGAGATAAAGCCATATTTTTCAGAATATTGTTATTTACGAAATTTTTGGTTCAGTGCATGAAGCATTTCTCGCAAGAAGCATACTAAGGGAGACCTCACTAGTGGTAAAACAATTGCCGTATCACCGAAGGCTACTGCCACCAGTAGTGGCTCAGTTAAGCACTGAGGTACAACTTCGCACTCACTACACCTGTTTTTAAAATATATGCGATTCCGAAACATGCCAGTATATTTAAGCGCCAAGGTTACCTAAATAACCAAGGAAGAATTCATATAACCCAGAGGATGTAGTACCAAGAGGAAGGAATCCTTAAGCTGCTGTAACTACGCTCTCTTAGAAGTGCAGCACATCCCCTTGGGGGGAATTAATTACTTTGAGTAGGAATGCGGATAAGAAAAAAGTAAAGAAACGTTTTGCAGGGCCAAGAAAATCCTGAAAATAAAGAGTAGGCTTTTGTCTCTACAAGAATTTGAGGGCGGAGAGAACGGTATTTTATATTTCAGCAACAGGGACAGCGATGACTGTTTATTTTAGTAAAGGGTGGTCCAACCATAATGGAAGATGTTAATTGGTCGTCATTCCTTAACATCAAGTTTTTTGCCCAACTTAATTTTATATTTCTTTGTTTCAGTGTTTTAGCAATTCAACCATGGAGAGGTATCAATTAGGCAACGCGTTAAGATTGTAAAAGCCTTTTACAAAAATGGGCATTTGAACACATTTCATGCACTTTGTGTATTTTTTGGTCAGCATAATAGACCAAATGTGTCCACAATCGGGGCAACTGACGGAAAAGACCGGGTCTAAATGAAATGTGAAAAGACTATATGCATGCTTGTCCAGATCGTTCTGCGTCATCGGGCCGTACTTCTTCGCAAATGAGGTCGACCAAGCATTTACCATGAATAATGATTCTTCTTTTGCCAGAAATTGAGGATACAGACAATGCAACAATGGCTCTTTTGCGCGAAAAACCTCAATGATCGTGTTATATAAATGTTATAAATCCTTCTTTCATAGTTAAAAATAAAAACTTTTTGTTTTATTTACAATTACCATTGTGCGTTTTGGTTGGACCTCCCTTTACATAAAAAACTTAAATTAAAAACAAAGAACTTTGAGTTTACAAAACACAAATCATTTGAGTCGTCCTCTTGCAAACACGCCAAGTTAAAAATAAAAGACATTCTGTAAGACCACAATTTCATTTGTCTTTTAAACTGCCTCCTAATTTAAAACTCGGTAAGATACGCGCAATTTTTGGTTAAAAGTTCAATACTCCTGCAAAACTCTCTATATTGCTTGGAAGTTCAGTTTAAAAGAACAGCTTTAATCGATTTTCTTAGAATTTTTTTTATCTTAGCTGTGTTTTCATTTAAAGATGTTCCACATTGTATGTAATCTTTATTTGAAAAATATTTGAGAATAACGTTTGAAAGCAAGCTGAAAATAAATGAGTTTCACAATTTAAAAATATTTTTAATTTTTCGATGAGATTGGTATGTTTTTTCAATCATTTTTAAACGTTTGTAGTTTAAGAAATGGTTGGATTTTAAAAAATGTTAAAATTGAAATCAAACCTCCGCGTTTGCTGGGTACAGATTTATACAAATAATAGTTAACACACACACGCACACAAACATTACCTAAAAGGTTCACATAAACTATTTTGTCGTACATTGTACGAGGCGTGAGAAATGCATTTAATTTTCGTTACAACCGGGGCTCCAGTCAATATGGCGGCAAGTGACTAAAACTAAAGCTTATAAGTTGGTATGTTTGTATGTATGTACGTATATTT
Organism: Pollenia angustigena; assembly: GCA_930367215.1. Taxonomy (NCBI): domain Eukaryota; kingdom Metazoa; phylum Arthropoda; class Insecta; order Diptera; family Polleniidae; genus Pollenia; species Pollenia angustigena. The sequence continues at coordinate 176,669,019 of OV884058.1, forward strand.
ACACATACAAAGCTTTACAACTGAGGCTGCTCTTAACTTATGTAAATAGTTTAAATAGATTTACGAGGTTCACTTAACGTTTGTGAAGGTATGTATTGTATGACATGTATGTTTCCATTTGTGTGTGTGTGTGTGTGTGTGCAGTCTACAGTACTACTTCATATAAAAGTCAATCTATTTATTGTAAATATCCTATAAATCTGTTGTACATTCTTGTTTTCATTTGCTTGTACAATACAATAAGTACTTTTGCTGTCAACACACATAAATATGTTAAGTGATTGGTTGGATGGTCAATGGGGACTTTGTAGGGAGCTATACATTTTAAAGAGAGTGAAAATAAGGAATAAATACAATCCCCTTCTAATTTTTAATTACATTATCAAAATCAATAATTCGTAGATGGATCACCGCGAACCCCTTGAGATAAGTAACATTTTTTTTAAGGGGATCGCAACCGATTATATAAATCGATCTTTTGCATGGCGAAAATAGTGTAAAACAGAAAAAGTCATGTGACGAATTATCTCATTCTTTAGATTCTTGAATTGTTCTTTGCTTATTGACGTTCGGTTTTTCTTTTAAATATCTCCAAAGAAAGAAGTCCAACGGTGACAAATCACATGATCGTGACGGCCAGTTAACATCGCAACGACGTGAGATAACAATTGAATCGCCCAGTTCCATATCCTCAATTTTTGGCTCTAAAAACTCCGCTATCATCTGTTAATAGTGAACACCATTAACGGTGACTGCTTGGCCGACCTCATTTTCGAATCTTTATGGATTCCATTTCCTACAGACCCGGTTTGCTGAAATTTGCGCACAATTCTCCCAATTGTGAAAACAGTTGGTCAATTATAATGACAAAAAAAATTACGAAGTGCTCGAAATGAATACTGATTTGAACGCCCATTTTCGTAAAAGGCTTCAACAATCTTAACGCGCTGCGCAATTGCATAGCTCTGCATGGTTGAATTTGTCTAAAAGAAAGTAATGTAAAATTAAGTGGGGAAAAAACTTGACGTTAAGGTGTGACTTGTAATTAACATCATGCGATATGGTTAGATAACCCTTTACAATTCTAAATTTTATTTTACAAGTTTACGTGTCGCTAAAGCAACGAGTAAAAAAATATTCTGTACAATAAAGTTATACAATTTTTCCAAATTATTTACACAAGGGAACAAAATTGAAATTTGTTTGTGCGGCCTGGAGGTTTAGTGCAATTGTTTACTAATTTGAGGTGCAGATTTTAAATCTAATCACCATTTTTCCTTAACAGCTCTTCTTTTTGGAATGTCCAAAATTAAGGCACTTTTACTACTATTGGAATAACTTGAAAACGGTTGACCATATTCAGTTAAAAAAATCATAAACTCGGTAACAGTATTATCTTTAAGCCGTGCTTCTATTATTTTTAAATTTGCCCTGAAGTATCAGAGATATCGTTGAATTTAAAACAGAAGAAAATTTTGAAACAAACCCAAATGTTCAAATTTCGGTCTAAAAAGATTTAGCTTAGCGTTTTAACATAATTATGGTACACTGAATCCAATGGTGCTAACCGTTTTTTTAGGTTAGCTCTTGTTTTCGAGATATATCGTTATTTTGAAAATGAAGGAGGTTGCCAACCAACAAAAATAAAACTTTAGAGGAGAAGGGTTTTTTAAATATTTTTGCTGCAAGTCTAGGGTTTTGTTGAAATAGCTTTTGCTCTTATTTCGTAACGGTGCTTCCCAGAGATATGAGATTTTTAGAGATGATGCAAATGATCAAAAGTGATCGATTTTCATCAAAAAACAAAAATCTAAAATTTTGCTGGTTACATCATTTTTGCTATTAGGGCTCGATATATTCGCGTAACTCAAAAACGGGTTAGTTTATAAATTTACCTTTAACCCATTAAAGACTGACCCCCGATTTCGTGGTCGGATTTTGATGAAATTTCACACATTTGATATTATGGGCATTTATATTGACATTGCGTTTTTTTTATTTTTACCTGTCAAACCTTGGCCCCTAGACCATGGGTATTTTTCTACCCACTTCGCTATTAAAGTGTTCTAAAACACAAGATTTTTGAAAACAAAAAAATTAAAAAACTTATTTATTGCATGCATTGATGTGAGTGTTGTGTGCTTATTTCACTATGTACGTAGAAAGGAAGGAAAAGGAAGAAGTACGGATGCCTTCAAGAAGGAAAATTTAGGAAATTATTGTTATTTATTTTTATTATGATAATATTGGTATGGTTTAATAATGTATGGATGATGATGCCGCCAGCCTATAAACCGCTCCAAACAGTCATTCTTTGTGGGTGACAATCACTCTTGGATTATCATTCGCTCAAATGCGGCAATTCTACTTATTGACAAATCCACTATTGACAATCACTGAATAACGAAGTGCACGATATGCATTTTGATTTGAACGCCCATTTTCATAATAAGCCTGAATAACTTTAACGCGTTAGGTTAAGAAGGGTTATGCGCCCAAGGGCACACTTCCACTCGGAGACCAATATGGTCCATTGTGAATACTTTAACGCGTTACTCGATTGTGTATGTTTCCATGGTTCAAATTGAGTTAGTCTGAAATTGAGAAATGTTAAATGAAATGCATAAAAAAACTTGACGTTTAGGTGTGGTTCACATTCAACATCGGCCCTTTACAAGGCCTGCTCGGTTCATTCCATATTTATATCTTTTTACACACGTTGTCATTGCTCTCGCTTCTTTCACAGTTACATAAAATGGTAACGGGATCAAAAAAAAAAATTATTCTTTTGCTTGTGATTGTGCGATAAAAAAAACTAAAATTGTTACTCCTTCTCTTCTCTGTTGTCATAGAAGGGAATGTGGAATGTGTAACTTATATTTTATACGAAAGAGCCGAGGCCTTCTTACTAATGCTTAAGATGCTTGTATGGTGTATGCCTGGAAATTACACTGCATGCTATGAAAACTGAAGGAACTCCAATCGTGAATCAATTTTGTTTCGTGTGAGCGTTGTTGAAGCATTGGTAGCAATTCCTAATAATAATGTTCGTGTAAGAGAAAAAGTTGTCACAAATGCACAAGAAATGGCAAAGCGCATGGATAACTTTGGCCATATGATAAGCCAAATTATTAAGCGTGGCCGTTGTACAATTCACATTGTACAAAATGCAAATTTAAGTTACACCCAACGGCTTGTTTTGCACAGTTTCATGCTGGTGTACCAAAAAACATTAAAAGGATGAAATTATCTCAATAATCGACCACAGTTTTGATATTTATTTCTTGATTTTTTACTTATAAATAGTTCATTTCACATAAAACAACGCATTTTTACTTGCCAACAAATTAAAAAAAATATATATGTATATGTTTTGAACCCTCTGACAGCGAAGTGGGTATTTAAAAAGTTCTAGTTAGTTGAGTTTCAATTCTATAAACAATATTAAAACTTTATTTGGTAAATAATGTTAAGTTTACTTTAAGCAAACAAAGTAAATCTTATACTTTGTTAATCTTCTATATTCTATCTAAACTTATACACACCATTCCAGCCAAGACTATGCCATGGCCCAACAAATTACTATTTTTAATCACTGTAACTTTAAGAAATACGAAAGATATTATCTTTTTTTAATCAATCATTTGCAACTGTTATTTCGGTCAAAATGAACTGCTAAAGAAAATGCGTGAACAAATTATTAAAGCCTGATTAATTCATCAAAAATTTGGATTAAGATCCATAAACAGTTCAATAAGTTTACCACAAAACTAATTATTGTTAACATCTAAAGCACAGCTCTTTGTTTACATTTATCCTTCAAGTAGTGCTGAAATAGTTTAACAAGAAAAATAAGGACAATAACTTGAAAAAACAGAAAAATGTATTTTGGACTTCAAAAAGAATTCTTGACAAAAATTACGAAAAAAACAGAAGTAAGGAAGAACGTGTAAATCAATTAAAATAGATCATCATTAAAAACAAATTTCGATCTACCAGATGTTGAATACCATTTGGTGTAAATATTAATCACCTTTATCGTGGTTTGCGGATTTAAAAAACGCCTGCCACTGTTTGGTAATAGATTAAGGTCCGTTTTCACAGCTTACCGATAGCTTAAGGTATGATTTTTTTCGGCCGTATAAAAAGTGTTCTATTATTACAACTATACTTTAACCTACCAGGTAGGCAGAACCTTAATTAACTTTATCGCTCACTTTAGGTAAAAATAAAGTTTTAATAATGGAACACTTTTTATAAGGCCGGTTAAAGTCTACTTTTAGCTATCGGAAAGGGCGCTGCGAAACATGGCCCCAGGAAATATGGCCCCAAAAAATAAATGAAAATTGACCCCAAATTTGGGGCTATTTTTCATAATGCAACATGGCCCCATTTTTTTAATGAAAAATTACCCCAAAAAAATAACCCTAAAAATAAAATGAAATATGACCCTAAATTTGGGGTTATTCTTCATTATGAAAAATCACCTCAAAATTTATAATGAATTTTAACCCCAAAAAGGAACACAAAGAATGTGACATTAAACATTTTCGGTGGAGTTCATATCCCCAAAACGAAAAACCCCAAATTTAGAATCCCGATTTCAAAATCCGGATAATTATACAGTTTTGGTTTTAAAAATCGTACGATTGATAGCACGGTTGGGCTTTCGGCCATGCACAAGGATTTTTTTCTCTATGGTATAACGAACACTGCCTTTGCTTACTAAAGCTCTACGTTATAGACGGCCTTCGGCCGGGCGCAAGGATTTTTTTCTTTATGGTATAACGAACACTGGCTTCGCTAACTAAAGCTTCTCTGTATAGCCGGCCTTTGGCCGGGTGAAAGGATTTTCTTCTCTTTGGTATAACGAACACTGGCTTCGCTCACTAAAGCTTTACTACATTTTTCTATGGTATAACGAACTCTTCTCGTAATAGCCGGCCTTCGGCCGGGCTCAAGGATTTTTTCCTCTATGGTATAACAAACACCGGCTTCGCTAACTAAAGCATCTCTGCATAACCGGCAAGGATTTTCTCTACTTTGGTATAAGAATTCGGGTTTTTCATGTTATCCCTAGAAACTTTTACATTGAATTTTATAAAATTTGTGTAAAAATGTTTGGGGTGATTTTTCATTTCTTTAAACTTGCATTTTTTATTAGTAGATGAAAAATAGCCCCAAAGTAAAAATTGTGATTTTATTTGGGGCCATTTTTCATTCCTTGATATTGGGGTCATTTTTCATTCCACTTAAAATGCAAAAACACCCTAAATTTTGGGGCCGTTTTTCATTTTCCTTTTGGAACCATATTTCCTGGGGTCATTTTGCGCACCGCCATCGGTAAGTTGTGAAAACAGGCCTAAAGGAAATAAATTCACGTTTTCTTTAATCTTTTACCAAACAGTCGCAGGCGTACTTTAAATTCGCCAACCACGATAAAGTTGAATGTTTGACTATTGACTGCCAGCCGTCGTTAATGGCGGTGTGTGTTAAAGGGAAACCCCTCTGAAGAGATTAAGTGTTTACAATCGAAACGTAAGGGTTACCTGTCCGTTCGGTTCCCGGCGCAGTGAAGAATGAAAAGTTGTCAATAAAATTTTAATTTATTTCGTGTTGTTAAATTCCTTGCTGCATAAAAATAATTTAATGAAAATTAAATTCAATGAACTTTAGCCTGATTAAAATATCAAAGTTTTGGATTAAAAATAATTATAACTTTTCCAAACAAATCTAATATGGGTTTAAAAAAAATAACAATAATCTAAAGCTTTATTAGCACACTGTTTCAAAAGCCATTAAAGATTTGAACGTTAAAAAAACCTGGATCGGGAAGAAAAAAGGTCGTACAGATATTGGTACGACAAAAGAAGTCGAAGAGCACCGAACATTTCCATAAGAAAAGCAGCTTTTAAAGTTTTATGTTCTGATTCTTTTGTGCGTAGAGCCAAATCTAGTGCTGGGTTGAAGTTGCATAAAATCCAGAATGTTTCAAATCGCAATGCGGTAAACAACTTAGAATAGAAGAACAAGCGAATAAATTTAGGTCAAATTTTATAAAAAATACACCTGTTGTGTGACGAATGATGAAACTTATATATGTGCTGGCAGTCTTTTGAAGACTTCCTGATCAAGGTTTTTATATGACTGGTGGTAATGTACAAGAACAATACCTGGCAAAAAAACATTTGCATTAGTGGCAAATGAAGCCAATCATATGTGACATTAGGCACGATAAACACAGAAATATATATTACGTAGTGTCTATCAAAATAGTTTTCACCTTTCTTAAAACAGCACAAAGTGCCACCATATTTCTTGCCCTAAATGGCATCATGCCGTTTTGGACCAATTGAAAGGTATTGGGCTCTTGTAAAAAAGAATTAAAGAATACAGGAAAGGTATTCCATGACACGTCCGTTGTTCAGCGTAAGTGGACAACTTCAGCCAAAAGGTAACGAAAGCAGCTATAAAAACTTTAATGGGAGCTTTAACGGAAATACTGGATGAACTTAAAAATACCGAACAATATACCAATATTTGAATAGTTATGAATTTGTACAATGCTTGCAAAAATTTATGTTCATACGTATTTTTGAAAAAAAAAAGTAAAAGTCATAAAATTTTAAACAAATAACTAGCTATAAATACACACCATGTGCCAAAAAGTGGGCTGTATTGAACAAATGTGCTTGGCCCCTCCCATAATATAAAGTCAATATAGTTTTCTTTATATCTGGAGAACGGTAGCAGAAAAAATTTTCATATTTGGTACACAAAATTATCTATAGTAAACAGCCTGAGTATCTTTACAAAAGGATAACATTTTTGAGATCCAATAGAGGATGCAGAATAAACTCCATTTGATGCCGCAAACTTATATCAGAAATACACTTTTTCGTTAACGCCATTCGTCTCTAATATACAAATCCTTAGTAATGTTAAGCACTTTAACTTTGCAATATTTACTCATTTAGCTTTTTTGTAACTAATTTTTAACATAATGTCTATTTCAACCTATAACTTGTATTAATAATTTATCTTATCTGCAAGCAACGACCAATAAATCTGCCATTTTCAATCCACAGCCTATAAAAAAATGGACAAAATTGGATAAATGGGCGTGACACTTCATGTATAAGCTAAAATTGTAGCACCTCTCATAAAAAAAAAACATTTATATATATAATATATATAATATCTGAAGAATTGTAGCAGAAAAAGTCTTCAATTTCGTTATTAATAGCTTCAATGTCAATGCATTTCTTCTGGAAAAAAATGGGCGGGATAAGAGAAGTAGCCGTATCACAAAAACGATTTCTTATATCTAGAGAACGGAAGGGAAAAAATTGTCCAAGTTTGATACACATTGCTGGTTTGAAAATACAATTACTATTCTTATCTCACTGCTATAAAATGCCTCATAGAAGGCCTCGGCACTTTCGTATAATAGATAAGATTTACATTCTCCATTCGATTTTTTGCACGAGAAAAACAAAATAAATATTTTTTGATACCGTTATTATTCTTATGTAACTGCTTAAGAAGCGAGAGCGGAAGGCCTACTCCGCAATGAGAACCTATGTAAATAAGATATGAGTATGATAATGAAATTTTAAAAGTTATGTCTTACTAGCATAACCCGGTGCGCTTCGCTACACTATGTTAACCACTTTTGAAGACTCTCCCTTTAATAGTTTTTCAGCTGAGGGAGATTTATTATCCTATGAGAGGTATTTCCCCCCTGCGCCTACCCGCTTTATTTTTATTTTCAAAAGTGTAGTATACCGTAAAAGTTGACTTATACTAAATTTTGAACATTCTTACTATAACAATTCTTAAGATAAGCGATATTAAACATCGACATTCTATGGGGGGTACCACTTCCCCCGCTGTTATATTATTTCAATGTTGGGGCTCAGAAGATCCTACTACCAAAAGTTCAACAAAATGCGTGCAGCGGCTCTTAAGATATGCGATATTTAATATTGGCATCCTATGGGGGGTACCTATTCCCCTGTCCCTATCGAAAAAATAAGTAGCCTATTTATTTTTAGGGCTCATGTTATGTTACTGTTGGAAAATCGGTTCAGTAGCTTAGGAGTCTATAAGCCAACAAACAAACAAACATTTTTCATTTTTATTTATGGGCAGTTCCAGCGAAAAGTCTACTTTTTGTCACGTAACGCCAGAAGTAATTTTAATTATTTCTCAAACAATTTTATATGTATAGTTCATTTTTTTATATTTTGGTGTAAAGCGCAACTAGCTCTACATTTTGTAACAAAAGGGATAAAATTTGAAAAACATGGTTCTAAAATACAAGCTTTTTTGCATTCTGGCGTTACATTAAAAAAAAAGGAGACTTTTCGCTGAAAATGCCCATATGTACCTTTAAACGAGCAAAGATTTTTAAATTTGGTAGCTTGAAAAATAAATCTATTTAAGTCCAAAGCTTACTAAAAACGGTTTTGTAAAAAACGTGTTGCTCAATTCGCAGTCTTACAGCCTGTTTTTGTAAAACATAATGTTCAACATTTGGTTTTGAAAAAACATTTAAAAGCTTTCGTCTATTCATGGTTGACATAAATAGAGCTTTTTTCTTTCGTGAATCAACATTATTGCCAATGCATTAATATTTGTACATTTCTATTATTTTTTCATATAAAGGTTTTGTGTTTGTGGAAACAAATTATTTCATAAAAGTGTTAGTAAATTAGTAAAAATAAAAATGTTGAATGAAAATGTTAACAATAATAGCAATAAATGAAATAAATACATAAAGAAGATCTTTTGCTGCACATCAACATATATTTATGTAGAAGATATTTGCGTGATAGCACTAGTTTTTTAGGAAGTTTCGGAAGAACGGTGTCATTTTTTACTACACTGTATGTACAATAGTACATACCTTAAAAATTCTTTGATTTTCCAAAAATTGGTGATATTTACAACAATAAATAAATTAAACATTTTTAAATGAAAGAAAATATTTATTTCATTATTTAAATTTAAGACTACTGATTTGCCCACATACTTAAGTGCGAAGTCGAGTCGCCTTTATCTGTTTATATCCCAAATTAAGGTTTTTTCTTGGTACGTGGCTATGGAATCCGCTTTTCCACGGCTGTTGATTTATGATTTTAACTAACAACAGTTTTTATATATTGTTAAGCTCGTAAGGTAATTACGGGTGGACGTCCAGATGTTGGCTTGCTTTCTTAGGGATTGAGACTCAGACAAGTGTTTTATTACAGTCTGCACTGTAAACTGACACGTCCAACAATTTTAAAATATGTTCACGCATTTCGGTACAAATGTCCTTTGTTTTCTTACCTATTTTAACAAAACAGTAATATTTTTTCTTCTAAAATTACCGCAGTCTTAAAACTTGCTTGCAAATTTAGCTTGCACCATTTTCCGTATATTATTTTTTCTTTAAATCTACTTAATTTAAGACCGTTTTCTATTTGGCATCCTACGAACGTATAATTATCTGTGCTGTCAGATAAATTTTCAAGTGTAAAAGTATAATAAGCGGAAAGTGACCCGAACTTTTTGCAGATTGATTTTACCAGTGTGTCGATGCATTGCTAATGCAAGCAAAAATGTCGATCAGAAATCCAGAGTTATTCTTAAACTCCAATTTTAGAGGGAGTACGTACTATGCGATAGGATGTGATCGGACTATAAAATGCATCGCTATATATAACAACAAAATAGCTGCATATGGAGACGTGGTTATACAAATTTAACTGTTTAAGAAACATTATTAACATATGTACCTTCCATTTAAGGCACAAACTTGTTTATTGTAGGTCGACCCACTCTAATGTTCATACATATGTTGATTGTTTTTAATTTTAAGCTCCAGGTCTTTTTTTATATAAAAAATATTAATTTATTTAATTATTATTTCGATATTTCGCTTACCTTTGGTTAGCATCCTCAGGAAATTAAATTAACAATATTTTTAATAACACAAACAAAAATAATTATGGAAAAAATTAAATTCAAAAACATATGTACATATTTTTGAGCGTATGTAGTTCCATTGTTTCTAAAATTTTTTGAACCTGTAAATGCATATTAATGTAATTATAAGTGAACCTTTATAGAATATTTAATAATAGTATGAGTTTTTTAGGTTTCCTTTTTAAAAATACCGAAGTTATTTTTCAATTTTTGGTGATTTGTTTTTTAAACGAATGCCTTTTACTTATCGTCTTCTTCTCACTTTTGTTTTCATTTATTACGAAGATGTTCATTTTATAAGAACCAAAAATATGTAGAAAAAAATTAAAGCTTTTTTTTGTCACTCACCGGAAAATTTTTTTAATTTTATGAAAACCTAAATCAAACTAATATTTTCATTTTCTAAAAACAGTTATTCAGTTTTGTAATGCAAGTCAAAATACACTTCCGTTTTTTTAACGTCACGCCAGCGCATATTTTTGCATATATCTGCAAATCATTAGCGTCGATTGCTGTAAATTTTTTTCTGAATATAGTGCTACTTCATAACTTTGTATAAATAAAAACCCTTTTTACAAATTTGACTTCTTCATTTAATTTTTTTAAATTTGGTGCTACAAATATCACGACACGTCAAAATGGAAATCTCCATATAAAGATAGATTCCAACTGTCATAATTTCGCCGAATAAGCAGAATGTGTTGAGATTAATTCTTCATTATCTCAAAAAATACTTTACATGCGATATTGATTCTAATGCCATTTTAAAGAGAATACTTGGGGCTACAAACCATATATTGGAAAAAAAATTTTTTTTAAATGTAATATCTGCAAAATATTAAATTTTAAGAACGGACTAAGTCAAAAACCTATTTTTTTATTTGGCTGATTTTTTTTAATATAATACCTCAAACTTTTCTTTAAAAATCCTGAAACTTTGAAGATGTTTTTCTTTTTTAAGATATGATTTTCTTTCGCAACCCTTAAAAAATAATCTTAAAATAAAATTTTAATATTGTAATTTTGAGCACTGTTCCAGTTGCAAAAAACAGACTAGCCAGGCATCAAGCATTTTAACCTAATTAGTGCACGCTGAATCCAGTGGTACAACCCGTTTTTTTTAGGTTAGCTCTTGTTTTTAAGATATACCGTTGTTTCGAAAATGTAGGAGGTTGTACCGCATATATTCGCGTTACTCAAACACGGTTTAGTTTATTGAATTGGGTTGATCATACATTTGACCCATCTAGGAATATCCTACGCATTGTACCATACAAATATGGCGGCGTAATAAAATTCTTTAATTTGACCCCTGTCTTTTAAATGACATTAAAATCATCCTTGTCTGTAAAGTACTTTTTGAGATTTTGAAGAAATAATCTCAACACATTCGTCTAATTCGGCGAAATTTTGACATATTGAATATGACATAATAAAATTTTTAAAATTTTTTTTTCGTTCATATATGGGCATTTCCCCAGAATCGTCTACCAGAACGAAAAAATAAAATGTTGATTACACAGTACAACAGCCAATCTGGGGGGTGAGAAATTCCAAGTCAGGGTGATGGTACTAGGTCAGTACAGTAAAACCCTCAAAGGGTTTGGCGTTCGTATGTGTCAGTTTTTTTTTATGACATTTTAAATTTTTTCCTTATCTTGATGTTTTTTTGTTTAACATAACTCGAGAACCACTTGTCCGATTTTGCTAAAACAAACTCAAAAAAATTAAGAACTACAATTTCTTTAATCCGTTCATATAACGTTTTTCTTTATAATCAACAGTTTTGCCGGTAAAAATAAATTTGTGGAGAATTATAATTGATAAGTGCAAAAAAATGTTCCAGCCTGGATGTATGCAGCAGATTTTATCACAAACCTGCACTGCAATTTTTGTGACTTTTTTTAAGCGATCGGTGAAAATCGTCGGACTTTTGTTTGTTATTTGAAAGAATACACCCACATTCAGTGATGCCAACAGTAGGGGATTTCCCCTTTTCTAGGGATTTTTTTCGGATCATTTTTATCTTCAATCGGATCTTAATAACTTCTTTTTATGGTGTAATCATAATATGATGGAGCTGAATCTTGTGAAATGCAAAAGCATGCGTTTTTATAGAAATAACTGTATTGCTGTTAATTATGCTTTTGGTGGTCATCAACTGGAGTTGGTTGATTCGTTTCTTGATATTGGAGTCTTACTGGATGCTAAATTAAACTTTGTTTCTCATATTACATTAACTGTTAATAAAGCTCGAGGCGTTCTTGGCTTTATTAAGCGCTGGGTTAAAAATTCACCGATCCATACATAACGAAGCAACTTTACGTATCACTCGTTAGACCAATCTTAGAATATGGGTCAATCATTTGGGATCCATTTTACAACATTCACAATTCTCGTATTGAATCGGTCCAAAAACAATTTTTATTATTCTGTTTACGTGATCTTCATTGGAGTTACTCGACAAACTTTCCTTCCTATGCTAGAAGACTGGCATTAATAAAATTACCATCGCTCAATAGTCGTCGTACAATGTTAAATGTTTCTGTAATTGTAATTCTAAATTTTTTTGAGTTTGTTTTAGCAAAATCGGACAAGTGGTTCTCGCGTTATGTTAAACAAAAAAACATCAAGATAAGGAAAAAATGTAAAATGTCATAAAAAAAACTCACACATACGAACGCCAAGCCCTTTGAGGGTTTTACTATACTGACCTAGTACCATCACCCTGACTTGGAATTTCTCACCCCCCAGACAATAATCCCAAAAATGTTCCATAGTGTTATCATCGTCTTTTATTTTTTCTTATTAGAAAAAAAGGCTATGTTCTTATAAAAGAATGGTTTCCTAGCATATCTGAGCTGTTTTACTTGAGGAAATTGGTCTGGAAACTGGAAAATTTTATAATTTCCTGTATTTTCTACTTCTAAAGACATTTTTATATACTTATTTTACATGCAAAAAATATGTTATGTTTACACTCTTTCTTCATAATCTCTCCATAAGAGTCAATTGTAAAAGGAGTATTAAGTTCTTTTGTTAAGGAAATTTGAAGACATTTATGGTAAAATGCATGGTGATAATAATAAAAAAAACACATGGAAAAATCGTACGTTCGCGATCCGTACGTTCGCGACCGGTACATAAGCCAATTAAACAAAAACCAAGAGAGATATTTTATTTTGTAAATACTGGATGGAGACCTACATTAATAGACTTAAAAAAAAAAATTAATCACTTTTGAAAATTCCATTTCATTACGCAGATTTTTTCATTTCACTGCTGTCAGCCGAAGTTGACTTCTATTTTGAGTACGTTCGTGACCACACGTTTATAACTCTTATTATGAAAACTGAAACACGATGAAATCCAACTTTTGTACTAAACATAGAGCTACCCAAATGCTATCGAATCGCAAAAAAAATGATAGGAAAAGTTTTGCTTTTCTATATTATTTGTACATCAAAAGCGTACGAACGTACGTTCGTGACCCCAGGAAATGCCCATATGTTCCTTATAGGATAAAACGAATCTTCCCACCAAATTTCAGTAAAATCAAAAGGGTTTGGGGGCAACTCTTGGTCGATTTGTCACTTTATCAAAAAGAAGCAGCACAGACCCCTTCTAAAGGACATCCGTATTGCTTCTTTTCCCTGCTGGATCTGTTGACGGTAATAGCTACAGTTTAAAAATTTGGTAAAAATTTATACGTTAGCAATGCACAACATCTGTCAAAAAGTGGGTGAAACTAGTGGTTACGTGTAGCGCATCAAATATTTGTTAAGTGTGACCATACTCTTAGTTTTAGTTAGAAATTCCAGCAGATTTAATTATTTTTTTATTTTTTTAGAAAACTTTTAGAAAAACAATTTTGAACTATTTTTATTTTATAAACAATGGTTTTCTACCAAGTCGAAATATTACTTCATTCAAAGTAGCGTAAGCTAAGGTATTACTTCATTCAAAATAGCGTATAAAGATAATTTTAATAAAAGGATTTTAATTTTTGTTTTACGTATTGTTTTATACTTTTTTTTATTCATTCCGCTAGTTTCACTAACATGTTGTAAAAGTCCTGCAGAACAAAATGTCGCGACATAATGTATAACGACGCCAAATGGCATAAATTTCAATTAAATTTGAAATATAAAAAAAAACAAATTCAACAAACAGCAAGGACAACAAACAGCCAACATCCAGTATAACAACAACAACAAAAGCAAACATAAAAATAACAAGAGAATTGTATTTTTATGTTTCCAACGATGTTTTTTGCCATTTGACTCATTTTATAGTAAAATGAAAAAAATGGTTTTAACTAAATGTAATTACCTCCCTGATTGCAATTACTTTATGGATATAAATGTTGTTTTGTTTTTAAAACAATTTTTTATTATTGTATTTACAAACATTGATGCAAATTTACACATATAATTTAAGTGCAGATACGTAAATATACATATAAGTAATCGTGTTTTGCAATATTATTATTTGTGTTTGTGTATTTGAAAGTTTTCGTAAATAAATATATCTAAGTGCAAATCATACGTATGTACATATTTATTAAACTAGCTTAACCCGGTGCGCTTCGCTACACTGCTTTAACCACTTCTTAAGTTGAGAGATATTTAATGTATGCATCCTATGGGAGGTATTTCCCCCCTGTGCCTACCCGCTTTATTTTTATTTTCAAAAGTGTGGTATACCATAAGAGTGACTTCACCATAGTTTTAACATTCTTACTTTGGCGTCCTATGGGAGGTAACACTTCCCCCGCTGCTATTTTACTTCAATTTTAGGGCTCAGAAGATCGTTCTACCAAAAGTTCAACAAAATGCGTGCAGCGGCTCTTATTAATATTTCTATCTATGAGGCGTACTGCTCCTCCTCTCTCTACCCCGCCCATTTCTATATTAAAATTTATAGATAACCATAATAATAGCTTTAACCACGTTTGGGACTCTCCCTTTAATAGTTTTTCAGCTGAGCGATATTTAATATATGCATCCTATGGGAGGTATTTCCCCCCTGCGCCTACCCGCTTTATTTTTATTTTCAAAAGTGTGGTATACCATAAGAGTGACTTATACAAAGTTTGATTATTCTTACTATAACTGTTCTTAAGATATGCGATATTAAACATTAGCATTCCCCCGCTGCTACGTTATTTAAATTTTGAGGCTCAGAAGATTGTACTACCAAAAGTTCAACAAAATGCTTGAAGCGGCTCTTAATATATGCGATATTTAATATTGGCATCCAATGGGGGGTACCGATTCCCCTGCCCCTATCGAAAAAATAAGTAGCCTATTTTATTTTTAGGGCTCACGTTGGAAAATCGGTTCAGTAGCTTAGGAGTCTATAAGCCAACATACAAACATGCAAACATATAAACATTTTTCATTTTTGTATATATAGATAGATATAAGCATTAAATATACAAATACGACTACGTAAAACTATTAAAAAGTTTTTTCCACAAATACTTAAATCGATAGATAAATATTTCCATAAGGATAAAGTCAAATTGATTTTTTTTGTTAGTTTGCTTAAGATGTACCTTTGAAATTAAGGTAAAGGCAAACAGTGATCCCTTAAAATAATTAAAAGCATATGGGCAGTTCCTGCGAAAAGTACACTTTTTGTAACGTTACGCCAGAAATAATTTAAATTGTTTCTCAAAAAATTTTATGTGTCTAGTTTACTTTTTTTATATTTTGGTGTAAAGCGCGGCTGTAGGAAATATCGCCCAAAGAAAAATCGCCAAAAAAAAAATGAAAAATCGCCCAAAAAAATTGCATGTAAAATTGGGCCTGATTTCATATGAAAAATGGCCCAAAATTTTTGGGCTATTTATCGTTATTGTTGGGTGATTTTTCGTTTTTTAAATTTGGGTTAAAATTTTAAAAATGTTGTATGAAAAACGGCCCAAAAAAAATGGGCTATTTTTAAAATTCTACCATAATCTTACATAGCAGAGAAAACCATGTTTTATTATGGTTGCAAACAACAAAACTATTTTTCAAGAAACTAATTTAACCATTATATGGTTGTCGGCGACAATGATTTGGTTAAATTAAACATAATATCGGTAGAATTTTTTTAAAAATGGTTTTGTAGCTTTTTTCTCTGGGTGTATATATTAAATATATACATATATATCGAAAATAAGGATTTTCTCTTCTATGGTATAACAAATACTGGCTTCGCTAACTAAAGCTTCTCTGTATCGCCGGCCTTCGGCCGGGCGCAAGGATTTTCTCCTCTATGGTATAACAAAGACCGGCTTCGCTAACTAAAGCTTCTCTGTATAGACGGCCTTCGGCCGGGCGCAAGGATTTTCTCCTCTATGGTATAACAAACACCGGCTTCGCTAACTAAAGCTTCTCTGCGTAGTCGGCCTTGTTCGGAAACAAGGCAGTTTTTCGAAGCTTTACTTAGCGAAACCGGTTTTTGTTAGACCATAAAGGAGAAAATCCTTGCGCCCGGCCGAAGGCCGGCCATACAGAGAAGCTTTAGTTAGCGAAGCCGGTCTTTGTTGTACCGTAGAGGAGAAAATCCTTGCGCCCGGCCGAAGGCCGGCTATACAGAGAAGCTTTAGTTAGCGAAGCCAGTATTTGTTATACCATAGAAGATGAAATCCTTATTTTGGATATATATATTTAATATATACACCCGGAGTAAGAGCTATAAAAATATTTTATCCATATTATGTTTAATTTAACCAAATCATTGTCACCGACAACCATATTATGGTTAAATAAGTATCTTTAAAAAAATCACTTGAAATTTTAACGGTATTTTAAAAAAAAATTTACACATTTTTGATTATAAGTTAAGTTGCGAACGTTGCAAAGTGTCATAACGTCCTCGCCCTCGTCTTCGATGGACATTATGACACTTTAAAAGTGTCCAAGGACACTACGACACTGGACGTTATGACATGTCACCTAAATTTATATGAATAATAAACACTTTTTGCAAATTTAGTAATTTTTTTTTTTATTTTTTGGGAAAAAATTCGTTTATGCTTTTTGGGTCATTTTTCATTTTCTTTTTGGGCCCTTTTTCGTTTTTTTTGGGCAAAATTTCATATATACCTTTTTGGGTCATTTTTCATGTTCGCTTGGGCGATTCTTCATTTGGGCGATTTTACATTTTTTTTTTTTGGGCCATTTTTCTTTGGGCGATATTTCCTACAGCCGTAAAGCGCAACCAGTTCTACATTATGTAACAAAAGGGAAAACTTTGAACAACAGGGTCCTAAAATACAACCTAATTTGCATTCTGGCGTTACATTAAACAAATTAGACTTTTCGCTGAACATGTCCATATGTACCTTTAAACGAGCAAAGGTTTTTAAATTTGGTAGCTTGAAAAATAAATTTATATAAGTACAAAGCTAAATTAAATAATATTCTGTTTTGTAATTCAAGTTAAAATCCACTTACGTGTTTTTAACGTCACGCCAGCGCACATTTTTGCTTATATCTGCAAATCCTTAGCTTCGATTGCTGTAATTTTTTTTTGAACATAGTGCTTCTTCATTTCTTTGTATAAATAAAAACCCTTTTTACAAATTTGACTTCTTCATTTAATTTTTTTAAATTTTGTGGTACAAATATCGCGACACGTCAAAATTGAAATACCCATATATTCATGGATTATTATAAATAACTAATCAAAAAGTAATTTAAATTTTTGGGAATACAAAATTTTAATTTCAAAAGATTTTGTTATTCGTGCTTAATTCCCAGTTTTTATTCTTGACAAAAAGAATAAAAACTGGGAATTAAGCACGAATAACAAAATCTTTTGAAATTAAAATTTTGTATTCCCAAAAATTGAAATTACTTTTTGATAAACAGGCAAGTGCACGGCCTAAAAAACACTTAATTGACAACATCTTTTGTAAGTTGTTGTGTTGTTTTTATTTTGTTTTTCTTAACCAACTTACAACTACAATTAATGTTGAGAGAATTTCAACTAATTGTAGTGGGGAAATGTAAGATGAGATGAACCCACTGTTGTTTATTGTTGATGTGTTTTGTTTAAACTTTGATATTGTTACAAGTAGAACTGTTGCTATAATTCTTATACGTTTAACAGTTTTATTTGGTTCAATATCTTTAGTTTGTCTAAAACCTTTATGGATGAAGTTTCCTGATGATCTGGACTAAGCAACCAGTGAAATGCATAGGAATAGCTTATCCCATCAACAATAAATTTCAAGTGTTTTTGTCAAGAATAAAAACTGGGAATTAAGCACGAATAACAAAATCTTTTGAAAATAAATAACTAATATTAATAATGGTTTCAAAATACCTTTAATAATAAATAAGACTTGATGTTAAAGAACCAAAACAGAAAAGCAGTGTTGCCAATTTAGGCTTGATTTAGTCATTTTTAACCATGTTAAGCCATTAAAAACTGAGTTTTCCGATTAGCAATTTTTACGCCAGTTTTCCTGTTGTTTAGCCGTAAAATATTTTTTTTTTGCCGATTTTCTACTAAAATAATAATTTTTATTTTCTTATAAAAATTTATAAAAACAAATTTCGAACCACCAGTACTACTGGTTAAAGATTGATGTTTGACTGTTGGCTAACGGGCACCGCAGTGGTGCAGTGGGTAGAACACAAAGATCTTCAGACGATAGAAAGTGGTGCTTCTTGAAACATGTAATGATCAACCCGGGTTCAAATCCCAGCTCAGCCAAGGAAAATTATCGATAAATTTTAATAAAAATTCCAAGTTGTAAAATTCCTTCCCTCAGTGAAAATAATTTAATGAAAATTAAATTTGATGAACTCAAGCCTAATTAAAGAATATCAAAAATTTATAAAACTGCTAAGAGTAAAATAAACATTTTAACAATTAAAACGCGTTTTATTTATATCACAATTTTAACAAATGTTCAAAATAAAGGAACAGTATTCCAATACTCTATTTATAAAATGGATTCACGCAAGCAACACTGTTTCTTTCTGGTCGGAAGTATTTCAATATTTCGTTTAAAGTAGTATGAGAAATAGATAGCATTAAGTAACCGTAAATTCGATTTTATCAATAACAATAAAATATTTTTTATCTTTTTTTCTTTTTATAATTGTAGATTTTAACTCAAAAGGTTGGGTAAATGTTGTCATGATTATCATTTCACATTCAAAATATTTAAAACTAATAGGCACAAGTGATTCCTGTGTTTCCACACAAAACAAAGCGCAAAATAACGTGGGTATCACCTGACAATGTTACAGATAATCAAATAGATCATATAGCTATCTCCATGAAATGGCGTGGCTCACTGTTGGATGTGCGAAGCAAAAGAGGTGCTGACATATGTAGTGATCACCACCTACTCCTTGCAAGCGTGCGTATAAATCCAGCAGCTGTAAAAAATACAGCCCCATGTGTATCAAAGAGGTTCGATGTAAATATATTGAAAATCCCTTCTGCCTCATCGAATTACTTAAGCTCCCTAACGAATCGTTGTTAACAACAACCCATGAGGAACGGAAAGTTTGGCAATAAACAAAGAACATGTTTATAAATGCAGCCACAGAGCATATAGGTCTTAAATCAATTAGACGTAAGGAATAAATATCTGATGAAACATGGCGAATCATAAACGAAAGGAAAAACCTTAAAGCTGCACTTAATTCTGGCACAACGAAAAACGAGAAGTCAACCCTTCAAAACCAAAATGCTACCCTTGATCGCAAGTCTCCACCAAACCTTTAAGGTATACCTCCGGCACACTCATCAGCTCTAAAAACGAGTAACTTGAACTCTGGGCTACACACTTCACTGAAATGTTCTCCTCACGCCCTCAAATAAATTCCGCTATATGCGATCGTAGTGATCATAATACACTTTTAAATATCAACATTACTCCTCCAGTAATGTCTGAGATTATACTTGTCATTAAATCGCTTAAGAACAACAAAGGTCCAGGCCGCGCCAATATTTCTTCAGAACTACTAAAGGTTAACACGAGAACGAAGGCTTAACTGATCATACCTATTGTTTAAGATAAATATATGGATAACAGAGAGAATTCCAAACGAGCTTAAAGAAGGCATTATTGCTAAAATACCTAAGAAAGTTGACATAACAAATCGCAACAACTGACGGAAAAGCACTTTACTAAGCATGCTGAATAAAGTCTTATCTCACGTTTTAAGAAAAAGGTTAACTGACAAATTAATGCCAAATTTGAGAAAACAACAATTTTGCCCTAACAATTCGTGCGTGGACCTTATAAACTCATTGAGAGTAATCGTAGAACAGTCAATTGAATGGAGGTCGCATCTGTATCTTATCTTTGTTGATTTTGAGAAGGTATTTAACACCCTGGAGCATAATGTTATCTGGAATGCTCTCGAATGTAAAGAGAAGATAAACTCACTGTTTATTGTTGATGTTTTTGTTTAAACTTTGATATTGTTACAAGTAGAACTGTTGCATTTAATTCTTAAACGCTTAACAATTTTATTTGGTTTAATATCTTTAGTTTTTCTAAAATCTTTGGATGAAGTTTCCTGACAATCTGGCCTAAGCAACTAGTGATATGCGCATGGGAATAGCTTATCCCATCAACAATAAATTTCAGTGTTTTTATCAAGAATAAAAATTAGAAATTAAGCACGAATAACAACATCTTTTAAATTGAAATTTTGTATTTCCAAAAATTACTTTGATAATAAATTATTTTAGTTTTATAATTGAATTTTAATGTGTTTTTATTTAAAAAAGTTTTTAGCAATTTTTTTTCCGCAAATTTAGCCATTTTTAAACACCAAGTTTTGGCAACACTGATCCGAAGTGACTAAGAAACCTTGGGCCAAACAAAAATTATGGGCCTGTGTTATTGATCAATGGTTGCCGCAAACTGAGCTTTACATTTCCAAAGTTTTAAAACTAATCTCTGAAATCGAAAACTAGCAAACTTTACATGATTAAAATTTTCAGCTACGAAAACAGAGTTGTGGAATACTTTTACCCAGAATCAATATAATTTTTTTCTTTCTGTTAGCAACACAATAACTCCAATTTATTACTGTAACTGCTGTTTCTACTTTTGCTGCTCTTACAAATTTTACTATCATTAGAGTTGTTATTGTTGTTTGTTACGAGAAGAAAGACAATTACAATTAATTAATTGTTTGTTTGAATATGATTATAGTCAATGTTCATTCATTTAAACAAACATGCATGAAGTACGCACACAAAAACCATAAAACATGAAAATTATAACTACCAGGCAAATACAAACAAACGAACTCTAATAAAAACTATTCAAAGACACACTCGCACATAAATAAATCTACTAATGCATAAAATCATACGTATAGGGTAACCAATGAACGCGGAGGTTTGATTTCGAATTGAAATTTTTTGAAATTAAGCCCATTCTAAAACGACAATGTTTTTAAATTAATTTAAAACATAGCATTCTTAAAGGCCCAAATACACTACTCATCAAGCATTGTGGTAGCATAAGTGAAAATGTGTTTGTACGTTTCACACCGACGATGCTGGATGGAAAAACAAAAACTTTTGATATGACGGCGAATATAACGTGCAACACACGTACACGATGAATTCGCTTGCTGGACAAGCATTTGACAAGTGTATTTGGCCCTTAATAATTTAAATTCAAGAGCTCAAATGAAACCATCATATTGTTACTTCGTGTTTGCTGGGTACGTATGAGTAATGCAAGAGTTTCCGACTGCGAAAATATGAAAAAAAGCAGTCGCCATTGCATTAAGGCCCAAATACACTGATCAAAATACTCAGCAAGCATTGTGGTAGTATTAGTTAAAATGTTTGTATGTGTCACACCGACGATGCTAGATGGAAAATAAAGAAATTTAGATATGACGGCGAATATTACGCCCAGCACACGTACACGAGTGAATTCGCCTGTTGGACAAGCATTTGACAAGTGTATTTGGCCCTTAAGAATGGTGGTCAAGCATACCAAGCCATAATTTTTCTAGTCAAAAAGGCTAGTCCACCGTGAAAGTGTCGTTTTTGGAATACGAAAAACTCTCGGCCAGGCGACTCTAAGAAAATACATCCTGACTTTAATTGACGTGTCACAAATGTGTTTTTTAAAGCTAAACTTACGAATAAAACAACAATCAGCCAATAAAAATACGATTGCAACGTATTATGCATTTACAAAATATGTATAATCTTCTTTCAATCGTTCACAAGTGAAGAAGAAGTAACTCTCGTTATCTTCCATCTGCTAAAAATCTTCTAAATGCTTACAGGGTATTTATACGTACAAGTATATAAACTATTCACTTAATATGAAAGATGATACCAAAAAAAATGTATATAATTCATTGCATTCATTGCAACTTGTATACATAATGACAAAAACAAAAGCAACAAATAATAACAACAACAGACAACATACTTGTTTACATGCAATCTCATGTTGCAATTTTACATTTTGAAAACACTAACAACATCATTATGGCAAGCACACATACACCCATACACATGGCTGCAGACATTCTTTCTTTGTTTATGTTCCATGCAGTCATGCATGTTGGTGCTGCAACATTCTCACACACTCTCACTGAAAGGTTCAGCAGATGCAGACAATAACCAATTAACTGTAACTTTAATAATTTTACGAAAAAAAAATGCATTTGTACTCGTATTGAAATTTGTATTAAATAAGTTTAAACTACTATTTGTATGTTTTAACCAATAAAGATTTCTAATTGACTTCACCTGTAAGTTGCAACATGAAACATAAATGCTTTGATTAAAATTTAAGCTTGATTTGGAAAATTAAGTTTCCAGATTATTTATATAGCCAGACATGTATGAGTTTAGACAATTAATTACCAGGGGTTGAGTGTATGTATATGCAAATGCCTGTATATTTCTCGAGCCCGTAAATATAAAATTGTTTAGCTTTTGTTTAGCAACTTTCGCTAAGAAATGGCATCGATTTTTGGTGCATATATTTGTAAACTACTTAATTTTTAATGCATTTATTTGAAAACGCAAAATATTTGCCTATTATGTAAATATAAATATGCGTAATTAATAACACTGTGCTAGTTGAAAAAACAGACAAAAACGTTTTTTTTTTTTAATTAACTCTTGTTTTAGAGATATTGAGTTACTTCAAAAGCGGAGGAGGTTGCAGAACATATATTCGCGTTATTCAAAAACGGGCTAGTTTATTGCAAACACTAAAAACCCAAGGAACAAATCTAGTTTACCGACGCAGCTCCAAATAAAAAAAAAGTACCCAGGGTGATAGAAAATTGAAAAATAAGAAGAAAAAATCAAATAAAAAAGTTGGCGGAAACGCTTAGTTTTCAAGTTATGGACGTTTTAAGTTTTTATATAAAGGTCCGATTTTCCACTACATTTTTATCGTTATATGGCCAATATTGGTATCATTTCAAAGCTTTTGACCATATCTTTTTAGATATTCAAAATTTATTTGAAAATTACTATCTCTTTACCTCACATTACATTCTTTTTGCATTTTACATCAAAATATTACAGAAGTGCACCAGGTAAGTATGTAGTTTATTTAAATAAAAGTGTAATACAAACGTAATCAAATTATAAACATGGGCGTCGCAAACGAAAACACTCCTGCATAGCCGACCTTCGGCCGGGCGCAAGGATTTTCTCCTCTATGGTATAGCAAAAACCGGCTTCGCTAAGTAAAGCTTCTCTGCATAGCTGGCCTTCGGCCGGGGGCAAAGATTTGCTCCTCTTTGGTATGACAAATACCGGCTTTGCTAACTAAAGCTTCTCTGCATAGGATTTTCACCTTTATGGTATAGCAAGAACCGGCTTCGCTAAGAAAAACTACTCTGCATAGCCGGCCTTCGGCCGGGCGCAAGGATTTTCTCCTCTTTGGTATAGCAAAAACCGGCTTCGCTAAGTAAAGCTTCTCTGCATAGCCGGCCTTCGGCCGGGCGCAAAGATTTGTTCCTCTTTGGTATGATAAATACCGGCTTCGCTTACTAAAGCTACTCTGCATAGCCGTAGTGAATGTAGTGGAAAATCACACTTTTATATAAAAACTTAAAACGTCCATAACTCGAAAACTAAGCGTTCCCGCCAACTTTTTTATTTAATTATTTTTTTCTTCTTTTTTTTAATTTTCGATCTACCAAGGTACTTTTTTTTATTTGGAGCTGCGTCGGCAAACTAGATTTAAGCCATACCCAAAATTCCGCACTAAAATTACTTTTAAGTTAAGTTAAAATTCTTAAATTAGGCCCCTGCAGTGCCTGCGATGACCATAGACGGGTCAAATATATGACGAACCACACTTTATTTTCGACTCCATCATTTATTTCTAACTTAGCTTCCAGCTGTCTCTATTACTTAAGCCCCCACTGGCATACAAAATTTTCAATACAGACTAGAAATATATTGAAAAAAACCCCGATAACTGCCAAGGAGTCATCCCTAGGGGAATAAAATGTCTGACCGACCTCCATCAGTTTTTTGTATTTTACGTTTTCCCAAAACATCTTTGCCCTTTATCTCTACCCCCCCTGCAAATAATAGGCCCAAACACAGGTGTAAAGAGTAGTCCACAAGGGACCAGGACTAGTCCAAATGTAACCTAACCGTATGGAAAAAACCTGGTCTATTTAACATTACGATGTCCTAGAAGAGGACCATATAACCCACCTTTGGTATACTCAAGAGGATTAGTTTTGAAGTCGTTTAAAAACGAAAGCATGGCGTTAAAAAACGAAGACATGTCGTCTCACTACAAACATTTTTTAACAATAATAAAATTATTACAGTAACTGATTGTGGGTTATTAAATTCCTTTTCCGAACTGTTAAATTTGAATAAAAATATAGTTATTTTACGAATAATTTTATTATTTAACATTTATGTTTGTGATTAAAAAAACAAACTACCAAAAAATAATGTTTTTTCGTATTTATTTTGTTATGTAGTTTGAGTTTTGTCGCTTGAAATGTATTTTTTTAAAGTAAATCATTATTTTTTAATTTAGTTACATGTTTCTTCCTTTTCTTTGAATAATATCAGCGTTTTTTTACTAATTTCTGCATTCTAAATTTTTTATCAATAATAGCTTTACTCTTTTTCAACATCTCTTACATTAATGGTGTTCATTGCAATTTCGGAATCTAATCCAAAAAGTCTTTTAAGCAGCTGCTCCGCAAAAATGATTCAAATTTTGAAGGAAGTGGAAAAAACATTTTTTTTTAATCTGGGTTGTTAATGAAAATTTAAAATTGTGTACACATTTACTTCTCTTGATGATTTTCTACTGTGGGAATCCGGGATTTTTTGCCGGGAAACACCGTCTGAAAATCAGTGTTCGAAAATAAACAGTACATTATTTAACGTTCCGCTCACACACCCAGGAACGATATCTATTTTTTTAGTAATTGTGTAGACATACACAACCCTTAATACCGTTCGTAACTATTTTCAAGAAAGAACCGAACACTATATAAAGTTCGGTTCTTCGTTCAAAAACAGAACAATTGTAGTGATACTGTAGACAAACATTATATTTTAATGTTCTATAATGTTTTTTTCGTGTGTGTATTTTGTTTTTGTAAAAAATGTTTGGTTTTTTTTACCAGCCAAAAGGGACGAACATTATCGAGTCGAACCGAACACATTGCAGTTTGTGGATTTTCAAAAAAAAACCGAACGGAATTAAATTTTCACATCTTTTGTTGAGTTGGATAAAAACAGTAATATTTTTGTGTTCGAAAGATGAATAACAGGGAAACGTTATTTTTTAATGATTTTCTACACAAACACTATTAGCGTTTGTGTTTTCCACAAATCTACCGAACCGAACATTAAGAAACGATATTAAGTGTTTATTTTCGAACACTGATGAAAATACTTATTCAACCCATATATACTACAATTTGCGTATACTTAATATTAACTTTTAAATACGAAATCATACGCCTCTAAGCCTTTTCTTATTTGCTAATATTGGTTTCGATGCTTTAAAGATGAGCATTTTTAAATTTTTACGTTAAACGTAAAAAACCTTAAGGATAAAATTACGAAGAAGAGGGAACTATACCTGATAAAGAACAATGTAAAACACTAGAAAATCTTACAGAATATCAATAAGAGCAACATATAAAAGCCATGCGATCACCTTAACAGAAGCACATAGAACACGATTCAAAGGTAGCATTTTGTGAGTATAATGAATAATTTATTAAGGCAATGCCAATTGAACTTCAAAATAGCTTAAGCCGGTCGAACCACTAAACTTTACATGTTCCCATGAGAGTTAGTTTTACAATTTGATCCTTACATAGCCAAGCATTGTCCACACAGAAATGACTGTTACAACTGGAAGTTATTTCCCAATAAAAGAACTTTCGACGCCAAAAAATCCTGTTAAAACAACGGCAACAAAAGCTAAATATAGCCCATGAGAAAAAAAATATGGATTTCACAAAGATATTGTTCTGTATTTGGTTGGATCAGAACGATGTTTTTAGTTTCGAGTAAAATCAACACCACAGCAAAATATCTATTACTGTAAGGTAAAGCAAACCTTTTCCATTTTTGAGTTTCCTTTATTAATGCCCGCAATTTCAACAAACAGATATCTGGTCGTGTTCGTATAGTTATCTTTACTTATGCGGTAAAACTTGTTTGGTAATTTCAACGTTAAATTTACCTACGTGTTGTTTCCTTTAAATTTTCTATAAAAAATGGCAACATTTGCGTTTTTATTAATTTTTTGAATTAACTGTCAAAAATGGAAGGTGTAAAATACACTACAGTTTAATCAGTTAATAAGACATACGTATTAAAAATATGAAAAATTCGTAACACCATAGATATCTATAGACAGCTAGATGTCTATTTGTATAAATTACGGGCATAAGAATAATTCAGAAGTCCCTGGTTAGTTCTGCGCCTTGGGGGTGATGCGTATACGCTTTGACTAGAGCCCACTTGGAGGACATACTTTTTTCGTAAGTTTGCCTTTGGCTTAAAATTGGCATATATGCAATCTAGAAGACTAGAGATGATAGAGAGAAATGAAGATTAGATTTGAAATCAGCGACCTCAAATTAGTAAAAATGTTGCAATCACATTCCAGGCCGCACAGAAAAAGTTCAAATTTGTTCCCCTGTGTAATCAGTCCCTACCAGTTTTAAAGTACCAGATTATTATTGATATTCTGTAAGATTTTCTAGTGTTTTACATTGTTCTTTATCAGGTATAGTTCCCTCTACTTCGTAATTTTATCCTTAAGGTTTATTACGTTTAACGTAAAAATTTAAAAATGCTCATCTTAAAAGCATCGAAAACAATATTAGCAAATAAGAAAAGGCTTAGAGGCGTATGATTTCGTTTTTAAAAGTTAATATTAAGTATACGCAAATTGTAGTATATATGGGTTGAATAAGTATTTTCATCAGTGTTCGAAAATAAACACTAAATATCGTTTCTTAATGTTCGGTTCGGTAGATTTGTGGAAAACACAAACGCTAATAGTGTTTGTGTAGAAAATCATTAAAAAAAATAACGTTTCCCTGTTAGTCATTTTTCAAACACAAAAATATTACTGTTTTTATCAAACTCAACAAAAGATGTGAACATTTAATTCCATTCGGTTTTTTGTTGAAAATCCACAAACTTCAATGTGTTCGGTTCGGCTCGTTAATGTTCGTCCCTTTTGGCTGGTAAAAAAACCAAACATTTTTTACAAAAACAATATACACACACGAAAAAAACATTATAGAACATTAAAATATAATGTTTGTCTACAGTATCACTACAATTGTTCTGTTTTTGAACGAAGAACCGAACATTATATAGTGTTCGGTTCTTTCTTGAAAATAGTTACGAACGGTATTAAGGGTTGTGTATGTCTACACAATCACTAAAAAAATAGATATCGTTCCTGGGTGTGTGAGCGGAACGTTAAATAATGTACTGTTTATTTTCGAACACTGATTTTCAGACGGTGTTTCCCGGCAAAAAATCCCGGATTCCCACAGTAGAAAATCATCAAGAGAAGTAAATGTGTACACAATTTTAAATATTCATTAACAACCCAGATTAAATAAAAATGTTTTTTCCACTTCCTTCAAAATTTGAATCATTTTTGCGGAGCAGCTGCTTAAAAGACTTTTTGGATTAGATTCCGAAATTGCAATGAACACCATTAATGTAAGAGATGTTGAAAAAGAGTAAAGCTATTATTGATGAAAATTTAGAATGCAGAAATTAGTAAAAAAAACGCTGATATTATTCAAAGAAAAGGAAGAAACATGTAACTAAATTGAAAAATAATAATAAATTATAGCAATACCACCAATACCATTGGTAAATGATTCATGTTTGCTGCAGAGGGTTGAACGCAAAGAGTTTTAATGATGAGAATGTGGTTATACTCGAATCGTAAATTCAAGCCTCAGCTCAGCCAAGAATAAAAATTATCAATAAATTTTAATTAATTTCATGTTGTAAAATTGCTTCCTTCAGTAAAAATAATTTAGCTCAGTTCAACTAAAAAAATTACAAAACAATTTGAATAAAAAAAGGAATCCCAAATTTTAAGTAGTGAAAAAAGCTGAAAGTGTTCAGGGATTATATAGTGCTACACCCTAGGGGAGAGGGAACTAACAATAAACTTGTATTATGACAGTTCTAAAGTGGTAGGGACCGGTTTTAGCTCCAATACTTAATATGAAGAGCACTTGTCACTTTAAAATGGAGATGTAATAGGAGATGGTTAATTGGCATCATTTTGACACTTTGTTACAGGTCATTGAAATAACCAAAATAAACACATTTAATTTCGATTTAATTTATGTCTGTCGCATTTATTGCCCCGAGTGAGCCATGTTGGTATTATAGCTCTCCTTCACATAAAGTAATACAACCAGAGGGAATCAGCCACTACAGCACAAAGTCAGTCACATGACTTCCTTTGCGCCAATTACTTTTCCTCTGGACTAACTACACTTTAAACACATTATCACCAGGTAAGCTAAAATTCCCGGCTTTTCGTTTCATATGAATATAAATCATACTGTTTAATTTCGGCATGTTCGTTCCATAATTTAGCACAGGTTCCATATAAAGCTTTCACTCAGATGGTAGTTAAGAATGCCTTTTGTCTCATATTTAGCAACTTTCTGCAAACCACATTTAAACTTTAAAAAGATTAAACAAATTTCACTACCATATCGAAATTTTTTCTATTTTAGGTTTTTTTTATAACAAAAATCACTCTACAGAATTGTGTGATGATTGGTCCAAAATTTACCATGGGTCCAATAAAAATTCCCTTCTCGAAAATATTTTTAATTCGGCTTAAAATATTCCGAAACATGACATTTTACTCAAATTTCTTGAAATTAAGTATTATATGACTAGAAATAAAAGCATAAACTTTTCGGATTGTCGGTCAATTATTTAACATACGTGACGCGCAAAAAATAGAATGGGACCAAAGTGTTTTGTTCAGGAGAGCCATTTTAAAGATTTAAATACGTGTATCTTTGGTGTACCATCACTGAGCGTGTTGGTATTGGTCTCATTTGAAAGCGACACATCTCATGACGTCAGGAACGTGTTGGTCAACCTTGAAAACGCGCGTGGGTCGTCCCTACCTCTTGTTTTGTGCAGTTGGTTTTTACTGTTCCCTTTAACTTACTGGTCCCTTTTTTCTATGCGCTGTCACATATGGGTAAATCCAAAGTGTTGAACGTGACAGTCGTACGCATCAAAAATGCAATAACATTTTAAAAAACAAATATTTTTACGTTCTCTTAACCCTTAAATAATAGCACTAAGAAAGCACTGTTATCTATGCTAAAGTTTATGGGTTCTAGGCCAAAGATAATGGCGAAAGAAGTAGCAGTTCGAACGTGAAAAAAATAGAAGAAGTTTTTGTGGCACAATTTTTTAGTCAAACTGCTTTGAGAATTTTACGAAGCAATGTAACATTAAAATGTCTTTGGTTTGATTCCAAAATCTTCTGTATTTTCTTTTTTTAAGCCAAAATCTGGGTCGATACGTGACATTTCGAACGTGAAATTTTTTCCCATAATAATTGAACTGAATAATCATTAAAACAAAATAAAAATTTACCGTTAATTCGAATAACATATTGCTCTTTAAACTCTTCCTTAGATAACAGACCATGTAAGAAAATTTATTTGGAATAATTTTTATCAAATATCACCTCTTTTCAGGAAGACAATAATAAAGAAGACATACAATAAAACATTCTCAAAAATAAGAAATTACGTTTGCACAACTTTGAAGTCTGATTGTTCATCTAAGTGAACAAATTTATGAGTAAATTTATAAAATTAGTAAATCTAAATATTTCTCTATAACAATATCGTAAAATAATCAGCTTTTAATAACTTTTAAATTATCGGTCACGGTGGCCCTTTTGACGGATATGCACATATGTAGGTTTAAACCGTGGCGAATTGTAGTACTGACGTCCGTTTTATAAAGATAAATTATTAATTTATAGATCCCATGTAGGGACCACGCCTGAAATATTCTACACTCAAAATATTATGTAGTTAAATTCAAACGAAAATTCATTTTAAACAAATTAAAATTCATTTAAAAAACGGATCATTTACATTTCATTTAAAACAAATGATTTTTACATTCATTTTTAAATTTTTTATTTATTAAACAGCATATTTAAAATTGAATAGTTTTTACTTTAAAAAAATACATTTCAAGCGACAAAACTCAAACTACATGACAAAATAAATACGAAAAAACATTATTTTTTGGTAGTTTGTTTTTTTAATCACAAACATAAATGTTAAAAAATAAAATTATTCGTAAAATAACTATATTTTTCAGTTACTGTAATAATTTTATTATTGTTAAAAAATGTTTGTAGTGAGACGACATGTCTTTGTTTTTTAACGACATGCTTTCGTTTTTAAACGACTTCAAAACTAATCCTCTTGCGTATACCATGGAGTAGTTTTAAAACTACTCCTTAGTGGTCCAAAGGTGGGTTTATATCGTCCTCTTCTAGGACATCGTAATGTTAAATAGACCAGGTTTTTTCCATACGTTTGGGTTACTTTTGGACTAGTCCTGGTCCCTTGTGGACTACTCTTTACACGCGTGTTTCGACTGGTCCTATTATTTGCAGGGGGGTAGAGATAAAGGGCAAAGATGTTTTGGGAAAACGTAAAATACAAAAAACTGATGGAGGTCGGTCAGACATTTAAAATTTGCCATTTAGTTTCAGAGATATGGTTGAATTTTTGAAAACAAATAGGAAAATATTAAAACAAAAAAATTTTTGTTTTTTAAAAATTCATAAAAAATCTTCCTTTTTTTAAATCAAGCTCAAGGTCAGGTTAAGAAAAATATATTAATTTATTATATATCCGATATTTCGTTGCCACAATGGACAGCTTCTTCAGGGATCTTAGGTTTATAAATTTTAAACAAATTTTTTATAAAACAAAATTTAAATTAAATAACAAAAATTGACAACATGAAAAATAAATATTAAAAATAATACACAGGAAACAAAATTATTCTATTACATTTTTCTAAACTTATTCAATTTCCTATCTTATTCTTATAAATTAAATGTCTGTAATTTTGAGCTACATTGTCTGTATCGGTTTTAAAATTAATTCTTTGTTCTATTGGTGTGTTGATTATTTGTAACATTTCTAGCATGAACCGTCGTTTGTAGTTTGTTTCTGTATTTAAAACTGTTGTATTTTCGAAATCTGGTGTATGTGTAAAATTGGCACAATGTGAAGACAATGCAGTTTTTTGAGAAGATATATTTTTGTATTTTTGATCAGATCTATGTCCTGCTAGTCTAGTTTTTAATTTGTTTTTCGTAGTACCTATATAAACCTTATTACATATTTCATTATCCTTACCCTTGCAGGGAATTTTATAAATAATATTAAATCTATCTAATTTCTCTGTTCTATCTTTCATTTTACTAAATAATCTATCTAATGTATTATATGTCCTATGAGCCATCCCATAATTATTAATGTCGTGAACTTTAGAGTTTTCCAGTCGTTCCGAAATCACTGGTACATAAGTTAAAGACTTATAAACCTTAGGTTCAGTAACTGTAGTCCCACTACCTTCCCTATGTCCTTTGTACTGTCCAATCAATCTACAAATCAATTCTCCTGGGAAATAAAATTGAGACAAAAAACACGGTTTTGGTCTTGAAAAATTTAGCTTAACATAATTTCATATGATTTATGTCGGGTTTTTATTTTCTTTTTTGAATTTTTAAAGATCAAAAAATTGGGTTTTTTTCAAAATTTTACTTTTTTTTTCAAAATTTCAACGATATCTCTGAAACTACAGGGAAAATTAAAAAACAACCTAAGAATGGTTTAAAGATAATATTGTTGCGGAGTTTCAAATTTTTTTTTAACTGAATTTGGTCAACCGTTTTCCAGTTATTCCAATATATGAAGTAATAGTGCCTTAATTTTAGATATAACGGTATATCTAGAAGACTAGAGCTGATAGAGAGAAATGAAGATTAGATTTGACTTCAGCGACCTCAAATAATTAAAAATTTGCAATCAAATTTTAGGCCGCAAACTTACTGTTCCGCAGTGTTATTGACGTAAGCTACTAAGATCAAATACATGAAAATCAATGTGTTGTTTCCAGGTGACAAGCATTTGATTGTGTAGTAAAATTTATATGCAAATCAATCAGTGTTTTTAGTTTGTCACCTGGAAACAGCACATTAAAACAAACTCTCTCACTTTGATAGTTATTTTCACTTAAAATATATTTTCATAAAAATTTTAGAAAATTCAAAAAATTTTATATTAAAAATTTTTTAACACAATTTGAAGTGATTTGCAAAATAACCCCCAAAATATTTTAGCGTTAGGCAAAAATGTCTAAAGTCAGAAACTATTGTTTTTCGTAATGTAAAATTAAAAATATTTATTTGGTGCATTTCATGGACTTTTTATCAGGGACCGAAAATAACAGTTATATTGGAATTTTAAAACAAAAAAAGCATATAGAATTAAATGTAGAAAAACTGATTCAAGTATACCCATATTGTTCCTCATGCACTTGTCAATGATAAAATATATTGATTTTTATAATTTTGATTTTTATATTTTCGATCAAACTTAACAGTTATTTTTTGATTTTTATTTTTTTGAACAAAAATAACTGTTATTTTTTGATTTTTATTTTTTCGATCAAAAATAACAGTTATTTTTTGATTTTTATTTTTTTGAACAAAAATAACTGTAATTTTTTGATTTTTATTTTTTCGAGCAAAAATAAAAGTTATTCTCTAAATAAATGTACGTGTTTTAATAATTTAGATGACTTTAAATTTTTATTTTAGTGTGTAATTATCATTGGAATTCCTTATGCACATTAAAATAATTATTAAAGTCATCTAAATTATTAAAACACGTAAGTTTATTTAGAGAATAACTTTTATTTTTGCTCGAAAAAATAAAAATCAATATATAACTGTTATATTTGTTCAAAAAAATAAAAATCAAAAAATAACTGTTATTTTTGATCGAAAAAATAAAAATCAAAAAATAACAGTTATTTTTGTTCAAAAAAATAAAAATCAAAAAATAACTGTTATTTTTGCTCAAAAAAATAAAAATCAAAAAATAACTGTTTTCATCTGACTTTTATGAAAAAAGGCATAACTGTTACGGTCCCTGCTTTTTATCCTAAAGATCAGATAATAACAATTAGAAGAAGTTGCGCTAGACTTGAGTTATTGATCAAAACGAGAGATAAAAAAATTGAACAGGAGCCAATCAAAAACTCAAAATGCGTCATTTTGACTTAAGACTTTTTGCCCAATGGCAAAGAATTTGCGAAGTCGAAAAAATTAAAAAAGTCAAAAATACATAAATATCGCACTATTTTATCTAAAGGGTGTCAACTCAAAATTTACACATTTTTGCAAGAAAACCATAAACAGTTGTCATATCTTCTTACTGTAAAAATTTTAGATCTAAGATCAATTTGCAAATAGGATCCCCCCGATATAAGAGCTCATATAAAAAAAAAACTGTTTTTGTCTCTACTGCAAATTTAAAAATTTTTGTAGCCCCCTTTTGACGAACTGGCACTAGTGCTTGGACACTATCGATATTTTCAACTATCGATATTTATCGATATTTCAGATTTCACTATCGATATATCGATATTACTATCGACTGAATGTTTGAACTTGTGCAGAAAAACTTTAATTATTTTTTTATAAGGCCACAGTTCGTTTTTTTCTGAAGGAACCAAAGTAACAGGGACTATAAGATATTCCATTGCAACTTTAAAAAATTTTTTAAATTCTTAACCCAAAAAGGTAATCAATTTAGCGGACTTATCCTCTAATGGTCGTTAATTGTTTTGTCTTATGCTTGCAATTGCATTTGGATTTGCATTTTTTTTTAACAACATTACAAAAATATTTGCCATTTCAGCCCCTATGTAAACATGTAAAAATTTCGACTTAAAGTCCTTAATTAGCAGTAAAAAGCACTGCTAACCAATCCATACCACTTACCATTCTTGTTGTTTGTATTCATTGCTGTTATTCAGCGCGAA
Organism: Pollenia angustigena; assembly: GCA_930367215.1. Taxonomy (NCBI): domain Eukaryota; kingdom Metazoa; phylum Arthropoda; class Insecta; order Diptera; family Polleniidae; genus Pollenia; species Pollenia angustigena. The sequence goes on from OV884058.1 coordinate 176,703,633, forward strand.
TTAATAATAGCAAGTAAAAATTTGCGGCAAAAAACTGTGTGTGTATAGCTGCTGTAACAGGTCTTCATAGCTGTATTTTAAATAATAATAATATCGATATTGATATTTTTCCTATCGATATTTTCGATATTTTAAGACTATCGATTTTATCTATCTATAGTTTCCCAGCACTAACTGGTACATATATTTGGTTAATTCTTGTAACAATTTAATTGCTTTGAACTTTGTACGTTAAGCTTCAGCTGTAATTAGAACGTCCTAAATATATAATAAAAAGCCTTTAGTGTACTTTAGTGATCTCCAGTAGGAATTGAAAATACATTTTTGGACTTAAATATCATCAATCAAACAAGTCAACTATTTAAATACCCATTTAGTTTTCTTTGTCCCTTCACTACCTTAACTAAATTTCCCTAATTGTTTTATGACAACACTTTATTAAGTCGTAATTTATTAAATTTTTATTTGTACAAATTTATTTGTTCTGGTCTTTGCTGTTGTTACCAAAAATAAACAACAAACAGACAGACAGACAAGCGCACACACACAGACCGTTAGTTACTACTGTTTTGGTGTTTAAGTTGGTGGGAGTTGGTTTATTGCCACATATTAAATGCATGTAATACCTTTATTCAACACAATCAACAATAAAACAAGAGCCAACAACCAACAAAGACAACAACAACTTCAAATAAAATATCCCCTTTTTTAATACAATCACATATGAATAACAATAATGTGAATGTGTAAAAGGGGAAAAAAAACAAATAAATGGCTAATATACATACCATGTTTTCTATTTTCTGGTATTCTGTTGGTCTGGCATTCGGAATTGTTGAATGAATGATTGTTGAAATATACCTTTTTATGGAATTTGAAACAAATATTTAAACAAAACAAACACTAAACCGAAAAATCTCTTTGTTACCTTAAAATATCAACTTACAGACATATTGAATACAACCATATACAACTCACATACATAAATGAACATATTGAAACATTTTGTATTTGTAAAAATCATAAATTCATCGTATCTACATCAATTTTTTACATTTCTTGCTTATTTGCAATACTTTTTTCTCAATTATTTCTGCGGACTGTTGGTAAAACAACTCAAGTCGGCTTAAGAACAGTTTGGTGACTATACAATTAACCCTTATGTGAATGGCAAAAAAAAAACACCCTTAACAGCATTGCAAGGTACCCGGGTTTGAAAATAGCATTGGAAACTAATTTTTTTTTTTGCCTAAAATATGTGCATTATCACAGAAAAGAACTCTGAGACTTACAATAGATGTTCATTTTCAGTAAATTTCAATATTTTGTAAACGCCGTGGGTTGTGCAACGTTCTCTCTAATATTTCTCAATGCATATCAAAGTTAATAAATGTGAAACAAAAAAGTTGTAAATATTATACCGGTGATTTCCGTTACTGCAAAGATGTAACCTAATAAGAAGAAAATAAACGACTACAACACAAATATAGGCAGAACAGCAAAAAAAAAATTTTTAACATCGGAGCGATTTCGTGTAGCAGTGTTAGATGCTGGCGTTCACAAGTGAAATAGAGAACACAAAACAGAGTTGCGGAAACCTACTCTCTTGCCGTTTTTTCGGCAGCAATGTTTATCTGCTGATTCAAAATTATGTTATGTTGATAATGATGAGCCCCGCTTATTACGAGCAGAAACTGGTAAAGCTGCTACTCTATTTTTTTTTGATATTTGAACAATGGTGAATGAGAATTTACATCAGAGTTAATTCTTTGGGTTGCGATGCATTAAACTCTACATGGAAAGTAAAGGCGAATAACGCTTTTAGATCTGATTCTCTGGAAGAAATGTAACTACTGGCACTTTTTTCCTTCACAGAAAAAATTATTTTTCCAATTCAAACAAAAAATTTGTAGAATCAAAAAATTTGTTGTCTGAAATCGGTCCTAAACAACAAATTTGCAAATTCGAACAATTTATTTGCATTTTGTTTATTGAAAAAAAAACAATGATTTTTTCAAACAAATAATTTAACTGAATCAAACAAAAAGTTTACTGAAATTCATATACTAAATTTCAAAATAAAAAAGTTTTTGCACAAGCAATGACGCGCACACAAGTAAGCAATGTATGGGAAGATGACGGCAGAGCAGAGCCGCCGGCTGGCTTTGAGACACATTTTTTTTGTTGGAATAATTTTTGAACGAAGTCTTATTTATACACACAACACAATGTTTTTCTTTATCACTCTCTGTTGCTGTATACTTTCCTTTGCTAAAGAAGAAATGTAACCAAAAACGGCAGCAGACCGACTCGATATGTTTTTCGTCATCATTCTATTTTTGTATTTGATGTATTTAACCAAATAGTTTTAAAAAATTGAATACGGAATTTTGTTTCTTGAAATACATATATTGAACTTTATGTTTTTAATACCAGAAATCACTCTGCAGGATTTTAGGATGATTGGTTCATAACTTACCATGGCCCCCATATAAATTCCCCACCTAAAAATCATTTAACCCATTAAGGCCCGAGCCATGATCCCATTGAGCTATAATGATGAAACTTTTTAAATTGAATTGTTTATACCTAAATATGATAGAAAACAAATTTAAAAATAGGAAAGTGATTTATAATTTTGGGCAAATCGGATACGTGGGAGTCCAGATAAGCTCCGTTGCGAAAACGCAACGTTGGGCCTTAACGATATAAAAATTAAGTGGATTTGCAAAAATTTTTAATTAAAATAAAAAAGATATTCGCATACATTTTATTTTTAATTCAATTATGATATGCTCCAAAGCACCTTGGGTGCACTGCTACGTCACATTTGTAAATTGATCGGTAAATAATTTACCAAAATCCCAATATAAACCCGCTCTTGAAAAACACACAAACTTAATTTACCACAGGGCCAATATAATACCCACTCCTGAAATATCCTAGCAGTTAGTGGACTTGTAACTTGTGCGGTTTTCACCTGCTGTACCTTTTAAGAGGCAGCTCTGATACGAACGGATGGTTGGTGGAACGTTCTAATATTGATGCGTCACGGCCGTATAACCTGTTCCCGAGGATTAGGTATTAATTTATGTACTTTGTACTTTTGCTAATTCATTCAAGATTGCATGTTTTGAGAATGGAAGGAAGATTAATTATTTGGAATGCTTCTCCCATTGGGAGCTAGTAAACAGATACACGAGGTGGTTGTTGGTTGTGTCTAAAGTTAACGCAGGCGACAAGCTGCTGGTTACATTTTTCTCAAGCAGCAGAGGTTTAGATAACTCGGACTCTAAAACAAAGAGGTATATATGATCCAACAATCATGTATACAATTGCGACCTATATGTGCATTAGTAACCAAACACATATGGGGGCATTTGGTAAGTGCTAAATATTACACACCCAAGAGCTAAGCACTCTCATGAAATTACGTCTGAGACAGGTATTCATGTAAAAACCCGGACTCTGTACCTTTTAAATTAAATAACACACTTTGGGCATAAGAAAAAAAAAAAAAAAATTGACATAGAGAAATTACCAACTGCGAAATATCCTGCATTTTGCAAATTGGCCATTAGTTTGTAAAAGTTAAAAAAAAATTATCGAAAAATTCAAAACACATAAATAACAACAACTTATAGTTAAAATATATACATGTTTTTATTATGCTGTTGTAAATAGCAAGTGATTGTATAAATAACTTTGTAATTGAAAATTTTATGTAATTTGTATATCGTTTAGGCCCAGTGTTGCGTTTTCGCATCACTGATATATCCAATCATAGAAATAGTCGCAAATTTTTAAGATGATTGGATTTTTGAGTAGAAATACTAATGTTCGTATTTTAGCTTCCTCCGTCAGAAGTTTCCTGGCGCGGATTCAGGGGGGGGGGGGGAAATAAGGAAATTTCCCCCCCGTAAATTATAAAAATATGTTTTGTTTATTTGGATAATACAAGAATTCCCAATAATAATTTTTTTTTAATGCACAAAATTTTTGGAAATCCCAGCAAGGTTTTTTTTTAATCTCTAATAAGTATTTAAATCTTAATCCTAATAGTTATTTATTAGATATTTCCAATGAGAAATCTAGTTTACCTTATTCAATTACTTATTATTGCACATTCAATCCCAGCAGGTGCCATCTATATCGAAAGACTAAACGTTTGACTTGATAATGCGTGCGGTTGAATTATTAAATAGCCTTAGTATTTGCAATATTTATGTATGTGTGTGTTATATGAATCAAAATGCTATTCGATAATTTTTGACGAAAGCACGGATTTGTCGAGGAAAAGCCAGATTTCCTTATCTTTAAGATCTTTCAATATACAACAAAAAGTTGTTAGGGAAGACTTTATTGGCTTTGAAGAGGCTTCAACAGATATTGATGACGTTGATATGTCAATTGATGCGAAGGCACTATCATCAATAGTTGTTAAAGCTTTGACAAATTGTGGTCTTGACCTAAAAAGTTGTGTAGGAGATATAACAGATGGGTGCCCTCTGATGTCAGCAGAAAATGGAGCTGTTCAAAATTTCTGGAAAAGCGACAAATGCGAAACAAACGCCTTGCTTTTCCCATAAATCGAACAACTACATTTCTAAAATCAATAAAGTGCCATAAATACAAAAAGTTATATCACTTGTTAAAGAAACGACAAAATTTTTTAAATATAATCATCCCAAGCGAAAACAAAAATATCTGAGTGGAAAGGGAGTATTCTACCTTTATATCAAGGAACTCGCTTAGTACTTTTGAATTTATTTGCGAAATATACAAATTAAGTGTGAAACTTATTGTAACACAGCCACTTAGTATCATTTTACAAAAGCAAGATATAGATCTTCAAAAAGGATAAATCATGTGCCATGAAGAAAAAAGAAATAAAGCTGAAAAACAATTTAAAGCGATTTTTGAAAAAGTTCAACTTATTTGCGTTCAAATCGAGGTTGCAATCGAAAAGACAATATTTGAACGAAATAATCACATCCCAAATGTTGAAGATTACTACCGAGTTGTAGTAACATTAATCTTATTGAATTTATTTTAGAAGATCTCAAAACACTTTTCCCAATAGATATCCTAAATGTATTGAACATACCCAAACTTCTACCTCAAAGTGTAATCAAGTCATATACATATACAAAACTTTTAAAACCACAACTAGCGGATGATCTGATTATATTTGATAAACGAGATAAACACCTAAATACTAACATCTAAACTTGAGCCTGATCTATCAGATAACGTTGTAGATGCTTTAATAAACTGTGATGAAGATATCTACGCAAATCTAAGAAAAATATTTAAAATTTTTGTTTCAATGCTCGTCAGTAAAGCTACGAGCGGGAGGTCATTTCCTACCATTCGTCGAATTAAAACATGGCTCAGATCAACAATGACAGAAGATAGACTGTACTGTCTAAATTTGCCTCACAAGGAAATCATAAATTGCTTACTTAAAAAGATTAATGTATATTGAACTGATCTTATATTTTATTTAACTTTTTTGTTGAGTTTTTTTACTTAGGGTAACGACTTTTTTTGGACAAAATTTCTACATCCCACCACGCGATGGGCAATTTAGTATTGATAAGGAAAATAATATTTTTAGGCCATTTTGGCCAAAAAAATTTCCGCACCAAATGCAATTTCTAAAGCTCCTCAAAAAAATCTTGTGCAACTTTTACCTGCAAACGTATTCGTTCTGCTTCATATAATATCCGCCAAACAACACAAATATCACAACAAATATCATTTGCCATTAAAATTTAGTTTATTAAAAAAACCGCGAAATAGAGTCGCAATTTTTTTGCGCCATTCTTCCGTACAAATGGTAAGATCTTGTTATATTCATGAAATTATTAGAAAATACTAAAAATTTTGTAATTAAATGTTAATTTTGTATAGTAAGGATAAAAATTGAAATTCAAAATTTTTTCGCGTTTGGTGCGAAAACTTTCTTCACGATCGCGAAAAAGTAATACATAATTTCTTAATATTTTTTCACGGTCTATACGGCTATGCGATGAAGAATTTGATATTCGCAAAAATTGCAAAAAGTACTCACCCTAATACACATATTGTTTTTAATAAACTTTGAAAAACAAATTTTTTACTTTTTTGTATCATACAAAATTTCACCCACCCTAAGGCTCAAGCTGGATCCGCGCCTGGAAGTTTCAGATAGGTATATTATATATTACTTTACTTTTTTAACAATTTTCAAAAGAACCCAAAAAACAGGAAACATTAAAAATTTAAATAAAAAATATTTATATAAAAGACTTATGTATGATACAAATCCAAAAATAGGTCGATTAGATAATAAGTTAAGTTTAATTTCACTGTGCTTTATTACAATGTCAAGTAATCACAAAATGCCTGAGGGGAGTTTTAAGTTAACGTTGCGAAAACGCAACGCAGGGCCTTAATGGGTTAAACTGTTACGAATTATGATATTTAACTAAAGCTAGTCAAAATTGCTAAAAAGAAAGCATAAAACTTTCTGATTATCGGTCAATAATTTAATATATGTATATCTACACCGCAATCAATTTTAATGCTGACGTCTTTTTTTATAAAATAAATTAACAATAAGTAGATATCATGTAGATATCACTCCTGAAATAATTGAACTTGTTAAAAAAATTAGTTACGCCTTTCGTATTAAAAGCCAACGATATGTTTGCTGAGATGAAATAAAATTTTTTTTTTTATTGTGAACAAATGCAAGGAATCCTTTAACTTATTTCTACACTGAAAGCATTTTCTTCGCAATACTAACGAATTTTGACATTAATCCCATGAAAAATTGCATTATAAAGGAACCTATGCAGCGCTTCGTTGGATCAATGAAACCTGTTTCATTAAAAGGACTTAATGAAACATTACATTAGATCCATGAATATTATTCATTGGATGAATACTTTCAATAAAGTAAAATTTTTTTATTTTTTTTTTATTTATTTTTTTTCTTTTTTCTTATTTTATTTTACTTTATTTTATTTTTTATTTTTTTTTCTGTCTCTGGTGGGATTCGAACATGTAACCTCGGTGCTGATAGACTAGCTCACTACCAGCTAGTCTACCGGGGCAGTGTAGTTTTTGTATAAAAAAACTATGTTTTTTCTCAATTAAGACCGTAAATATGAGATTAAATTGTCCATAATAACAATAACAACGTTGATTGAAAGTGGATTGAAAGTTTTTGTTTCATTACTATAATGACATTTTTATTGTCATAATGAAAATTTAAATTTATGAAGGCAATTATTGAAATATGTTGCTTTTATAAAAAAATTTTTTGATTTCATAAATTTAATGGCATACATGTAACATTAGATGTATGAAGTTATTAAATCTTACATTTTTTAAATAACAATTAAACATTTTTTTAAGGAAACTATAATTTTGTATTAATTTATGAATATAGTTATGTTTGTATATTGTTTTTTTAAGTTCCCAATTAAAATTTTTTGTTTAACTTGGACAACCTTAAGTTTTCATATATCCAATGAAAATTTTTAACGTAATTACGAAATCTAATGAAGCGATTTTAACGAAAATACTTCATCAAACCTATGAAATTCCATTTAGACAATGAAAATTTTCATTTACCCAAGGAAAACTTTTTTATGAAAATGATTCATTAAATATATGAAGCATTTTTCTTTCAGTGTACAATTTGATTTTCGTATGATTTTTTGAGTGCCTATACTAGGCAAAAAAGTTATAAGTCTAATTTCTCTACTTTATCTTCAAAATTTCCCCTGCTTGTTATGATAGTAAAATTGAATAAAATAGTAAATTTTTAATCTCATTTTTGAAATTTTTCAAAAATATTTAACTTTAGGGCGCAAAAGATAAAAAAAACTAATGGCTAAATATCTCAAAACTACTAAAATGGAGAGATGAATTTCTTTCTTAAGAGGTCAGTATATAAAGTAGACGTTCTCTTTTTCTATTCTTTCAGAATTAGAACAAACAATAGCTTAATAAATAAAATTTATTATTTTTCTTAACTTATCAATATTTTTCAATATTAAATTTTTTTTATCTCGTAAAAATGTAAAAATTTAGACATAAGCTATTTTGTCAAGGATACTCATATTTTCCATCAATATTCTATAATCTAATGCTAGAAACGCAACTGGGACGAACGACGAGTTATTCGCAACGAATATTCGTCACCAGAAACAGAACACATTGGTGTATATGAAAGTACACACGATCATTGCGTAGACCGAAATTCGTCGTGCGTTACGAACTCTGCTATAGGTTTATTTCTATTTCTTACGCAGACGAACGACGAATAAATAGGGAAAGGGACAGCGCAGCATGATAGCAGAGTCTAATATTTATTAAAAATCGTGAAAGCTGTAAAGAATGACAGGACCAATTCGCTTCTATTGCAAACTTGGCTAAAATTCGCGAAAAAATTGCAAACTTTTTAAAAAACTCTAAAATTTATTAGAAATCGCTAAATGAGTGAAAAAAAAAATGTCGGAAAATAACAAAAGATTTGCAAAAACTGCAAAGTTCGCAACAAATTTTAGTATATCAAAAAAGTCATAAAATTGACTTATAGTCCCTAAAACTATAAGGAATGGCAAAAATTCGGTAAAAATTGCAAAATTAGTGGAAATTCGCAAAAAATTGCTAACAGCGGCATGATAGCAAAGTCTACTATTTATTATAAATCGTGAAAGCTGTAAAGAATCACAGGGACAATTCGCTTATATTGCGAACTTGGCTAAAATTCGCGAAAATTGCAAACTTTTAAATAAACACAAAAATTTTTTTGAAATCCGATAAATGGTGAAAAAAAAAAATGTCGGAAAATGGCAAAAAAAATTTGCCAAAATGGCGAAAAATCGCGAAAATTTTTAATATTTCAAAAAAAGCCATAAAATTTATTTAACGTCCCTAAAACTATAAGGATTGGCTAAAATTCAGTAAAAATTGCCAAGTAATCGGAAATTCGCAAAAATTTGCTAATAGCGGCATGATAGCAAAGTCTGATATCAATTATAATTTGTTAAAGCTGTAAAGAATCAGAAAACTAACAGTAAAAAATCGCGAACTGGCTAAAATTTGCAAAATTTGAAACAATCCCAAAAACTAATTTGAGATCGTAAAAAAAGTAATCCATTTCAAGTGGGTTCGGATTCTGGGACACACCCGATTAATAGTTTTTATAAATTAAAAAAAATTTTAAGTTTACGCACTTATTGTGTCTCATTTGAAGAATTTACGCAACGAATTCTTGCCGACGAATTCGTCGTACTATGGGAAGTTCGTCGTTCGTCCCAGTTGTGTTTATATCATAAGCGCAACTGACATTCTCTTAAGATGCATGGACATGTAATTAAAAAGAGAATAAGTTGTTAACAAATATAGTTTTCTGGTACTATATTTATATAGTCATTACGAGACTTTATGTCCGATTGAGTAGACACTTCTGTGAAGAAAACCCTTTAAGACTATAACTAAAATCTCAAGTTTTCCAAATCAATTTGTTTAGGCTTAACTTGAAGTTCTAAATCCGGTTACGTCAAATATTGCGAATATTGTTAGTTCTCTAATTTTAAATCGACACCACCTTAGAAATGTTTGCTGTATTGTTTTCCAAAATTTTTATATTATTTCCATTTTATGTTGTATGCTTCAACTTACATGCATTCCTTTCAAACATTTTGTTTGAATTTTGTTAACATGATTGCAAAAATGAAGGGTTTGCGGTCTGCAGAAAAAATGGTACTGAAATACAATTCGAAGGAGTAGAAGATAAACAAAAATGCGTAAATTAAAAAAATAACAAAAAAAAAAAAACAATCCATTGTAAAATTACTTTTAAAGGTATTTACTTATGAATTTGTAGAATTTTATATGTTTTTAATGAAATCTGTTTGTCAGACTATTAACTGGGAATATTTCGGTCTAAAAAGGGGCGAGTTTATGTGAAGATATACATTGTGAGAAGACAAATTTGTTTTATAAGTTGCGATTTTTGCTCTGATGTACTGATGTAACAAAAGTAGAAAAAATAGAAAATATGAATCGGAATTCCTTTTTGAATCGATCCAACGATGTCCGTCCCTCCTGCTGGCAGGAAAGCTGGCTGTCCATGTAAGCCTTAAGCGCAAGGTACAGGTCGCACATCTGCTGATAATGTTATGAAATTCGGTACAAAGGCTTAATTGTCACAAGCAAAATTCAGAACACATTCTCAACAAAAACCGAAACCTTCAAAATTTCAACATAAATAAAAAACCTCCATTTTGCATTTAAAATTTCAATTATAATTTTCTCAATTCTCCCAAATTTATAACATGACTTAAACTTTTTAAAAGACCAACCATTTTTCATTCAATTTAAAACATGTGATTTATTATTCTCAACAAATAAACACCAAGTAAAATGAAGACCCTTGGTTTTGTGTCCATGCAAATTTTTGTGAGTAAATCATTTAGGCAATCTAAAAAGCATTTATTTAATTACTTTATTAAGCTTTAAAAATCTACCCTTTTTTTGTAAAGGTTTCCTTCCATTCTCATTTTTATTTTTTGGAAATTTTCACCCAGCTAAAGTGTCTTTAGCTGTCATAATTTAAAATCCAGCCTTTTCATACACTTTGCATTTTTTGCAAAAAAAAAATGTATAACAAACAAATGCAAACAACAACAAATATGGTAAAGAAAATAGCAGAAACAATACAACAGGCGAAGTGTTTATGTGTCTGTAACATCACAACATGCATTTTCAACATGTTGTCATGGTCATTTTGTTTATACTCATTCTCGAACTATTCCACAGCCAGTATTTCACCGTCTGTCTATACGAGTATATTGTAAAGCTCAGTACGAGTTTGATACTGTTTTTGTGTATGTGTGTATGCAAAAAAAGGAATATGTCCATTTTTCCGTGTCTGTCTACCGGTTTATCCTTGTCTGTACCTTTCCACCATTTGTGTACTTGTAATAATTTAACATATCGTGCTGCTTGTAATTTTTTTATACCCCTTTCTCTTGAATTCATCAGGGAATTTCAGTTTTTTTTTTGTTGCTCGTTTTTATTTTTTAACTGATGTCATAATTTACAACCATCATGGGTGAAATACGAGAGATGGCATGATGTTGTGTGTAATTAGGAAAGAGTAGGTTTTATAATCGTTTAATCAATGACTCTGATACATAATTGCGTTTAAATGCCGTTAATTTGTCGTATTACTCATCATTTAGCTCTTTCTTTTAAATATCTGCGAAGAAAGAAGTCCAGCGGTGTTAAATCACATGATCGTGACGGCCAATTAACATCGCCGTCCAGGACCATATCCTCAATTTCTGGCCACAAGAAGTCCGTGATCATCTCGCGATAGCGAACATCATTGACGCTAACTGATTGGCCACACTATCGCGAACAGCAGCAATGTTTTCCGCAGGACAAGCTAGGCGAGCATGCACAGGTGTTTCCACTTTTCCTACAGACTCGGGTTGCTGTCGGATTCGGCTTTTAAATGTAAAAAGTACAAAAATATTTTTTTGTGTTTCTGATTTCTTCATATGCTACTTAAATGCTACATTATATGGTGCTTTGTCGCTTCATTATATGCTACTAAAATGCTTTTTCTATTACTCTATCTTTTTCTGCTTTATAGCACCTTAATTTGCTGTCTTTACTGCTCTTAGTTTTATGCTTTTATTATTAGTCTATAACCATAACTATTGCTGTTAAATTATAACAAAATTTAAAACTTCCTACCACTCTTTAAAATTAATTTTCGTGCTACGACTATGAGTTTTGCTAAGAAACTATAAAGGTAGCAGTAGTGTTATGGCTCCAAGTTTTTAACGTTTTGCAACTAGACTTTTTAAAACATTTTCGTTGTTATTGCAACTTTTCGTCAAGTATTTAAACACTGTCTATAACACCAATTTTTGACGACAATAATGGTTTTGGTTTAAAAAAAATATATGTCAAAATAATGTGTTTATAATTACAAAAGTTACTTTCCTAAAAAAGGCGAAACAAACGTACTACCCAGTAAAAAAAATTTGGGTTTTTTGAAGCACTTAAGAGAAAAAGCGCATAATCGAGCGCTTCAATAAAAGAGCTTTTATAAAGCAGTAAATGATATAGAACAATGGTTTTCAACCGGTGGGTCGCGACCCCCTGGTGGGTCACGGCCATCTTTCTCGGGGGTCGCGAGCTGATCTAAATAAAATACATCGATTTTTTTTATTTAATTTTTTTTTTTATTTTTTAATTTTTTTATTTATTAAAAAAAAATTTAATTCAAAAACATAAAAGTACTGATATTAATGCGAACGATGGGCTTGCTTATTTTTAAATTAAATGCGAAAACGTGGTTGCAATTGTGACACCTAAACAACCAAATCATTTCCTAAATTAAATTTATTTTTTTTTTGTTTTAATGTTCACCATTTGTAAAAAAAAGTCATTTCGCACAGATAATATTTTTAATTTAATATTTAATATTTTAAGTGCTTTTTTAGTTAGCTCAGGGTATTTTTCCTTACGCTTTAGCCAAAATGAAGAATTATTTTGAGATATGTAAATATTCCATGTTGAGCATACTGTCCGCTGCCAGCTCAAATAAATTTTCTTTCAAATTATTGGCAAGATCGGCGAACTCAACGCAGTTAGTTATGAATGGATTTAATATCCAACAATTACCATTATCTTCTTGCAGCTCTTTTGGAAAATAGCGGTATAGGTAGTTCCTTTTTTAAATTTTGCAACGCTTCTATCATGGTAGGAATAAAATCGCTCACCAATTCATCGGAGGAAATTTCTGTTGCAACACTTTCAAAGCTGGTGAAAAAATTCAAATTGTAGTTGTTACCAAGATGTTGACCGCATTTAAATTTTTAATTTATATGCGAATTTCAAACGCCAGTTAGGATTATTAAACAAATTTTTATATACATAATCTCGTCTAAATTACCTTAATTAAAAGCAAACAAGCAGTGTCATGTTTTTGCTTTGTTTTCATTGAATTTTCTTTTTTTTATAATAATATTTTTAAACCTTTGAGAGCAAAAACGTTAAGGGGTCGCCAGATTTTATGAAAATAATTTTGGGGCCACGGCTTCAAAAAGGTTGAAAACCACTGATATAGAATAAAATATACAAAAAAGCTGCTATTTTAGTGCTGACAACGAAGAAGGTTGCAAACCGAAAAAAAATAAAAATATGCAAGAATGATTGGAAAAAGGCATTTAAACAAAAGTAAAAGCAAAACATTAATGAATAGTTTAATATAGTAAGCCCCTAAAAAGCTCTTTAGGAGCGCTTTGTTTGCATGTTAAAAAAAGCGTTTATTGTCAGCAGAAAATAGTCCTCCAAACCGGGAACACCCCATACAAAAATCAGGCATCCCATCAGCAGGTTTGAAGCGATTTGTGGTATGAATTCATACAAAAAACCTGCTCCTTTTGGAGCACATTTTTTACTGGGTATTTAAATTATTTGACTTACACTACCCTCGTATATATTAAAGTCCATTTATTTATATTGAATCACACACATACATACAATTTTTATAATGAAAAACTGTACGTTTAGTTCTCCTCATTTCTTCCACTACAACAATTGGCTTTTTAATATTAAAATTTTTAAAAATAAATATACATTTAATTTACTACATACTCCCACGCATACATACATGTATGTTTACATACATTCTTATTTAAACTCTACATAACCTTTTTTTAAAAAAGGTGGTCTAAGTGTTTTATTTTTTATTTGCTTTCTTTAGAATCTTTTTTTTCATTATGTCAAAAAACACCACGATATCTAATAAATTGGTCAGCCAGTGTCAGCTACCACCTCTTCTTTTTGTAAAATAAATTACAACCAATTTTTATTTTAAAGAAAGGTGAAGATACAGAGGAAAAACAAATTTCAATAGCAGTAAATTATTTTCAAAATTTAAGGATTTCAAGCAAAATACAAATTATTTATTAAATGGATTTTTAAGACTACTGTTTGTTTTTAAATCATCTGGGATTAACAAATTTTTGTAGAAAAAAAAGTTCTAGAAAATTTTCCAATTAACTATTTTGCGCCTTAAAATTCTCCCGGGCCGTTGATACAAAGGATACAAATCAGTAACATAAGTAATTTAAGGTTTTCAAGTGTAAATATGATTTAAAACAATAATTCTTTTCCCAGAGCATTTCGCTACTTATCTCTTATTCTTATTACCAGTCTGTATACCGACTAAAAATACAGACTTGATTGAAAATATTTATAAACATTGAATATTTATGACGGCAAAGAGAACCCAAATGAAACAGCAGAAAATTGCAAAAGGCGAAAAAGAGTGAATCAAAGAAAGTACATTAAATAATTTTATAGTATTTGCTGGCATTAAGAAGAAAATCCCTCAAAAGCTACTTTAACATATGCATACATACATACATACAAGTGCGCTAATGTATAGATACTCAGGTAACCGTATACATACACATGTAAACTATGTTATCTGAAACTTGTAGATATGTATATTAGGGTAGTGTAATATATTAATCTGTTTCTTTAATATCGATGAAGGACAAACGAACAATATTTACAAGTAAAAATTTTCTTAAAGATTTAAGCCATATAAAATTCGGCACGTGGTTGACCATTACATGTTATCACAACCATACATATGGTATTAGAACTTCTGTAAAATATGATTCTAAGTAAGAGTTGTGCTTTAGCGTCTTGAGCCACGTTTTCACTTTCAGGGTAGTTAGGAAAAGCAAAACGGTGTTCTGTGCCCAAGTTCTGTTACTCCTGCGTCTAGAAACTTTTCGATTGAAGTGTGAGAAATTAAACAAAACTGTCATAAATTGAAACAAACGACTTGTTTTCTCACTAAACTGCGTCTGTAACATTTTTGGCGAGTATTAGCTGTAACGTAAGGAAATTTTTGTGAGAAAGTTTCCCCTTTGAACTGTCAAATAAGCTCACGATTAAAAGGGGGCGAGAAAAAATTAAATACAAAAAAGAACATTAAAAATGCAAAATGCAATGAATAACAAGAAAAAATAAGTATTTTGTTCTTGGTTGATTTGTTCATTGTTTAATTATTTTGCTTTTAACATTGTTGAAAAATATTTTTAAAGCCATTTTGTAAACAACAAACATTAAACTCACACTTTACATTATTCGGTATATTGTATTTTTACATTATTCGGGACATTTATAACGTAACGACGTAATCGCTTTTGATAGTTTTCGACTTTTTTCTCATTTTTGAGAAACGATGAAGTATTTTGTGTCACATCTTTTTGATGCGAAAAATTCTCACAAATGTTACAGAACAAGAGTACTGGTATCGAGTCGGTGTTTGTAACATCGTAATTGAAAAACAGATACTTTCGTTAGTCAAGAACATTCCTGTAAACTGGAGGGTCTAGCAAACTAAAATTACACGATCGTGAAGAATGCACTTGCAGAGCGGGTCTGATAAATCTTTAGTCAAGTGCACTAAAAGCCATTGTAAGTGATTTGAGAAAAATATTTTTTATTAACACTGCTATAAATATTTATAGACGAGTGTAGGCGATTTTTTTATTTTATTTAAATTTTTCTAGTTTTATATACACAAACACATAAAAATATCAAGCCCTAATAGCAAAAATTAATTTAACCAACAACATTTTAGATTTTTGTTTTTTGATGAAAATCGATAATTTATGATCATTTGCATCATCTCTAAAAATCTCATATATCTGGGAAGTTCTGTTACGATATAAGAGCAAAAGCAATTTCAAACGAAACCCTAGACTTGAAGCAAAAATATTTAAAAAAAAACCTTCTCCCGTAAAATTTTATTTTTGTTGGTTACATCATTTTTGCTATTCGGGCTCGATATATCTACATACAACATCAGTTACTCATGCACATGAAATGAAGCTTATTTTGTGCGACCCCAGCATTCTCACACAATTTATATACGCATGTTACTGAGATCTAATGCCTATTTATTACATTTATTGAATTGATTTTGGTTCTTGATATAAACCATTATATAAAAAAATAAAGATATTGCATCACATAATTTTCTGTAACTCAAGACTACGCTTTCGATAAATTAAATTTAAAAAAAAAACATAGCACATAAAAGCTTTCCCTCAAGAATAAATTTCAGTGTATTTATCAAATATAAAAAATTGGGAATTTAGCACGTCATACGGAAATCTTATTAATAATAAACAAAGCAATTGGCTTTATTTTATTTATTTTTTATTTATTTACTAAATTAAGTCTATGGATACAATCCTTACAGACTAAATATTAAATTTAACAATTTTTTTCAATATAACTGCAGTAACATGTTTAAACTTAAAATAATATTACGTTTAATAACATCAACATTTAAAAAAAAAATCTACAAAATTAAACATTTCATTAAAACAACAACATAATTTCCTAAACGGGTCTGCCATCTCGTAGTTTGTTCTAAAAGTTTTAGCATATAGTGGTTGATTAAATCTTAATGTGCGTTGAGGAACATTCAATGATATTTTACTTAAAAGAAAATCTGATAAAACATTTCCGTTTAAAAGATTTACAAGAAATGAAACGTTAAGCATAATTCTTCGGGTTTTTAATGTTGGCAGTCGAATCAAAGCAAGTCGTGATGAATATGATTGAAGCACAGAATAGCCTCTATAAGCATCTCTTAAACAAAAAAGTAAAAACTGTTTCTGAACAGATTCGATTATATTAATGTGAACGTTATAGTAGGGGTCCCATACAATTGAGCACCCTAAAATCGGTCTTACAAGTGACGTGAATAATGTTTTGGTAATAAAGGGGACCTTAAATTCTTTTGCCCATCGTTTGATGTAAGCGAAGATTCCTCGAGCTTTATTAACAGCCATCATGATATGTTGTACAAAGTTTAATTTTCCATCCAACAAAACACCAAGATCCATAATTACGTTTACTGATTCCAGTTTATGACCACTGATATAATAGTGACCAAGAGCGTCACGCCTTCTAGAAAAAGTCCTGTGCTTGCATTTTTTGAGGTTAAGTTCCATTAAATTAATGTTACACCAATTATAAAAATTATCCAAGTCCTTTTGGAGATAATTATTATCTGGTAAATGCTTGAGGCTTAAAAATATTTTAACATCGTCTGCGAACATCAGTATATTAGAATAATTTATTGCTTCAGGCAAATCGTTGATGAAAAGTAGAAATAAAATTGGGCCCAGGTGACTTCCCTGCGGAACACCGGATTTTACCAAAATATTTCTTGAATTTGCAGAATTAAATTTAACGGACTGTGTTCTGCATAACAGATATGACTTTAACCAGCTTAAATAAGTATTATCGAAACCCATTTTATCCAATTTTTTAAGCAGAAGCTTGTGATTAACTTTATCAAAAGCTTTACTGAAGTCAGTATAAATGACATCTGTTTGTTGAACAAGAGTAAATCCTTCATTAACCAAAGTAGCTGAAGATCCTTTACGAAAACCGTGTTGACATGGCGTAAGTAGGGGAGATACTTGATGAACGAGAGAATCAGTAATACATTTTTCAAATAGTTTTGGAATAGCGTTTAATTTAGCTATGCCTCGATAATTTATTATATTTGACTTATTGCCAGATTTGAATAAAGAAAAAAGAAACGATTCTTTCCAAACTCTAGGGAAGTAGCCATATTTTAAAGAAGTATTAAATATAATTGATAAAGGTGTTGCAATAGCTGGTGCACAGTTTTTCAAAAGACAACTTGGTATGCCATCTGGACCACACGACAGTGAGGATTTGAAGTTTTTTAAACATTTTATTATGTGCGTAGTGTCAAGTAATGGGAATGATATTGTTTGAATGGAGTGAACATTAAATGGATAGGGTTCATCATCATCGTATTCGGCATCAGAGTAAGAAGAGGCAAAAAATTCAGCAAATAAATTGCTAATGTCTGATTCATTGCTTGACTCTGTACTTAAATATTTCATAAATGATGGGGTGCCGTAACTCTTCCTTTTTGAGTTAACAAACGTAAAGAACGACCTCGGATTACGATTAAAACTATGTTTCATTTTGGTTAAGTAGTTTTTGTACAGTTGAGCATTCAGCAAATTGTGTTCAGCACGAAGAACAGAGTATTTTCCATAATCAAATGCGTGGCCATATTTCTTGTATTTTTTATAATATTTATTTTTAAGATTTTTTAAGGAAGATAGTTGTTTAGAGTTCCAGGGTGGACCAGTTTGAGAACGTAGCGAATATTTTGGAATACATTCATCCATATATTGGTACATGGTTTCGTAAAAAATTTTAATCATTTTATCAACAGAATTCGTCAAACCATTTGGTATGGATAATACTTGAAAATTATCTCCAAGTTATGTTTTATCAATTTATATCCAAATTAACTAAGAAACCCCAGACCACTTAACTCAGGTTGAAAAGTCAAAAAGTCACTGGTTTTCTATTGATTGGCCGTTTCCTCAATGTATTGACAAACTGCCTGTTATTAATCTCGACAAAAATGTATTATACTGATGAACTGTCCGTTAACGATTTTGATTTTCCCAATACACCGACCAAATCATTATTTTCCGTTAGCAACACCTCTCAAAATACATCTAAAAATGGTGAGTCAGTTGTCTGTGCAGCAAATATATAAATAGATTTATAGAGATATGTAAAAGGCCATAAGCACCACGACCCGGAGTATCTTTAATGCAGCCTGTGTATCTCACCATGTCTGGCTTAGGCCTGCCTGGTAAAAGATCATAGATCATTTCAGTTGGACCCATCAGTTGTCCCCCGTAAAATTTCCGCCTGGTAGTCCCAAAGGCAGCAGCTCAAATGGTTTGGCGTTTCTGCACACCCTACTATGCATTAAAGCATTAATCTAAAATGAAATCAGCTTAAATTAAAAATTTAATACAGCGAATGAAATGTTTAATCAAGTGAATTACACGTTTAATCAAAAGAATAAAATGTGTAATTGATACTGTTAATTTGTTTTCTGGTGCAAGTTTAAATTAAAATTAAAAATTTAATTAAACAAATTTTTTAATTGAAATCAATTTTAATTTTTATCTTTGAACTTATATTACTCATTTTAAGCTGATGGACTCTTAGACCGCAGTGCACCATAAATAGATCCAAAAAGTAGCCTAAGTTCTTCCTTTTCCAGCAGAAGCACACTGAAAGAGAAATGCTTCATATATTTAATGAATCATTTTCATAAAAAAATTTTCATTGGTTAAATGAAAATTTTCATTGTCTAAATGGAATTTCATAGTTAAAATTAAGTATTTTCGTAAAAATCGCTTCATTGGATTTCGTAATTACGTTAAAAATTTTCATTGGATATATGAAAACTTAAGTTTGTCCAAGTTCAACAAAAAATTTTAATTGGGAATAAAAAAAAACAATATACAAACATAGCTATATTCATGAATTAATAGAAAATAAAATTTCTTTAAAAAATGTTAAATTGTTTATTAAAAAATGTAAGATTTAATTATTTCATACATCTCATGTAATATGCTATTAAATTTATTGAATAAAAAATTTTTTAATAAGAGCAACATATTTCAATAATTGAAAAATATTTTTAGCATTCAAATAACTCTATAGTCTCAAAAATTAAAAGTATAAAAATATATCAAAAAAGCATGCCTTCATAAATTTAAATTTTCATTATGACAATGAAAAATGTCATTATAGTAATGGACAATTTATGTTTGGACATATGAACAACTTAATCTCATATTTACGCTCTTAATTGAGTAATTGCAGAAAACATGGTTTTTTTATTCAAAACTACACTGCCCCGGTAGGCTAGCTGGTAGTGAGCTTGTCTATCAGCGCCGAGGTTGGGGATCGATTCCCGCCAGATACAGAAAAAAAAAATAAAATAAAAAAACAAAAAAAATTAAAAGAAAATAATATAAAAATTGTTTTAATATATTGAAAGTTAGATTTATGAATATTATTCATTGGATGAATAATGAATAATATTCATAAATCTAATGTAGTGTTTCATTAATGCCCGTAATTTCTACAAAGAGATATCTAGCTGTGTATAGAAATCTATGGTGTAACGAATTTTTCATAATTTTAATACGTATTTCTTATCTACTGCTTAAACTGTAGTGTATTTTACACCATCCATTTTTGACAGTTAATTCAAAAAATTAATAAAAACACAAATGTTGCCACATTTTTAAAGAAAATTTAAAGGAAAAAACACGTAGGTTAATTTAACGTTGAAATTACCAAACTAGTTTTACCGCATAGGTAAAGATAACTGTTAGGTACGAACACGACCAGATATCTGTTTGTTGAAATTACGGGCATAAATACATTTTAATGACACAGGTTTCACTGAACCAACGAAGCGCTGCATAGGTTCCAATTTAATGCAATTTTTCATGGGATTAATGTCAAAATTCATTGGTATTGTGAAGGAAATTCTTTCAGTGCAGGCTACCACGGGACGGGGTCACAAATCTCTTGGACTGTCTCAACCCAGAAGTGAGCGTCCATGTGTGAATGAATTCACGTTCGGAACATAATTTTAAAGTCCCATTAATGTGACCAATAGGAATGCCGAAGAAAGGCTCAAGACCAATAACCGTCCAGTCCGAGAGCGCGTATTTGCCAAGCAGTCAGCCTTTTCGTTGCCCACATGGCTGGGTAGGCTACACAATTTCAAATCATTGTGATTCCCAAGATTTTTTAGAGATACAAAACAGACCTTGACCAACCTGGTTTTCACTTCTTAAGAAAATAGAGCTCTAAGAGCGTCCTAGCTAGCCGACATTATAAATATTCTCAAACCCTTTGCCCTCGTCCTCAGACATTCCCCAGTGCATACGAGGATAGCGAAGATCTCCGCTTGAAAGATCATAGGATGTTTGCGTAATGTCCGCCCCAGTATCACCAATCGTCTGTTTCCAGCCGTCGTTGAGCCAGATCTTATCCATATCAAGAACAATGACATTAAAATTCCATATCCAATACCAGACTGCATATGATCACCAACCAAATAGATTAGTGATCATTCCCAAGAATCAAAAGGACGGCAAATAAATGGCAGATAAGGGCATTGCGATAGAATAGAAGCAAGTGCGACATTGAGAAAATCAAATTTCTTTAATGTGTAGTTTTTCATTGGAAAAAAGATAATCGCCTCCTGAGAAAACGGCCACAAGTGTATTTACAAAAACACAATTGCCCTTTTCATTTTCTTAATAGATACTAAGGCACAAAATAATCGTCCCAGTGCTTTTCTATATCTAAATTTCTTACTTTAACAATTTTTGGGAAACCTTGGTTTTTTTTCTTATTAAAATCGGGACACACCTTTTACTCGCATATTGATTTTGCATCTTTCCACCTTTGTCTACTCTTAAACATTGCCATGAAAACACTAAAGTAAAGAGTACTTTTTCGAAATATTGTACATCAATACAACAAGTGGTAAAGAAGGATATGAATGGTGCCGCATGTTATGCAGTATTTATGCTAAAAGAAAAAAAAAAAAATAAATGAAAAAGTCTTTAAAAGTCTTATATAAAGCTTAATTCCTTTTTTTCGATTTTGAAAATCTTTTTAAAACTGACAAATGGACTGCATCTTTAGTTAGCAATAGGGTGTTCAGTCGATTAATACTTGTTCGATTGATCAAACAATTTTAAACTATAATTGTTCGAATAATTAAAAATTGCTAATTTCGATTAAAGGATTAAACGAAAGATTGTTACCGATTAATCGAATAATTATAATAACATATAGTATTTCTGTTAAATGTATAATTTTTTTTAAGTCTTAAGTCGTATAAACAAACCAAATGTTTGTGTCCGTTGTAATTTAAAAAAAAAAACAGTCATATTTAGTGAGTAATTTAGCTTTTTTTTGTTGCATTTTTTCAACACGATTTAATAATTTGTTTTACAATAGAAAAAACGACAAAGGTATGGTAACTCAAAGATTTATATTAATTTATTGGTATGTTCTAAAAATCGGACGAAAATTTATATTCAATTATTATTAACAAAATGACCGTAGTTTTTCGTGGTTTAAAGTGTTGTCCTTACAGAAATAATAGATACTTAAAGAATGAATTAGATAAAATGGAATATTTTTATGAACTTTCATTAAAGGGTCGTTTTAAAAATTTGCTCGATTTTAAATCCACTTCATTTCGATATCTGGAACACGCCAGTATTTTTTAACAAAACAGTTCATGCGTTTCTCTCTTTAGAATAAGCTTGGTTTAAAAATATTATACGAAGGATAAATCTAATAATGCTAATTGTAACAGGTTTCCAAAAATATATTAACGTAAAGGTTCTCAATTAGTTTCAGCAATTTACCACTTACACAGTGACTATAACACAGTACTTGAAGAAGATGCTTCACCAACAAAATCAAAGAGGCTACAAGTGGTCCATTGAATAAATATTTCAACAAGATACTTCGGTCGATTCTCTAGAAGATATTATTTGCAGTGGCAGAGGATGGAGTGTCCGTGAAAAGTATGAAAAAATCCAAAGTGATATTGACTCTTTTAAAATCTAAGTGCCCGAAAGTGAAGCAATAATTTAGAGCTACATTGATAAGTTTTGTTTAAAAAAGAATGTTTATTTACTCAATTACTAATGTTTTCTAAAATTATCGAAATAAATATAGTAGTTTATAAAATTTCTGGATTTAGAATTATTCGATTAATCGATTAATTTTAAAATTTTATTCGTTTGATTGAATAAGTTAAAAATGCCAGAAATCGGTTAATCGAACAAAAATAAAACCCGATTAAGTGAAAACCCTAGTTATCAAACACGAGAGCATATGTTGACATTAAAGCATTAGCATCCCAATAATGATATAAACTTTTTCTTCCTGGCAAATTTTTTTTTAATAATAAGCAAACTAGATTTTTAAAAATTTATTAGATACAACTTTTTCTATGCAATAAAAACTAAAAATTACTTATACTAAGAACAACCCATGTTATGTTTATTTTACCATTCACCACATAAACATATAAGTTTCCGTTTGTTATTTATACAATATTGATCTTAGACCCCATAAGGAGGGTCCTTATAGCTAGATCAGTAGATCTACCTATGTCCATCTGTCCAACTCTTCACGCGTTGGTATAGAAATGGGGTTTCCAAGGACCATCACATATAGTCAGAAAAAGTTAGTGATTGAAATTCGATTGCTCCACAAATAGCTGAGTTATTACCAAAAGACCACGACAGCAATTAATTACACTATGCAACAAGCAAAATTTACCTGAATAGCCACTATATTTTCTTGATCCGCTAAACTCACCTAACTGCAAAAATCATCATTATTTAAAATTCTATGGTAAGGTTTTTTTTTAATTTTTTTTTCTAAGATATCAGATTTTTGAAGAGTCTGCTCCATACATCTAGCCGTAAATTTAGAACGACGCTAAAAGGTAAAACTTTGTGATATTTGGCTCTACACAAATTTGCGATAACAAAGGTCAAAACTAGGTTCTTTCAGTTTATCGGGAATAAAACATGAATTTGTTCATGGATTTTCATGAAATAAAATTAATTTTACTTCTAATACATGCAGCTTTGAGCTGCCACTGAGGCCAATTGGGCCTCAATAACTACAAAAATAATGGCGCAATCAAAAAATGATATAAGAATGTCATAAATCTGGTGTTATTTTAAATATTTTATGACAAAATCGAGGGTGTCGTTCGAAAGTTACGACTAGATGTATGGAGCAGACTCTTCAAAAATCTCAAATTTTATAAAAAAAATTTTTAAAAAAACCTTACCATAGAATTTTTAATGATGATGATTTTTGCAGTTAGGTTACTATAGCGGATCAAGAAAATATAGTGGCTATTCAGGAAATTTTTGCTTGTTGCATAGTGCAATTAATTGCTGTCGTGGTCTTTTGGTAATATCTCAGCTATTTGTGGACCAATCGAATTTCAATCACTAACTTTTTCTGAATATATGTGATGGTCCTTGGAAACCCCATTTCTATACCAACGCGTAAAGAGTTGGACAGATGGACATTAGTAGATCTACTGCTTTTAATAATGATGATTTTTGCAGCTAGGTGACTATAGCGGATCAAAAAAAATATAATGGTTATTCAGGAAAAAAAAACTTCCCATTTGTTGCATAGTGTTATTCCTCATAAGATTTAGCGATATTTTTTCACTTTCGTCTTGAAGGATCTGTACACGTCAAGCATTTCTCATCAAGCGCTATGGTGTCACATCGACGATGCTGAATGGAAAATCAAAAAATGTTGATAGTCTAGATTCTAGTTAGGCTCAAAGTATCGGTTCTTTTTAGCCTCTGGTGACCTTCGAACTGAAGCAGACCACGAGCGAGGTAGTTAGGGTGGGCCATTAGTTTATCGATGTAGCTAATTGAATATTTTTTAATTTCCTCCTGGATAGTGGGGACGTTGAGATCTCTGTGTATAATATCATTACGTATATGCCATGGGGCGCAGACAATTTGTCGTAATATTCTAGACTGTCTTCTTTGAAGCTTTTGGATGTTAGATGCGCATGCAGTTTCCCATAATTGGATGCCATATGTCCATATTCGTTTTATGATGGACTTGTTTAAAAGAATTTTGTTGTCTAAAGACAACTTTGAATTTCGACCGATTAGCCATTGTAGTTGAACTGCTTTAAGTTTCATAGCCGTTATTTTCGATTCAATATGCCCATCATGCCAAACTTTGTCAAATGCTTGGGAAATGTCTATAAACAGGGCTGAGCAGTATTGCTTTTTCTCAAACGCCGATCTAATTAGGGTGACAATTCTATGCACTTGTTCTATTGTACCATGTTTCGCTCTGAGTCCGAACTGGTGATCCGGGATGATGTCGTGTTCGTTAAGATGAAGAGTTATACTTAAAACGAATATTTTTTCGAAAAGCTTCGATAGGATTGATAATAAGCTTATCGGTTTGTACGACGCAACCTGGCTAGCATCTTTTCCTGGCTTGGGAATCATAACAATTATACCCCACTTCTATGAGGATGGGAAGCATCCGACTCTTAATATCGCGTTAAAAATAAGCTGCAAGATTCTAGAAGCAGACGATGGTAAGTTTCTTATCATTGACCCTGTGATGCGGTCAGGTCCTGGAGATTTTCTAGTATTCACTTTTTCTATTGCAGATTTTACTTGAGCTATGTTAAATTTTATTGGATGGTTTACCTTATCAGGAATGATTGGACGACAGCAACAGGTATGTGCATCATGTGGCGTGAAAACTTTCTCAAGGTGGCGCGCAAAAGCGTTTAATTTTTCATTTGTGTTTTTGGCCCAAGTGCGGTTTTCCGGTCTTAATGGAGATTCTGGGGCTATAGGGCATTTCATATGCCGTACAGCCTTCCATAAGCTGTAATTGGAGTTTTTTGTAGCATCTAGGCTGTTAAGATAGCCTTCTATTGCAGACTCGTGGTTCTGTCACAATTTGTTGCGAAGAGTTGTCAGGCATAATTGTAGTTTGGCCTTAGTGGTTGGGGAACGACTGTTTTGCCATTGTCTTCTTAACTTCCTTTTTTCTCTGATAAGGGTCTCTATATCCGTCGATGTATTGTAAGGAGCACGTTTAATTGCATTTCTTGCTTTCCAAGACTTCTGTAAATCGGTCGACAGCTATTTGGATGTCAGATGAATTTTTTAGGGGAACGCACTGTGATAGGTGAGAGCTGACATACATTTTATACTTTAACCAATTTGTGTTTCTGTTTGGATAGGAAGTAAAGTGTGCAGCTGCGGCGTCAGAGTTGCCTTTTAAAATGAGGATTGAAGGTGAATGATCAGACGATAGATCATAGGAGGAACTAACTAGTACCTTATCGCGCTTGATGTTTTTAATTACAGCAAAGTCAATAAGGTCTGGTAGCTTGTTGAAGTCCGTTGGCCAATAGGTAGGCTCACCACTCGATACGACAGCAAAATTATTTGCACTTACGGTATTGTATAGCTGATTACATATTTTTTTTTTTTAACGATAAACCAACACTCAGGGGATGCCCGCTATATATGCAGTGCATTATGTTGATCGGCAAAATAAGGTTTGGGAAGGAGGAAAGAGGTAATAGTGTTTGTGAACATTTGACTTGAATCTTAATAAATTATAAGTACCGGGGAAGACCTCTGCGGGAAGATTATTCCACATACGGATAGTTCGACTGAAAAACGAATTTTCTCTATAATGCGTTGTGCGAAACACAGGACAATCGACTACAAACGGATGTGATCCACTGGATGAGCGAGTATTACGAAGAAATTCTCGGGCGGGTGGAATAAGTTCACTTATCTCAGTGGAACACCTCCCATGGTAATATCGATAGAAAAGTGTCACACAACCCACATTCCGACGATGCTCCAATGAGTCAATAGAGTTGGATACCCTACTGTCATTGATGAGCTTCACCGCCCTCCTTTGTACACGGTCCAGAATGTTCAAAATAGACTTTGAAGCCCCTGCCCATGTATGGGAGTTGTATTCCATCTTCGGTCGGATATAGATGGTATTGATAGTAAGGAGATCGGATGAAGTGAAGTAAGTCTTGCACCGTTTTAAAAAACCTAAACACTTGAATGCCTCTTTCGACACTTTAAAAACGTGTTTATTCCAGCGGACATCGCACCGTATTCTTATGCCCAGAACATCAAGAGTATCCGATTCCTCAATATCAATGCCACCCATTAATACAGATAACATAGTTGGTCACACGGCCCGTCTGTGGGTTAAATTCGACCCTATTCGCTAGACCCCACTCAGAGATTGCAGCCAGGTCCTGATTAAGAGTGTCATTCGTATTCTGCCTTTTGCCCCCAATCTCAACAAGGCTTGGCCTATGATCGAAGGATATGAATGACAAATGTTGCTGTCATCTGCAAAAGAGTAGATAGGATTTGAAGTATGACCAAGAAGGTCATTAACAAACATAAGAAATAGCGTAGGAGAAAGGACAGAACCTTGCGGTACCCCTGAATTTAGCTGAAACTCGTTTGATGCAATCCCATCTATAACAACACGTATAGTGCGATCACTGAGGAAACTCGATATAAATCGAGAGAAATCATTACCGACACCAAAAGCAATAAGCTTTGACACAAGCGCACCATGCCACACCCGATCAAACGCCTTGGAAATATCTAGAGCAACCACTTTGCATTCACCAAAGCGGTGAATGGACCGACTCCAACGTTCTGAAAGAAACGCTAACAGGTCTCCTGTAGATCGGCCACCACGAAAACCATACTGCCTGTCACTGAGAAGTGAATTTATCTCCAGATATTTCACAAGATGGTAATTAACCATGCTCTCCATCACCTTCGAGAGCGAAGAGCAAATTGCGATTGGGCAGTAATTGTCAGGGTTAGTAGCCTCACCCTTCTTGGGGATTGGCTGAACATTGGCCACCTTCCAGCAAGAGGGAAAGATTCCCGCACGGTACGAAGAGCTGAAAAGGTTGGCCAATGGACGAGCTAACGTCGAACAGCACTGTTTCAATACCAGTGGTGATATGCCATCCGGCCCCGGTGACTTGTTTACGTTAAGATCCGAAAGAACCCTCTAGGACTAATAAGTCTGGCGCCCCAATATGTATGTTTAGCGTTGTAATCGCCAGCAGCATTGAATTTCTGGCCCAATGTGGAGAAGAAGTTGAGAAATTTATCGTGTACAATTTTGTGCCTCGGGGGACAATAAACGGATGACAACGTAAGTTTGAAATCAGTAAGATTTATAGATGTGGCCTGGATACAATTTTCTTCGAACTCTGGCAATTGTAAGTGTCTGATGTGTTTGTGCACAATTATGACTGTGCCACCACAAGTCATACGTAACGTATCCATTTACCCTAAAGCAGTTTTTATGAGTAAAGTGTGTTTCAGAGACAAAAAGTACGTCGATTTCATGCCTATGAAGAAAATTTGCAACTTCGTGTTTATGTTGGGATAATTTATAACTGATTACATTTTTGCAGAAACAAGGCGTTTCTTGTTTGACTCAGTGATTTATTTATTTTGTTTTATCGAAAAACATTTTATTATTGAATACTTTTCTTCTATAATTTGTGTACGCTTTTTATTATTTCGAAAACTGAAAACCACCCAAGTTGGTTGTTTATATTTTTCATAGATCTGTTCTAATAATTTTCGATCATTTGGAGTTAATTGGGAAAAATCGAGTAAACCTGCAATGTTATCATAGATTCGAATTCAACGCATCGAAATACATATCGGTTTGATTTGAAGTCATATAGATTTATAAGACTAGAAAAAGCATTTACAAAATTTGTCGTAATATGTCCCATAAAAAGGCCATGACTGAAATATTCTAACTGTAAGTGGAGAGCATCCAAGCTTCCGTACAGCCGAATATATTGTTTTTTATTTTCAAATCACCATACAAATGCTTACGCAAATAAAACAAAGAAGTTTATTACTATTAGCCATATTGTTTCTTGTATTTTTGGGATCATTTATGAGTTACACATGTATGAATTTTACTACTGATTTTTATGGCGCTATTTTTCTTTTTAGTAAAATACTACTTGTTGTACATATGTATGTCTGAGGATGCCATCAACCATTTACATTTATCCATATGTAACCATAAGGGATTTTTACGTGCAAACAGATTTTTTTATTTGGCACTTATTTTATAAAAGTTAGAATATGAATAAAGGTTTTAAAAACCTAAGTAACTTTTATATGTTATCACAAAAAAAAAAAAAGTCTAGCTACTATAAATTTTTGTTACCTTTGTTAAAAATCAATTTATTCCTCGTTGCCACAAATACACTGATGGAAAAGGCGTCATAACGCTGTAGTATTTTGCCTCAGTACTACGACAAATGTCTTCTTTTTTGACCCAATGACACTTTTTACCATTGTGATTTCAGCCTATTACATTTCTTGGCCGAACTGGTGAGAGGGGAAAAAATTGATATTATTCCATCAGTGGGATGACTTATGGGCAAATCCTGCTTAATATATATATGATATGAGGGGTATAGATGCAAAGGTTGCAATCTCCACTTTTTTCACAAAAGTATTTATAATACCTTTTAACCCTAGTCGAACGGAAGAATATTACAACGTTAAAAGGCGGTACAGGTACAATTGTACCTACATAGAATTTTCACTATAAATAAGACTTTTCACCGTTAATAAGTTAAATAATTTTACACAAAAATTCTCAATAACTCAAAATACAGATTATTTTTTTAAAATAAAGTCATAATTTACTTTAATAATTAAATATGTTTAAGCACACATTTTAGAAATATGTACTTTTAAATTTGAATATAGTAACGTCAACTTCTAATAATGTTAAAATAAATGAATCACTACAATAAACCTGTGACAAAAAAGAGTTGTGTTTTGTTTGTACCGCTTAGTTTCTAAAAGGGTGGACCTTCAAAAAATAACATTTCAAAAAAAAAGCAAAAACAGTCTGCGAAACTTATAACAATAAGACAGCAAAAATGTTTCCTAATTCTTCTGAAACAGTTCCCAAAAAAACATTTCAGCCATTTACCGAAACTGAATTTCATACATTTTGGGGTATTCTTATCAGCGTTTAAAAACTGCAGTCTATGTAGAAAAACTGTAATTTCTTCCACTTCTTCATTTGTCATTGGCCAGAAAAAACTGTTTCTTTCCTCTGATTCATTAAAGTTAAGCAGTCGCTGTCAAACCAACTTAAAAAGCGTTTTTTGGTTGAAAGTTTTTGTTTTCGACTGCAGTTTTTTAAACCCTGATTTCTTTTACATCTGGTGAACAGAGAGACAATAGAACTAATCTGGCCGTATTGTGCAATCTTGATTCATTGCCTCTTATACGTGCGGAATTATCTCGCGACCGCTTCAAGATGATGCTTAGATTTATTCGATTTGATAATTTGAACACACGTTCAGAGCGTATGAAAACAGACAAAGTTGCACCAATGCGGGACATCTGGACTATGATGAATACAAATTTAGAGAAATAATACAAGCCATATGAATCCATCACCATCGATGAGCAACTGTTTCCATTTAGATGCCATACTAAGTTAACACAATATATTCCCTCTAAACCGGCAAAGTATGGCTTTAAGATTATCTGGACTTGTGACTCAACGAATGCTTACCCACTACAAGACCACATTTATACTGGAAATTCAAAAGACGGTCCACGGCAAACGAATATTGTAGAAAGAACTGACCTTGACCTAGTTGAATTGTATAAAGGATCTGGAAGAAATGTAGTGACAGATAATTTGTTTACGTCCTTAGAATTAGCTAAGAAATTAAATTCTTGAAATATGACATTAGTTGGTACAGTAAGAAAAAATAAGAAGTCCCTGCCAAACAATATGCAGCCTACAAATACCGGCCTATTTATTCAACCAACTTTGTCTACAACAGTACGACAGGAGAAGTTGGAAACACACTATTGCCAAGCCATTATAATCAAATACTTCAACAAAACTAAAGGTGGAGTTAATGTAATATATAAAATGTTGCGCTATTTTATAATATGACTGGTGTCACTGTCTTAGCTTCTTACGTAATAAGTAAAGAACATCATCAAAGGTACAGGGCAAAAGATCAGCATAGATAGTTTGAGAATGATCTTTCCATGCAGCTTCATATGCCAGCAGTTGAACAACGTAGCAGCAACGAATTAATTGCATGTAAATATTTTGTACAAGGAACTATAGAAATGGTCCTGGTACAGCTAATAGCAGCGCCAAATCTGGAAGCTGGTTCCAAAGTACCTTATGGTAGACGTGTAGCATTTCCAGTTGTTATGTTTTCCAAAGTGAGAAACGAATACAACGTAAGACTAGAAAGTAATGTGTGATCTGCGAGAAACCTGTTTGCGACGAACACTCAACTCAAAATACAACATGCATATCATGCACACAAATTCAATAAATATATTTCTAATTTCTGATGTTAATTTAAATGTTCATGCATATTGCAGCGTATTTATAAAATATATATAATAAAATTAATTTTAATTCGCTTTCTTTGTTTATGTTCATACAAGATATATGAAGGTACAATTGTACCTTGTCAGCCTTTTAAGGGTGTGAAATCAACTTATCCTTATAAAATAGGTAAGACATTGACATCTTTTCCTGAAATTTTAAAATATTAATCTTAATCAATGGCTTGAAGATGTCACAGAGCATCAGATATCTCCTATTTGTAGAAAAAAAATTATTGCAATGTAAAAACGGAAAAGGTACAATTGTACCTGTTCCGTCCGACTAGGGTTAATTGTATTTAATGAATGCTTCCGATTAGTGAATATGATATTATCCCAAAAAAAAATTTATGTTCAAAAATTAAGAATTGATGCAAAAACGGCAATGTCCATTGGAATTTGTCGTTTTTGCATTGATCACAATTTGTTAAGCTCTTTTTCTCTCAACTATTTTCGAAAATGCATGCTATCTTAAAAATAAATGAAAAAATTTAACAAATTCTTTTTTATATGAAACAGATACTGCCTGTTTAACGATTTCGAACGTTAGCGCTCGAATAGATAGTTACATTTTAAACAAAAACAAATTTTCGTGTTTTTAGTTTTGTCTTAAACATAATTGTCTATGCGAACGCTAACGTTCGAAATCGATGAACAGGCTGTTAGTTTTATTTTTCATTTTATAACTTTGTCATTAGTCGTAATTATGGAGCTACGATGTTATGAAGTTCCTCCAAATCAATCAAGAAAAAAATAAGCCTTTGATAAGTTTTATTTAAGAATTTTATAAATACTGATTTTTTAAGTACATTGCCCATGCTATAATAAAAAATCTTGGATTAAAAACAAAACTAAATTATTTATCTCAGATCAAATCAAAAAATACAAAATCCATATTCGATAAATTCAAAAGCTGCAATGTCCATTTGATTAGAGCAAGCACACCAATCTCCAATTTTATTATTATACTTGCCAACAACCGCTATATCGATTTGGCTTAAACTTGCGTCATATCTTTATCATATTCATATTTACTGAATAGCATAACATACAATAAATAAATATGAATATACTTTGAGCTAGAGATTTTACTTTTTTTTGCGAAAACTATAAATGAGGAGATTGTAGTCTTTGCATCTATACCCCTCATATATAAACATTTGTCAATCTTTCAAAAGAGATAGATAGCTTCAACTTATTCATAGTATTTAGTGACATTAATATGAACTTACGAATGGCATATATTATAATTTCTTAGCAGATATTTGTTGCAAAATTATGAGCACAAAGTTTTGTGACGCACGTCACAAAAGGTGAAAGTAACTTTAAAAGTTGAAGTGTGTTTTCCTAATTTTTTAGCGAATTTTGCATCATAAGGTATACAGAATCTGATTCCTTAAAAAAAGCTGCATATAATAGACTTCTAAAATCACTTATTCGCAGCCAAAAAATGTTGTAATTTTTTGACAAAAGCCCTGAACCCTTTGTGACACACATCTCACAACGCAGGCTACAGTGTTCCCAGTAGTATATAATAAACCCAATTTTATTTATTTTAATAAAACAAATTATATTTTTATGAATTGCACTTCTTAAACTAATTTAGTGAATATTAACGAATGTTTGAATGAATATCAATTTTTTTTTTTTAACGAAGCACATAAGCACATAAACGACCTAAAATAATATTAAATTTGCATATAACATTAAGAGGTGATGGGTTTGGAAAAAATGTTTGTATTAATGATCACCGAATTAAATATTTTTTAATATAAAAATTAAATTATACAAATACACCTTTTCCAGTTGTAATTCAGAAAGCGTCAATTGTAATTCAGATAAGTCAATTGTAATTCAGAAAGCATCAATTGTAATTCAGATTAATCAACTGTAATTCAGAACGCGTCAATTGTAATTCAGATTAGTCAATTGTAATTCAGAAAGCTTCAATTGCAATTCAGAAATTGTCAATTGTAATTCAGAAAGCGCCAATTGTAATTCAGTATATAATAAAAATACAACAAAATATATACGAATATATATTAATATATTTAGCTCTTTGGTGCACATTTTTTTTTATTTTTTTGTTATAATAAAATTTATAATAAATTTTCTTTGCTTTCTGAATTACAATTGACAATTTCTGATTTACAATTGACGCTTTCTGAATTACAATTGACTAATCTGAATTACAATTGACCCTTTCTGAATTACAACTGACTAATCTGAATTACAATTGACGCGTTCTGAATTACAGTTACTAATCTGAATTACAATTGACGCTTTCTGAATTACAATTGACTCTTTTTGAATAACAATTGACGCTTTCTTTGTTAACAAGTATAAGACACCAGCACAAGGCCCGATATGGTTTTCGTTATCATCCTACTTTGAAAATTTGATGTATTTAACTTAATAATTTAAAAAAATAGAATATGGGAATTTTTGCTTCTTATTTTACTTTTAAAACATGGAAATAATGTTAAAAAATATATGTATATAAGACGAACTAAAAAAATCGCCACATTTCCGCTCATAGCTAAATCACAATTTTTTACGCAAAGTTTGATAAAAAAAAAAAGTTGCTAGATTTAATGAGAAAACAGCTAAATGGGCAACAGTGCTTACAAGAGCGTTTAAAGTTTTCTTCGTTTATGCTTAAAACAAATTTAGAAAAAAGTGAAACGTTTAATAAACATTCTTCAATGTTATCCAGAGAAAGTAAAATATATTATTAAAAAAATTATGCAAATTATTATGTTTTAAACATTATGAAAACATTCCTTGATAAATCTGCAAACAAAGTTGATGCAACACGTAGTAATTTCTATCGCTGTTGTATCTGTTGTTTTTTGTGTTGTTGCAATAGCAAACTTGCTTAGCTTAACTCAGTAAACTTTAACCGTATGTTCATTTTAATGTGTCTATTTTCGCATGTTGTTTTTATTTATACTCCCATTCATTTTTTTCAGTTGTTGTTATTTGTTGTTAAATATGTATTTGTTTCAGCAGTAGAAACAGCAACAACTGATGTTGCTCCTGATGTTATTGTTATTGTTGATTCGTTTTGGTATTGTGTTGATGGTCGGCATATTTGTAGATGCCAAAACATCTTTTTACTATACCTACAACAATAAACGTATGAAAAGTATTTTACGAATACGAGCATACAACATGCTGCTATTTTTTATTACTTCTACTAAATTTTTTATTTTTTTTTTTTACTTTTATGTATTTCAGTTGTTGTTTTTGTTTTGCAATTTTGCAACCATCTCTCTAGTCAAGCATGCAACTATAAGTCTATGAATTTTTCATTCGTCTGTTGCTAGTGGCGTTAAATAAAATATATGAATGTATGTGTAAGAGTATTCATTTAAGTGCATGTGGTTTGTATGTGTTTTTAACCATCTACAATATATAAAGTCATATCTATGCATATCTAATAGTAGTTTGAGTATTAAACTGCCAACATCATGCTTCATACTAAAACTTGTAACAAAACACCAGCATCAGCATGAGAAACAATACCAATAATGAAACAAAAAAATAATAATACACATACAATACATGTATGGAATGCACATTCACACACACACAAATATATAACAATTTTCTTCCCATATACTAACGTCTACATAAAGGGGATTTATTTCTAACATTCATGCATTAGTCGCTAAGTGAGTGGGTATAAAATGCTTATACGTTTTCCAGTATTATTATTTTTTCCCTTTTTGTTATTGTTCGTCATTTAGAAAAAGTCCCTTTGTGCGTTTTTATTCAAATGTTTTTATACTCCCAGTTATTATCCCATAAAAGTCCCCATCAGGGGTACTTAATATGTTGTTATACTCTTTCCCTTTTCTGTGGGCTTTTTTTGTAGTTTTGCATAAAATTTTAGGTTGATATTTTTACTTGTAAAATTGTTGGTGAAGTGAAGTTATTTAAAGTAATTAATTCGTTAGTCAAAGCTAAACAAGAAGGCGGTATAAACTAAGTCCCCAATTAACTAACTCCCCAAACCCAAAATGAACTAAGTCCCCAAATTTGGGAACGTCGTTCATTTATGGAAAAAACCCGAAAAATCCAATATGAACTAAGTACCCAAACAGGTGAACCAAGTCCCTAAACAGGAATGAACTAAGACCCCAATTTCACCAAATTTCCCCAAGAGTGAAAAAAGTCCTCTAATGAAAGTGAACTAAGTCCCCAAATTAAAAAAATATAGAAATTGTTTTGGGCCTCCATGGTATAACAAAGACCGGCTTCGCTAACTAAAGCTTCTCTGTATAGCCGGCCTTCAGCCGGGCGCAAGGATTTTCTTCTCTATGGTATAACAAAGACCGGCTTGGCTAACTAAAGCGTCTCTGTATAGCCGGCCTTCGGCCGGGCGCAAGGATTTTCTCCTCTATGGTATAACAAACCCCGCCTTCGCTAACTAAAGCTTAGCAGGCCTTCGGCCGGACGCAAGGATTTTCTCCTCTGTATAACAAAGACCGGCTTCGCTAACTAAAGCTTCTCTGCATCCTTGCGCCCGGCCGAAGTCCGGCTATACAGAGACGCTTTAGTTAGCGAAGCCGGTCTTTGTTATACCATAGAGGAGAAAATCCTTGCTCCCGGCCGAAGGCCGGCAATACAGAGAAGCCTTAGATAGCGAAGCCGGTCTTTGTTATACCGTAGAGGAGAAAATCCTTGCGCCCGGCCGAAGGCTGGCTATACAGAGAAGCTTTAGTTAGCGAAGCCGGTCTTTGTTATACCATAGAGGAGAAAATCCTTGCGCCCGGCCAAAGGCCGGCTGT
Organism: Pollenia angustigena; assembly: GCA_930367215.1. Taxonomy (NCBI): domain Eukaryota; kingdom Metazoa; phylum Arthropoda; class Insecta; order Diptera; family Polleniidae; genus Pollenia; species Pollenia angustigena. The sequence goes on from OV884058.1 coordinate 176,739,463, forward strand.
TCAAAGAAGCTTTAGTTAGCGAAGCCGCAAGAGTGAAAAAAGTCCTCTAATGAAAGTGAACTAAGTCCCCAAAAAATAATTTAGGGGTTAAGTTCATTTTATTTTTTGGGGACTTCGTTCATATGTACTAACTCCCCAAAAAATAAAATGAACGATGTCCCCAAAAACGTGAACGAAGTCCCCAAATATCGTTGTTGTTTTTTCACATACAGTCGTTTGGGGACTTAGTTCATTTTGGGTTTGGGGAGTTTGTTCATTGGGGACTTAGTTCATACCGCCTAACAAGAATTTTGTAAAGAAAAGAGATACTGCAGGACTCATACGCTATGCTTTTCGCAAATTTTTACAAGCAGGGCATCCCCTACTGGTAAAGCCAAATCGAGTATGCTGAATTCAACGTTAATACGATAAGTTTTTCTATATTTTATACTTCTGAAACATTGTTTGATAAAAATTACCTTAAATATCCTTTTTCGTGTTTTTACGCAGAAGTTTTTTTTTCGCGACTTTAAAAAGAAATTTTTTTTCTTATTACTATCGAATATATACAACAAACATAAAAAAGATGTAAGAAAAGATAAACTCACTGTTTATTGTTGGTGTTTTGTTTAAGCTTTGATATTGTTACAAGTAAGACTTAGAGTGTTTATAACTCTTATTCGCTTAAGGTTTTATTTGTTTAATATTTTTGGCTTTTCTAAAATCTTTGGAAAAGGTTTCCAGATGAGCTGGTGTAAGCAACCGGCGAAATGCGCAAAGAGGCTTGCTTTCCCTCAACAATAAATTTCAGTGTATTTATCAAATATGAAAAACTGGGAATTTAGCACGTCATACGAAGATCGTATTTCTACTGACCTTTTCACAAACTAATTATGTACTTTATTTTAAAAACTCGAAAAAATAATCACCGTTTTGTACATCTTCAGTCAACATCTTAAAAAAGAGTTACAATTACTACAATTTTTTGATGGTTTAAATAAGCATATTTATGCGCTCTTGCATATTTTCAACAAATTTCTTTGCATTTTTTAGCTATTTTGCTTGCATATATAAAATTTGTTTGTGCAAATAAAAAGCTGTCAAAAAAAAGTTAATTAAGTTAGTTCAACAAATTGGGGCGTAATTATTATTTTCAGATTCAAATATCCTTTACAAAAATCTCAGTTTTAAGATCCAATACCTTGACAACTCTGTATAGATTAGTATGAATTTCATTTATTTGTTGATATTTTTATTCAGTTTTTTTCTTTTATCTGCAGTATTTTTGTGGACACAACACACGTTACTTTATGTTTATTTTATATATTTTTGTGTTTTTTTTTTTAATTTTGTTTTGCTGTGTACCTTTATTTTTTATTGAGATGTCATTTTGTGTATTTGTAAGTTTGTATAAGCGTGTAACGTCTTTTATGGACTTCTTTATGATTTGGCTCCCCAAATAGAGATCGTAACCGAACAACGTTTTTCAATTCCCTAGTTGTTCATCTTTTATTGTGGTAGTAGCAGGGTGTATAAGTTTCTGTCGCCCTACTCTCAAAAATTTGAGTATTCTTTTTTTTACACTTACGCTACAAATATTTATTGTAATTTCATGAATTTGTATTATATTTTCTTGCTGTTACAACAACTGTTGTTGTTGTTGTTGTTGTTGTATGTACAAATGAATGAATGAATGTGTATACTGCGTGGAAACATATTGTTCATGAATATATTTTAATAAATAATAAAGTAAAGTGTACAACAACAATAAAAATATATCTCATAAATATTTTAAATATTCAAAAATTCAAAAAAATTCCTTTCAGTTTTTTTTTCTTCACTTTTAATTTGAGACGTAGTAAAAGTACAAAGGGAATTATGTCTTAAGTGTTGTAACGTTAAAAAGGGTTTTATTGTTCCATTTACTTTCATACATTTTGATTATTTTTCTCCCTGTTGTTTGTTTGTTGTGTTGCTTTGAAAGTGATACTTTTAAAGTTAGAAAAACAGGTGAAGTGCATAAATAAGAACTTTTTAATATTTTTAATATTAAAATGTTTGAAATGGATAAAACTTACAGAATATGCAAATTGAACATATTGAGAATGTTAAAACAAGAAAAAGTAACATGTATATTCGGCAGTGTCATCACCTTTTATTGTGTTTTAAACATTTATTTTAGATATTTGTACATAAATTGCAGGCTTGATATTTTCTTTTTAATAAAACTTTACATGGTCACCGTAATAGTATTAGGATTGCTCACACATACTATTCAATTGCCAAAAAAATATTGTTCATAAACATGTTGCATTAACTAATTGGAAATTATATTATTTAGAAATTTTCTGATTATTCAGTATGCTACTCGAATAGCAGAAAGAATATACTTCTTCAAGCGCTTGACCTCTTACCTTAAGCGTTTGCTCGTTGCTTGCATTTAATTACGTTGTTTTAGATTTGCTGGTATTTATTTTTAAGCCTTCCCGTAATGCAGTTTCCTGGACCATTGCCAATTTAGATTGCAGATCTGAGAAAGCAGAGGAGATAGCGCGCAGCCTTGGCGTACACCAAAACAGATTTTAAACAAGGCCCATCTATCAGGTCTGTTTACTTGTACAAAAACAAAAAACGACATGTATTTTGTTTGTATAAAATTTCTTTAAAGCTGTCAAAAACTTACTACCACACATACAAAGCAAAAGGAAAAAACGTGTATGTGTGACATACATAAACGTATGTGAGGGAAAAAACAATAAACGTAAACGAACATATACATGCAAGTTAACACCTTAGTTAATGGGCTAAGAACACTTGTTGCGAAACCATACTGTAACTCATCATATTTTATGTATGCGCGTGTTGTAACATGATCCGCTTTTACTAACACCTAATTTAAGTTCAATAATAATTGTTGTGAAATCACATTGCAACTTAGCATAATTAAAGTCTGCGCGTGTTGCAATGCGACTTGCACTAATAAGCATTTTCCCACAGAAATAGAAGTGTAATAATAAATTAAGTTAGGAATTAGTTTTAATTCAATTAACTTTAAACCTTCTTTTCATTTTTTGACGTGTGAGTACACATCCTTTACTTTTTTAATAACAGTAATCTCTCCTTGTTTAAACTTTTGTTTAAACTTGTTAAACAAAGTTTGACCGCTCAAAAGAACAAAAACAATGATCATTAGGCTTCTTGGGCATACCTGTTCAATGGGCCTTGATTTTAATTTTGCTGCTTAACGGTGCTTTATACTATCATACAAGTCGTACGTATTTTGACGAAAATGATTTCATGATCTAAATATTGTGGAAAATTTTCCAAAAAAATGCCGTATTCACTAAACACGTTTTATCGAGGGTATGTTTTATTAAACTACAAAAGTGAACTTTGTATTTTATGTGCAATCGATACAACGATAGAAGGGGTGTTATAAATACGGCTAAAAACAACCCTGTAGTAAATTATGTAGTCAGTTACAAAAAAACTTTAACTATAAATTAATTATTTTTGAAATGACTACAAATTGGTTTAAATCTCATGCAGATATCAACCAATCATAGTGAATGGAGGCACAAATAAAAGCAAAATAAGTAAAACAAGCATGCCATGAAGTCAAATGAAAAAAATAAATTGAAACATATTTAAATAAATAAAAATATGTAGCGTATTTATTTCAGCACTATTATACATCATCATTTAAAGCAATATGATGCTAAATTTTCTTAAATAATTATTTCTATATAAAAATATATGTATGTCCCAATTCACACGTTGCAAGTCTTATTGATCAGCTTGCTACTTTATAACGAGAGTGAAGAGAGGAAAATAAACGTTTCTCTCTCACTCTCTCTCGCATATAAGGTAGCAAGCTGATCAATAAGACTTGCAACGTGTAAATTGGCACTATATACATATGTAGATATAATACATATCCTTGTACATATGTTCATATTTACATATATTTTTTTGACAAAATAATTTAAAATTTTAATAATTTATTATAAACCGACTTACTATTAATTAACTACGAATTGGTTGAAAAATAAGTAGTTAGTAGTTTATTAAAAAGTCATGCAAAGATGGCCAATTGACTACTGCCTATGACATGCCTATGTTAAAATAATGAGTCGTCAACAAGGAAAGAAGTCACTTTATCAACTAGATGTGGTTATAAAAAAACCAGTTTGAAGTTACTTAAAAATGAGTTTGGCTTCCTTCAGGGAACTGAACAAGGGAGGGTTGTATTTTTCTCTAAATACATAAGACTTGTGTGATAGTGTAAAGTACCTTTTAGCTGTTTTTCATGGAGGATTTAGCAGGCAGCGCTCGCATATAAACCCTTGATAAGACTTGTAATTTTGGGAGGTATGCCTTTGCCATCTAATGCGGTCCATATGCCAGAGTGGCTTATGGTTTCAACTGCGTTTTGAAAATCTAATTTAAACTTTAAGGACATTAAAAATAATATTGGTTATTCCTGGAATTAAATTAAACTCTTCTGCTTCATTTAAATGGTTTAATTTTTCCGAAATATGCTGCTTATTTTCTAAATATAATGCCATTCTTTCATCAGTATAATTGCAATTGCTTACAAATATTAACTAAAGATTGCAAAGATTTTCTAAATCTTTTCAACTTTTGTGATTTGTTTTTAACTACAATTTCTTCTTTCAAAAACAATTTGTAGAAATTTAATTTAAACTTTCAACAATAACTAGACATAATTTCATGTAAGTATTCTAAACTAAAGTAATGGACAAAATAGGAGCAGCTTATATATTTAAAAGCTACTTTCTAGGCTCATTTAAAATTTTCCAACTAAAAACTTCAACACAATTGTTCCTTTCATATGCAGGGTGAGGGTTTGTAAATTTTCCACATTTTTCTGTTTTTATCTGCAATTCATGTTGTTGTTTGTTTCTTGCCAGACAAATCATACAAATTGTTTTAAAGTTGTTTTAACAAAGTTATGTTTTCTATACACAGTGAGTGTGCAGTTGTTGTCAGATTTCGTAGTACTTGTTCGGTTTTAAGTAAAATTTGCGATGTTTTTCTTGCATTTTAGTATTTGTTATTCTTCATGTACTCCATTACAGTTTTCCCAAGACAAAATAGTTTGTTTCTTTACTTTTTTTTATCTCTCTTGTTCTTTTATTCGAATGTATACGCTATGACTACAATAGGAATAGTACCAAAGTACTTGTTGTTATTTTAAAAAATAGTGTCTACTGGTAGTTGTTGTGAAAGTAGCAATTCTATTTTTGTATTCTTATATTCTTTAAGTTAAACAGTAATAAATTATTCAAACTAATTGAATAGAATAGAAGAAGGAGCGAGCAAACTAGTGGGCTATGAAACTGAAATTCGAAAAATAACTAAGAGTGCTATATTCGCCTATGCCGAATCTTATATACCCTTTACCATGCTACGATTAGAACATAAAATAATTTAAATATCGTTCTTAAGATATAAATCAATCTTACCCACTTTTTGGCAGATGTAGTCCGTTGATAGCCAAGATATGTGTACCTAATTTGGAAATTTTAGCTCTTGCCGTGCTCAAGATAATACATAAATATAAAAAAACAACAACAACAACGAGGGATTTATCGGTAAAATTAGAGGCAGTTGTGATTTTTTTCAAATTTAAGTCCCTTGTGTACTGATCAGGAAAATTTTCAATAGAAAACAATTCCGTACTCTATGTGACATAAATATATAACAACCAAGTCCCCATCATATGTGGGGTCTTCGGAAAACCCATTTAAACGAACAGACAGACGGATGGACAAACCGAAATTGTTAAGCCATCTTTGCTACTCATTAGTAAAAACTACAAACGGAATGAAAAACGTATATATACCTTTTTACTGATAACCGATTGCAATCCTATTGGTTTTAAAGGCCTTGGAAATACCGTATTGGAAAGGAAGTTGTAGAATAAAAACTTCTGATATATCAACGACTGGTATGGCTATTTCATAATTGGGGGTAATGCACTAAATATTGGTTTTAATCAGCAGTGCACAAGCGCTAAATAAAACTGCAAAAAAAAATTGTTTGCAACCCTCTTTTACCGGCTGTAGTGAAAATTGTTATTTTTTTAACTAAAATATAAAAATTTTATGATATTGCAAATGTTTTCACTATCACTAAACGCAGATTGAATGAAAAATCTTCACTCAATTCAAAAAGTGCAAAATTTGAACTTGCAATCAAAAAAGCTGCATACAAATATTGTTTCACTTATGGCGTTTTCTTTTATGAGAAAAATTCTACATTTATTCTGCCTTTTACATTTTTTTATGTTCTTTTCTGAAAAACATGTGTTATTTTAAAAGTGTAAAGCGTTCTTTTCTAATGATGTTCCCTTTAAAATTAAAAGAAAAAATGCTATATGTTCAACACTCATTTGAATTAAAGGGGCACGAGTGCAGCACTAGATCAAGGCGAATTCAGTAAAGGTGGTGGCAAGTTTCGAGCCGTAAATACTAACAATGCAAAACAAAAAACATCTGTTGTTTCTGTTGGCTTTTGATTGTTTTAGTCTTGCCCCTACCTGTAATTGAATTAACCTTGCGCTAATTGCACTTTATTGTTTAATGCCGAAATGTATGTTCTTCACTCAATATCATCAAAATGATGCAATATTTTCGCACTATCATTAAGTGTGAGCTGAAACTGCAAAATTAGTGCACTACTCCCATCTGTGGGCTATTTACACTGATAGCAGCATCGGCCTGGGAACGAGAACAGCCCTTGACTGTTGGTCAAACAAGATGCGCTCAGTATGACATAAGGAAGTTATGGGCCCAGGGCACGGGAATGGTAAAATTAGGGCAAATGAGTTTTCTAGATTCGACACAGGCTTCTAGGTTCCAAGGGACTTAGAGTTTGTTGGGTTACCTTTTCTCTACTGCAAACTCAAACTGCCGCAGTTGACTATCGATACTACTTACGATAGATATGCCGAAAAAATTTATTGTAGAATTACCAGGCAATTATGACCCAGCATTTATGAAGGCCGTACCATATCTACTATCGATGACTAGAAGGGATGTGTCGCTTTTGTTATTTGCGATGGCCGGACATAGTCTTATAGATAGGCATGCACAGCGTCTAAGAGCCAGACCCTAAAAGGATACATTGGAATACCTTCTCTGCCCCTGCCCTGCGTTAATGAAAAGGCGACTGGGTAAGATTTATTTTTAATTTTTACAAAAATTCTTTTGAAAATCTTCATTATCAACATGGCCGAATATTTGGCACAAATTACTTTTACAACTAACAATTTCGTTCTGGTAATTCCATGGTTGCCCATGGGTCTAAAGAAGGGTAGATTCTCAACATTTTTTCAGTGAACACTATGTATAGTGTCAATCAATTGATCGAACTTGATCGACTTTATTTTTTACACTTTTTTTGATTCTTTAGCAATTTTAAAACAATTTGCAACAGTTCAAGTTTTTGGAAATTCCCTTTTTAAGTTTTAAATCAGTGTTCGAAAATAAACTTTAAATGTCGCTTCTTAGTGTTCGGTTCGGTAGATTTGTGCATAACACAAACGCTAATAGTGTTTGTGAAGAAAATCATTAAAAATTAACGTTTCCCTGTTTGTCATCTTTCGAGCACAACAATCATACTGTTCTTATCCAACTCAACAAAGAGAAGAGAATATTTAATTCCGTTTGTTTTTTTTTAACCACAAACTTCATTGAGTTCGGTTCAGCTCATTAGTGTTCATTCGTTTTAGTTGTGTAATAAAAACAAAAATTTTTTTCAAAAACAAAATACACAAACGAAAAAACAAAAAGCCAGCAAAAAAATTTTACAGAAACAAAACACATACATAATATATACACAAGCTATTCGTGCTGTGGTCGCTGCTTAAATGTTTTGTTTTTTCATTTCTTAATCAATGTAAAAAAGTAACATTATAGAACCTTAAAATATAAGGTTTGTCTACAATACCACTACATTTGTTCTGTTTTTTAACTAATAACAGAGCACTATACAATGTTCGGCTCTTTTTTGAAAATAGTTCCGAACGGTATCTACACAAACACCAAAAAAATAGATATCGTTCCTGGCTGTGTGAGCCGAACGCTAAATAATGTACTGTTTATTTTCGAACACTAGTATTTTGATACACAAGTATTCTTAAGCATTTTGTTTTTCCAATTTTGCAACCCTGTGCAATTTTTTTCTTGGAAGTTTCCTAATTTGTATTCCCTATTTATTCCCAACCATTTGACAAACTCTATTACCGTAATAAAAATTTTGTAGCTAATAAAATATATGTTGTTGTTGTTTTCGTTAACAATAAAAATTAACAATTGTGCTAAATGAGAAAGAGAAATAGTTAGAGTTGCACGGAAACTATTTAAACATTACTTTCCGTGATGTTAAATTATTTACACACCTCTAATACAAATTTGCAAACTTAATGGTACAAAAATAAATACAAAATGGGTAAATAATAAAAATAAAATACAAGAGGAAGTAAAAAAAAAACTAACAAAAGGATGTGAAATTGGAACAAATTGTAAATGTAATAATATTTGAATTTTATAAGAGAAAAATTTGACATTTATACACAGTTTTTACATGAAATTGAGAAGAAATTTGAGCTTAAATTTACAAAAGTAGGTGGTAGATTCAATAAAAGCAGGATGGAAAGTATAGTCAGTCAAGCTCGACTTTTTCATACCCTACGCCACAGTATTAATCGACAGATTTGTGACCCATTACCAATCATGGATCCAGCAAAACAAAATTATGTTATAAGGATAGGGTTCATATAAAAGTTCTTTGTGCCAATATTATCCAGGTACCCTAATCTATATCAGATTTTTTCGCCTTAAAGTGATTTTAGGGTAGGGGATAATATGGTACCTGTGGACATATCAGTAAAAAATTTTGTCATGACATAGTAGCTTTCATAGATGTTATTGTCGCCAAATTTTATATTAATACCAATATTTGAAAGGAAGTTTCGGTATTTAAAAACTATTTTGGGGTCGCTTTTAGTCTACATACAAATATAATAAAATGGTTGATTGGTACTCAAGACTCAATTACGGAAATAGTTTTGTGTGAAGGCTATGTGATAGTATGGACCTATTCCCACAATTTTCCATAAGCTTTATCACAATTAAAATATATGTACCAAATGTCATCAAATTATCTTCGAAATTGCGAACTGGATTTGTCGCACAAGTTTCACATGCCAGGGAGCCGGACGGACTGACATCTTAAGGTCAACCTAGAAAGGAATTTTAAGACGATCGGTATACTAAAGGTTTAATCTATAACATCTGAAATACCGTCTTTACTATCGTGTTCTTGGTATCTGAGCAACTTTAAAAAAAACTATTTTAAGTCCAATATGGAAAGCTTGTCAAATTTTAAGATATTTTGAAGTCATTTTAAAAAAAATTTAAAAAAAAAACTAAAATAAAAAAAAAAACACTTGTGACGCATTTAACCCTTCTGCATCCCTTGGATATGTGCCCTTCCTATGATCCTTTGGGTCAATATGACCCAACAATAAAATGTTAACAGCATTTCATATTTAAGTGTAATAAAAACAAAAGCGATTCTATTGATTATTTGACCGAAAAAATTATTTATCGATGATTCTGAATGAAGATGAACTCAATTCAATAGAAAACAAATTTTAAAGTGGAATTAAACTTGCAATATCGCATGTTGGGTCATATTGACCCAAAGGATATTAAATGTGTGTAAATCGTGTTTTTTGGAGGGGGAAGGAAAAACTAAAATGTTATTATTTTCATTTAAATTTATAATTTTTGTCCCTGTAATGGATAAATTGAAGTTTCACGTCCATATCTTATATTAAAAGGGACAAATTTTGCGTTTGAAAACCAAAATTGGGTCAAATTGACCCAAGGAGTGCAGAAGGGTTAAACAGTAAACAAAACACCTCAAGTGCCTGGTTTTATTTAAATTTTCGAATAAATAAAAACTGGCTGACGTACGGAAAAGGCAAAAAAAAAAATATTTGTCGACTATTTAAGAGAAGTAAAACTTGCATAAAATGCTTACGTGTCCTTAGAGTATTGCGTGCAACTAAGAAATAATTTCACTTAACCAAAGTGCGAGACAGGCGGCAAAAGGAAAATTGTAAGAAATGAAAGTGACATATTTTATGTCCAAACAAAATGTGCAACAAATTTCCTTATTGGCAACATTAAGTATAGAAATTTATGAGGCTTATTGCGAAAAAGTTAATTTTTAAGGGGAATGGATTAAATGCAAAATATAAAGAGTAGAGTTTATATGTTTGATTGTCTGAAGAAAATTTAATTTTTCATCGTCAAGGAATCATGGTCTGCTGGCCATGTCCAATTATGGTTTTATAAGACAATCATGACAAAAATGAGAAGAAAAAATATGAAAAAAATTAAACGGACTACTAACTAGTTTGAATACTTGGTGAATAGCACTGTTGAAAATGCATAACATTTTGAAAGTAATATCCATAAAAAATTGTAATGAATCCTTAAAAAATTTTTTCCAGTCTACCGAATCTGCATACATATCTGCACAAGTTTTCTAACGTACTTTTAAGTTGGCTCAACAACCTGTTGTTGCCCTAGGCCTATTTAATAAATGATTTCCAAGCACTTCGGGCCTTAAGCGAATTAATATTTTGGCTCAATTATCCACATAAACTGCAATTTAATTATTGCTCAATTAATACGAAATTGTTATAAATATTGAGTAAAATTAAAATGCGACCCTGTCACAAGTGTGTTTAGTGAGCAAAGCACAACTTACTGATCAAAGTGTTTTGACATTTGGCAACTGAAATAACTACAAAACAAAGGCCCATCCATAAATTATGCACAAAAGCCAGATGTTTATTCCTTAAAGATGTCAAAAGCTGTATACATTTATCTTCTACATGTACATACATTTTTGTTTACGTTGAATGTTGTAGGTAGTAGTTATATAAACAATTGGGGTATTCACAAGGTGTGCTATCATGTTATATTGTCATAATGTTCTAACATTTTACAATGGTTTCAAAATATTGTTGTTGCTTTGTAAACAAAAATTGTCTTAAATAAATAAAACTATGCTTGCTATGTTTATTGTGCTGTCGTAATGAATCCGAAGAGGCCTGCGCTGAACGGCTGAGCCGAGCCACATTAGTTTTTGTAAGCCGTCGCCTTTGTTGGTAAAATTGTATCCTGCTAACATCTGAATTTAACCTGCCGCTAGCATTTTTGCAACAAATCACTTGCGCTGTTTGGTAAATAAGCAAAATAACATTTATTTTCGATGTGCGTCTTAAATAGACAGGTAAGATCTAATAATTAGATCCTGACTATTAGATTAGATTCTAATTTAATTTATTAATTCAATAATTAGATTAAAAAATATTTTTATTTTTGGTAAATATTTGTTTTTTATATTTGTTTCAAATCAGCTGATTTAAATTCAAAATAGCACACTGAATTACGAGGGGTTGTATACAACTGTTTTTTAACTGCCAAACGCTAATTCAGTTAGCTTAATTCTGTATATGTGAACAGAAAGATAATTATGTTAATAAAGCGAATATCGACTCAATAAAAAAGGTATATGGGCATTTCCATTTTGACGTATCTTGATATTTGTAACACAAAATTTAAAAAATCAATGAAGAATTCAAATTTGTAAAAAGTGTTTTTATATATGCAAAGTAATGAAGTAGCACTATATTCAGAAAAGAAATTACAGCAATAGACACTAAGGATTTGGCACGGCATTAAAAAAACGGAAGTGTATTTTGACTTGCATTATAAAACTGAATAACACTGCGAATTGCGCAAGTTACTTAATTTATAGCAGTAAAGGGCACATTTGCCAATCCTATATACGCGTGCGTGGAAACAGAGAACGGCTTTGTGCGATTGAAAAAAATCGCATTAAATGAACACCAACAAATACACTCGCTTGCGGTCATACAATCAAACTTGCGCAACCGCAAACTTTCGCTGCTGGCTTGCATTCATTCAAATAATGCACATCGTGCTTTGTTATTTATACCATCGTTTAGCTACGTTTGTCAATTAAGATGTTTGTGTGTTTGGTCCGACAATGATTGTTTTGGCAAAGAAAAAAAAAATACAAACAAAAAAGCCAGAAATCAAGCAATAATTACTCATGTAGGCATTCAGCAGTTGCTATGTAGTACAAGAAAAAAAATTTAAATGAAACTAAACCAGTGGTGTCAATTATGATTGTGTTGGTGAAATAACTTTTATCTCTTTCATTTCCAGCGGGTAAAATGTGCGGTTGCGAGGCTTATTGTGAGGCCTAATTACTGATCTTTTCTAAAGAAAACAGAAATAAAGCAAAACAGAAACAAAGATAATAAACAAAATTTTGACATCCAACAATGATAAAGCTAAAAAAAAAGTTATCAGCAGGGCTTTTAAGACCACCTGTAATAAATTCGCCTTGCACAACTATAAATATATTATTTCTATTTAGAGGCCTCAAAACAAGCCTTGCGATATTTCCCGCAGAATGAGAGTGTTTCTCAGTAAACAATTTTATTTTACGCTCGCAAAATAAAAGAGCGTAAGCGAGTTCTGTATGTACAATGTATTGTTATTGTTGTTAATGTTAACAAATCGTCTCATCGAGTGGTCAATGACTACTTCAATGCAAAAGTATAAGAATGTGTACCTGCTGACTTTACACAATTGTGTTGTAATACGTGCGCAACCAAAATGCAAACAAAGCACTTTCAATAAAAAACTCACACATGCACAAATCAAATGTGTACAAAACGATGTTAAAGTTACCAACGATGAACTTTGTTTTGCAGGCATGGAGTTAATGGCAATTTGAGCGTATGGTTAAATCAACAAAAATAGTGATTTTTGCAGTTCTCTGATAGGAATAAAAATGCGGCTTGTATGACGTCGACACATGTACACTATAAACTTCTTTGTATGGTCTGTGACAATGTACTTTCGGCTGTTGCTTTGCTTTTATTTCATCAACACAAGCATAAATGCGATAGTGTGTGTGTGGCTTTCACTGATTAAGAGCTACCCAGCGGGAAAAAGAAGGAGTACGGAGGCCTTCCAGAAAGCCTCTGTACCCCTTCTTTTGGATAAACAAGGCCTTCTCGCTCCATTCCATACTCATATCTTTTTTACACGCGTTGTCATTGCGGAGAAGGCCTTCCGCTTTCCATTCTTCCCCAGAGCTTCTTAAAGGCCTTCAAATAAATGGCTCTTAGAAGGCTTTCCAGAGAATGACTTTCAAAAGGCCTTAGCAAAAAGGTTATCTTGAAGGGCTTTTAAGAAAGGTATGTTAAAAACCCTTTCAATTACTGGCTCTTAAAAGGCCTTTCAGACCATCCTTCTACAAATGCATTAAAGGTCATATTGAAGTGCTATCAGTCTAAAACATTAAGAAATATTTCCTTACAAATGAAATTAGAAGACTGAATAGGCTTCATGTAACGTATGTTTTTATATTTTATTAAACTTATTGTGGTTTAATAACACATGTGATAGGTACCTATTTTTTTATTGAAATAATAAAATTTGCTAAACATTGTAAATAAAAGTATACCTATAATAAAAAAAAACTTTTAAGCACAAGTACCTATCTTCCTTAATGGACAAAACTCAACTAAAATGATTTACATTATTGTTTTTATTTTGTATTTTAATATGCACCTACTTTGTTACTTTGTTTTTATAACGGGATCTGAAAAAAACAAAACAAAAAATTTTACTCTTTCTCTTTTCCACTTCAACTAAAATGATTTACAGCATATTTTACTTTGTTTTTGTAAAGGGATCTGAATTCTTTTGCTTTTGCTTGGGCAAAAAAAAAAACAAAACAAAAAATGTTACTCCTTCTTTTCTCGCTTCTCATACCAAAGAGCCGAGGCCTTCTATGAGGCATTCTTTAGCAGTTACGTAAGAATATGAATTAAATCCAAAAATTTTTTAAGCAGGCCTTTAAAAAGGCCTGAAGTAAGAAGATCTTCTGAGTTTTCCCGCTGGGTATTTGCGCTTTACCCTAAAATATAAAAAAGTTTACTTTACATCAATGGTGCGCAAACCATAGAACAATTGTTCAAAATCAAATCACACACATTCTTATGCTCTTGTGGTTAGTAGCGATTGTCGACTCAACGAGACAACGTCGTATGTACATGAGCACGGGTGTATGACTGCTTCTTTATTTTTCAGATTTTATTTACGTATTTTTTGTAGGTGCACTGAACAAAATAAATTGTTTAATTATGGCATGTAAAAAATATTTTATGATTAAAAATGCTTTTGGTAACATGTAATGCCTCCTTTGTCATTAAACATTTAAAACAATGAACAACTCATTTTTAAAAGGCATTTTTGTATCTATTATAGCACTTCTATGAAAAGTTTAGTGAAAAAAAATCTTTTTCATTTTTATAAAGTATTTATCAAAAATAATTTATTTAAAAGTTTACTTTTTCTTTTATATTTAATTTATTTTCAAAACAAAAAAAAATTACAAAATTTTTCACACCGTAAAAAAATAACAACAGTTCTTTTTAATTTCACAACTTTTCTCCCAGTGCACCTGTGGTTTTGTTAGTGTATTGGTGAGAGAGTTTAGTTTTGCGCATCACTGCTTTACATATACATTTTTTTGAGAAACAATTTAAATAATTTCTGACGTAACGTTACAAAAAGTAGACTCTTCGCTGGAACTATCCACATCTGAACACGGTATAAGTATGCTGAATTATTTAATAATAAAAATAATAATATGTATTTTCTTGAATAATTCTAGTGGTATTTCTAACATATTGATACTGTATAACTTCTGTATAGTGAAGATCTTTACAATGAAGCTCTTCCTATAATAAATTGATTTTAAAAATCCAAATTTTTCGTACCAATTTAAGCGTATTGTAGTCTCTTTATATAAACATTTCTATACAATGAATTTTTCTTTACAAGTAAAAAATTTTGCAAAAGAAATATGACTCAAACGCATTTTTGCACCTTTACAATGAATTATTTTAAAGAAATTTACTTTTACATATAATAACAACGCCAAGTACAGATAAAAAGAAAAGTTTATTAAAAGAGGATCCCCATAAGAAGAAAATAAGAAAAAAGAAGAATCATTCACAATATTGACATCGGTCGTCCATATTCTGTGAACGAAAATGTCAGAGTAGCATTTCTTACAAAAAAAAAAAAAAATTTAATAATAACTCAAAAAACATCCTAATTTAATTAAGCTCTAAACGCAAAAGGCTTTGAACCTCTCTGTTTGATGATATTCATTAAGCGAGGTTGAAATAGATAATTGCGGCACGTGTAAGTGAGAGTGTAATTTCTGTATGATAAAGTGATGAAACAATTTTTTTTTTTATAATCACAGGAACAATTTAAAATTGCTTCTAATCACCAAATTCATACAATCAAGCAAACAGTTTGTTGATTTGCGCCTATAACCAAAATGATTATATTGCTTACTAAAAATTTTAAATTGTGAATGTTTTTTCCAATAAATGTTTTTTTTTAATTTTAATAAAAAATATGATCAAAAAACTTTGTCATTTCAAGCAATTTGTTAATTAATTTAATTAAATATAGCTCAGGTTTTGACAATTCACAACAACAATTTTACAAGTTTAAATTATTTTATTTTAAATGAAAAAATCAATTAAGATTTTTTGTTATTTAATTAACATTTCAATTAAAAATTTATTTCAAAACAACTAAAATGTTAATAAAATAAAAATTTTATATTTAATTTTCTTTCAACAAAAAAAAAAAAATAAATAAATTGAAATTAATTGATAAAAAAATTACTGTGTGTTTATTTGCTTGTTCTTCCTTAAATACTTAAGTTTTCACAATAATTTGCTGATTGCCGCCGCTTAACACAGCCTTTAAATTTTGGTAAATTTTTTAAGTGGGCATGGCACGTCTAATATGAAGATAGCAAAAGAAATCACATCAATACATGGTGCAAAATCCCACCATGAGATGTAAGTCCTAAGATAACACTCAAAAATCAATATGCCAACATTACAACGCCAATACCACCATAAAGAAAGCAGCAGGTAAAACAACAACTGCACCACACTGTATGATCAGCTATAACAGAACGGCTACAGCAAAAGTTCCCAAATTTCGAACAAATGGATTCGTTTACAATACAAAACATCTGTCAAAAAACGAGCCAAACTACATAACTGAGCGTGGATCCTTCCATACAAGAACAATATCATTATTTAAATTTCAGGAGAAGGAGAAAAGCAGAAGTTTGAAATTTGGTTCGAAAATGAAAAATGCTTCGTTATCAATATACGTGACCTGGGGGGTTACCGCGTATTTCGATTCGAAAGAAATCATTTACGGATTCAAACAATTTGTACTGTGTATTACGATTTTCGTAATCGTTCGAAACGATGACAGAGGTTGTAATTTTTAAAAAATTAGAAATTTGATGAGCAATTTTTGTTCTTAATAGAGAGTGGCTTTTAAGAAAGTGATTTTTTGTTTTCAATAAAGTATGAAAAACGTCCGTTTATTCGAAACAAATATTACGAAAATCGTAATACACAGTACAAATTGTTCGAATCCGTAAATGATTTTTTTCGAATCGAAATACGCGGTAACCCCCCTGTTTTAAAATCGGGAGCACCGGGTTAAGCTGCTAATATAGAACATTTTGAATTGCATAAATCAGTAGAAAAAAACCAACGTAATTGCTGAATAGTAACTTGCTGCATGTTTGTTGTTTAGCACAGTGTAATTATTTCTATAATAATTATACAATTAATAAAATAGGTATAATTTAAGGTGTCAAATTGAACAAAATTTTGATAATTTTAATGGCAACATCTGTCAACTAACCATTAGCTCTTGGCACGCAAGTATTATATGCCTTACTTTCTATTTTGAAGCAACGAAACATTTAACGCATGAAATTAACCATTTTCACTTTTTATCGCCCTTTTCAACTTAGCAAACCAACAAAATACTAAATGTTGCCCTAAAATTAAAAAAAAAGATGTCAATTACCTCAATATGCATCAACACCTCATAATTGTAGAGCGTTGGCGCACAATAAAAAATAAAGTAAATTTGCATAAAATGATTTTAATTCGTCAAGCAACAGTTTTATACAAATAATAAAAATAAATAAAGTTTGCAGCGATGTCATTTATAATTTACAAATCTATGTAGAAAATAACATTAGAAGTAAAAAACACAACGACAGTCACCGTATAAAAGATGCGAAACAACCAACCACCATTTTGAGTGTCTGAAACAATTCAATGCCAAAGATAAACCCTTCAGTAACGTAACAGGAATTATATTTCCGTTTATGGGCGGTGTTTTTTTTTTTTTTGCAACTAGATAGCAACAGTTTTAATTCAAATGGCTGTATGTACGATACACAACTACACTGGAATATACACATACATTAAAATCTAAGTACTCGTATACACAGGTATTTACACTTTGTTTACATAAATATGGTATAAATCCTACTAAAGTATCTAAGGATGAATTTGGCTAAACGAGCATGTGTGTGTGTGTTTGTAAAGAGTACTTGATGTATTTATGTATAAATACTCAGTGTATTACAGAGTAATTTGCTGTCATGCTGAGACCAAAAAAAAAACTGGAATTGTATATTTGTTGTTGCAAATAGAGTTTCCGGCTTTTGAAATAAGTTCTGCTGGCCTTTTTTTAGGGAATAGAAATGAAAGTGTAGGCATTGTGGTTTAGATTGCGAACATTTTATTTTCAAAGAAAAAATAAATTGTTATTTAACGTTGGACACTGTCAGACTTTCGAAACGTAAAAGGACACAATAAACAGTATATATTTTATATTACCGTAAAAGGCTAAAGTAAAGCAAAAGCGCCAAAGTTTTCATTATATATCTGCTGGATGAAAATCGAAGAAAAGATAAACTCACTGTTTATTGTTGTTGTTGTTTTTGTTTAAGCTTTGATATTGTTACAAGTAAGACTGGTGCTAATAATTCTTATTCGCTTAACAGTCTTATTTGTATAATATCTTAATCTTTGGACGAAGTTTCCTGACGATCTGGCCTAAGCAACCAGTGAAATGCGCGGGAATAGCTTATGCCATCAACAATCAATTTCAGTTTATCAATAGTATGAAATGGGAATTTAGAACATTTAAACGAAACCTTGTTATTTAATTGATTGAATCCCAAGAAAAACTTGGAAAACAATCGTTTTTTTTTTTAATTTTATATTTGCAAAAATGTGTGTAGTTAAAGAAAGGACTGGTTTATAAAATGGTCACAACTTTTTGCAACAACAAATGAATGATATGAATCTATCCCAGTTAAATTAAATAACAATTAAATAATAAGAATATCGACATAGGCAAAAGATTTGTTAGTTAAAACAATTTAATTTAGAAATCAAAAAGTGATTTTAATCAACAAATTCGTAGAATCAAGTAAACAATTTGTTGATTTTGCTCCTATCATTAAATGATTATATTGATTATTAAAAATCCTAAAAATGTGTGTTTTATGGTCTATAAACCAAAAAAGGATTAATATCCCAGTAAAAGCTTAGCTTTCTTTTTCAAAATAAAAGCTCCCCTCACTCATTATTTAGTAGCTTTCTTCTATATCTGCTTCTATAACTACTTTTTGTGGATGTATGTAGGCAAAAATATAATAACTTACTTTTGAATACGTTCATTTTGGGACATCCCTTGTAAAATTCATTGGTTTTTTCAGTAGAATTGTAAGTAGTGCTTTTAAGTTTTTCTGATTACTTAAGAAATTATTTTGTAGGCAAAGTTTTTACTGGGATATTATATATATAAATATTTAATGAAATGCCCCCGTATTCATAAACGATTATAAAATTCAATAAATCTTTATTAAGGATAATTTTCATAGTAAATTTGTTCTTTTAACCTTTATTAAAATTAAAATTTTTTATGAATACAGGCTTTAATATGTATCTATTAATCCATAATAAAAAAAAAAGAAAACAAATTCAATAAAGGAAGGTTTAAATTATATTTTCAATTAAAAAAAAAATATGATCAAAATGCTGCGGAATTCAATCAGTATAACATACTGTGGCCCGTTTCTGTATTTCTCACATCTTAAAAATTTTCGTATGAAATATGCGAATTGCAACAAAAATAGTGTGAAATTAAACAACAAAAAAAAAAAAAATGATTTATCTGTGATTTAAATAATTTTGCAGCAATTATTGGAAGGATGTGAGAAAAAATGTTTCTGTAACAATATTTTGAGAAAAGTTTCTTACAAGAACTGTCAAAATAAGTCACATTTGAAATTGGTGCGAGAAAAACAAAATGTAGATATTTGAAATTTAAAATATGTTCATATACTATTTTTTTAAAATAAATAAAAAATAGAAGGAATTTAAATGATGAATGCATAATTTATATGATGAAAATAAACTAAACACAATTGTTATACATATTTTGTTATTTAAATTTTTTTTTTGGCTTTCCCTTGTTTTGGTTTTATTCAGTGCAGTTTATGAATCTTATTAAACAAATCTTAACAAACAATTGAGTAGGTAAGTTGCAAAACTCGATCGTTTCAAAATTAAAAATACAAGATGACAATTGATTCGAATAGTTCTTTTGGCGCTTAACGAGAAGAAATATAATAATTGTATCAATAATGCATGTCCCCTTTCGTGATTTTAGCACGGACATGCATTGATGCAATCAGAATATTTCGTATAATAAAGCGCCAAAACAACTGAAAGAATCATTCGCCATCTCGTATTTTTATCTTGAAAGTAGAAACCGTTGTTTTTGTATTATATTTTTTTTACAATATTGGAATATTATCCAACGACATCAAGAAATGTCGAACTTGGTCCAATGGAAAAATACCTTAAGAGAGACAGCGGCTGTTCTATAGAAGAAATTGTAGACAGAAGTCTGCCAACGCCTTTCGAAAATCCAGAGTAATATCGGATTATTAAGAAATTAAGGGTTTAACGATGCCTTTAAGTAATACAACGATGTGGAGTTAAGATGAAAAATGTCATAGCGGATGGAATTGAAGATTTTCCATAGTAATTTATTTGTACAAATAATTTTTTTATTCGTTATTCTCATCGATTAATCGAATAAGTTTTTAGATTTAATCGTTTGATCGAACGAACAGAACCAATTATTTGAATTGTTCTAACAAAGTTGAAAGGCGAATAATTGACAACTCTTCTAGTAACCAAACATATAAAAAGATTTTAAATTGTCTTATTCCAAAGACTAAATTATATCGTCCCTTTTTTAGAAAAAATCAGCAAACCGGCAATTTGCTAATTTCTAGAGTTGTCAATTATTCGCCTTTCAACTTTATTCGAATAATTCAAATAATTGTTTTTGTTCGTTCGATCAAACGATTAAATCTAAAAAATTATTCGATTAATCGATGAGAATAGCGATTAAAAAAAATTTTTTACAAATAAATTACTATGGAAAATCTTCCATTCCATGCGCTATGACTTCTTCTTTCTTTGATGCATAAAATTTTTCATATTAACTTCATATCGTTGTATTACTTAAAGGCATCGTAAAACCCCTTAATTCCTTAATAATCCGATATTACTCTGGATTTTCGAAAGGCTTTGGCAGACCTACCATCTTCAGCCAATCTTATGTCTACAATTTCTTCTATAGAACAGCCGCTGTCTATCTTAATTTATTTTTTCATTGTACCAAGCATTTCTTGATGTCGTTGGATTATCTTTCACTATATCGTTTTCAATGGTAATATTGTGACACATACAACAACATTTTCTACTTTCAAGATATGATTTATGTATATAAATCAATTCTTTAATTTTAAGCTTTTTGTTTATTTCTAAATTCTTCACCCGAAATTGAAAAATCCCCTTTCTTGAAAATTTTTTTTAAAGTTTGATTAAAAATAAAACAGCTGATACAATTGAGAAGGTGAGTTGCAAAACTCGCTTGTTGCAAAATTAAAAATACGAGATGGCAAATGATTCTTACAGTTCTTTTGGCGCTTTATTAGACGAAATATTCTGATTGCATCAATGCATGTCCGTGCTAAAATCATGGAAGAGGACATGCATTGATACGATAAGTAAATTTCTTCTCATAAAGCGCTAAAAGAACTGTAAGAATCATTTGCCATCTCTTATTTTTAATGTTGTAACGAACGAGTTTTGCAACTCAACTTCTCAATTTTTTGTTATGATTTGTTTAATAAGAACATAAAATACATTTTTGAAATACAATGAGTACTCAACACGGTTTTTGCTACAATTTCTTCTATAGAACATTGTGATTAATTACAACCAAGGCTATGGTAACAATATTTTTTAACTTTCCTACATTTTGTATAAAATCACTAAAAACGTATGAGAATAACTCAAATTCTAAGATTTTATTTAATTTATTTTTTAACAAAAAAATTTTCGATTAATCGACATTAATTAATCGATTTATTCGTTATTCGAAAATCGTCATTTTGAAATTATTCGAACAAGAGTTTGGTTTTGTTTGATCGATTAATCGAATTATTCTTAATCGGTTGACAACTCTACTAATTTCTGAACAAGAAACTCGTCAAAATTACAAAAATCGTGAAATCTGGCAGCTCTGGTTTAATTATTCATATATTTCTTTCGTTGACGTTTCGTTTTCATTTGACACTTGATGCCTGGAAATATTCCAGTTTAAACAAAATATGTGTTGTCTGTTTTCGCATTCAAATACAGAAACACTTTTTTCTCACATATCGAGAAACGATGGAATTTTTTGTTTCACACTTCATGTGATAAATTTTACGATGCGAGAAATACAGAAACGAGCTACTGATTTTACTTTTAAATAACAATATAATTAATACAGTAAAAGAATTGAGCAAACTACTAATCAAATTATTTGGAAGAATCAATTAATTTGTATTGAATAAATGTTATATGGATACCTGAAAGTTGAATTTCTAAATATATTAAAATTTCTTGTTTAACAAAAACACATTTTTATACACTAGACCACGAGTAAAATACTACATAAAGAATATATTCATATGCCAGGTCCTTGAATAATTCTAAGTCGATTTCGCCATGCTCTTAAGGGCTTGAAAAACACCATGGAATTTTTTATGATCGGTCTAAAACTTTTCACAGGTAATAAAAAAAAATATTTGATTCAACAACCATATTTATTAATTTTAATACACAGAAAAAATTATCATTAGTTTTCTTATCATCTAAACAAATTTTTAAAAAGTATTTCAATTTAATTAATGTGTTAATTGAGTCAATTATTTTTTGTTGAAAGAAAATTTAAAATATAATTTTGATTTTATTAACATTTTAGTTTTTTTGAAATAAATTTTTAGTTAAATAAAAAAAAACCTTAATTGATTTTTCGTTTAAAATAAAATTATTTAAACCAGTAAAATTGTTGTTGGGAATTTTCATAACCAGAACTATATTTCATTAAATCAATTAACACATTGTCTGAAACGGCAAAGTTTTTTGATAATTTTTTTAAATTAAAGTTAAAAATATCATTTATTGAAAAAAAATATAAACAATCTTGAGTTTTTTATTAATCTACATAATCATTTTAGTAAAAGGTGCAAAATCAACAAATTGTTTGCTTGATTCTATGAATTTCGAATAAATTTGGTGATTAGAGACAATTTTTAATTTTTTCTGTAGAAAGTTTTTAATCAATGTTTTTAATTGATAAAAAAAACTAATGAAAATTTTTCTGAAAATACATTTGAAAATAATAGAGCGATTCCTTCCTACTTATCCCTTTGCGACTTGCATTTTAAGCACTAGGTTTTGGTTGGCCAGTTAGACGACCAGTTAAACCAATGAACTTCATTTGAAGGACAAAAGATCATTCTTATGCCAAATTTTCAGGATAGTATTTAAATCAATATTAAGTTAATTTTCATAACAAACCTTAATCGTATTTAAAACAGATTGGTTTTTTAAGTTTTATTTGAAAAGTCTTATTTAATTAAGATAAAAGTATGGTAGCACTACTAAATACAAAAAAAAAAATATAAAAAAGTGTATTTATTTACAAGGTGGTCTGAAAAAACAGCTGACTGTTAATGCTTTGCCTGTTGTTGTTGTATTGTTGTGATATTGAGGCCACCTTGCTTAAATATTACAATGGAAACTTAAGTTGAAATTAAGTGTACCACATCGGTGACTTAAGTTTCACTTAAGTTTTTAGTGAAGAAGAGAATTTTGTTTTTAAAACGATTTTAAAAATAAATGTGTTTTAATATCAATCCTGAAAATTGGCCATTAGTCAATCGGTATTCAAACTTTAATCAAGATTAAAACTAATCAAACATGTTTGGATCAAAACTTTATCGAAATCTTTTGAACTTGAAACCACTATGCTCACTTTTTTTTGCCAAAAAGAAATGCAGTTCATCAAAGTGTATAAATGTGGCATGGCATGGCTTTTATTTCATGTCTGTTGCTTTTGGAAATTTAATTCTTTTCTACTTTTTTGGAAGGTAAATTTGTTATTGCTCTATTTTTCCTTTTTCCTTTTTTTTTGTTATTGTAGTTGAAGGTGGCAAGAGTCTGTCTGTCTATTAAATATATTCACGTAAATAAAAAAACACTTGCATACCGTCAAGCGAACCCATGTTTAAGCATCAGCCTGAATCAGACTTCTGTCAATGTCTACTACAGGGTGGCGCAAAAGAAACGAATTGCGGTCATGGTTAGCAAGGCTTGAAAAATTGAAAATGATAAGATACATTATTGCATAACGAACTTAAGTAATAGATTTTTTAACGGACGAAAAATATTTTGTATACGCTTCAAGCTAAAAAGTAATATTTGAGCAGAAATGCGATATATAAAAAAACTTAGAAAAACTTTCAATATGCGAAGGCCAGAATGGGCGTCAGTTACGCCGTTAAATTCCCCTTTTTATTAATAAGGTGTAAAAAAACTAAATTGACCTTTGGGCCACTCTATATTAAGTTAGTCAGTTTAAATTGTAATGACTGCAAGCATTGTAAGCAACAACTGACTAACTGTACTAAATAATTTGTTTTTTTGTTTCGTTATAATCCTGCTGCACAGACAACCTTTTTGTCATGGCTTTTTTGCACTCATTTTAAAGAGCAACAATTTTAATTTAACAACACATACAAATTTTTTGTTTTAGCTCATAAAAAGAGGGCGTAAATTTTTTTAGTGTCTATTTTACAACACTTAAAATGTGTTTTAATTTTATATATTGGAAAGTAGAGATAAAATCGATAGATAATCCTTTTATTTGATGTTGGAAATTTAAAACAAAACGGTACATACTGTAAATTAAATTATTTTTTTTTTTAATTTGTACTTTAGTAAAAATGTAATATCGAACATTAAGTGATGGTGTTAAGCAGGGTATATAAAATTTAAGCGAAAGGAGTGTTAAAATACAGTTAAAAGTTTTATTTTTTTTACACAATATTTTTAAATTGCAAAATATGTGTATATAGTTGGATTTGTGATTGTTTGTTGGACCAAAGCGTATAAAATTCACAGAAAAAAATAAAAATAGACTTCAATTAAAAAATTTGTGATATTAATAAAAAAAAATAATTAAATTTGCACCAGTAAACAGATTAATAGTATCAAATAAACGTTTAATTAAATTGATTAAACGTTTAATTCACTTGAATAAACTTTTAATTCATATCAAATAAACGTTTAATTAAATTGATTAAACGTTTAATTCACTTGAGTAAACTTTGAATTCACTTGATTAAATTTTTAATTAAAACTGATTTTATTTTTGATTAATGCTTTAATTAGCGAAAAAATTCATAGAATTTTTTCTGTGTATTCGAATTCAACATTATAAAATAAATAGGCCAACACGTTTATAGTCCGAAAGTGGCATTTGACTACCCGAATTTAGCAAACTAAAGGAAAAGTGTGCATAATGCAAAGCACTAATGATACATTTTAAGAAGTAAGTACTTTTTGTATATTTTTGAGAAAGATCCACGGCATGTCCTTACTACAAAGGCGAAGTGAATACAAGTATTCAGTGCAAAGCAAACTGGCTATTCAAACCCGAAGTGTCAGAGAGTATTAATGTCTTTCGTTAAATTAACCCTTTAAGACTGGTTTAGGTGGGTATGTAATGATGACTATGTGTAAGTTAAAATGGGTTCTGCAAAGACCTTAGAAATGATGGGGACGTAGTTGTTACACGTAAAGAAAAAACATGGTTGTGGTAAACTTATTCTAAGAGCAACATATCATGATAAGATTCATGACTGTAGTCACCATATTACGATTATTATTGAATAATATTATTATCAAATTTATTCGTAATATTACATCATAATATATTTCCCTTAATCGTACTGTTATCATGTTAATCATATTAAGTACAGAAGTTATCATATTATAGTCATGGTTGTCAGAACAAATTAAGAAGTAATCATATTATGATACAGTGGTGCTGTTACAACAATAAAAAAAAATGGATTTTTTTGCATCGATTTTTTATTTTACAATTTTTTTCAATGTTCAACCACTCACTAACAATTTATTTTATTGGCATAAGTAAAACATACGACACAACTGATGGAAAATTATTTTACAAAATATTATTAGAGTCAAAATTTTTTGGATTACATCTTAAACATATTATGATTACGTCAGGCGCGGATCCAGCTTGAGCCTTAGGGGGGGGGGGGGAATTTTTTATGATACAAAAAAGTAAAAAATCAGTTTTCAAAAGTTTAATAAAAACAATATGTGTATTAGGGTAAGTACATTTTGCAATTTTTGCGAGTATCAAATTCTTCATCGCATAGCCGTACAGACCGTGAAAAATATTAAGAAATTATGTATTACTTTTTCGCGATCGTGAAGAAAGTTTCCGCACCAAGCGCGATAATGTTTTGAATTTCAGTTTTTCTCCTTACTATACAAACTTAACATTTAATTAAAAAAAAGTATTTTCTAATAATTTCATGAATATAACAAGATCTTACCATTTGTACGGAAGAAGGGCGCAAAAAAAAATCGCGACTCTTTTTCGCGGCTTTTTTAATAAACGAAATTTTAATGGCAAATGATAGATGATAGATGTTGTGTTAGATGAGTTGTTTAGCAGATATATGAACAGTGATAGTTTTCAGCAGCGTAGTAATATATCCGCGGAGAGAGCTATTAAAGTTGCACAAGATATTTTTCCATTATGTAAATAAACTCGCACTTTAAACTTAAAATTTATTTTATTAAACCCAAAAAAATAGCTTTGCATTTTTGTTATACAGTTGCTTATTTTATGTATTTAAATTTAATAAGGCTTGAAAACCAAATTTTTTATGAACATTTTCCGTAATAAACGTTTATTAAATTTTATAATCATTTATGAATATGGGGGCTTAAATATCAAGCATATATAAACAATAAATGTACCATCCCAGTAAAAAAAATTTGGGTTTTTTGAAGCACTACAGAGAAAAAGCACATAATCAAGCGCTTCAATTAGAGAGCTCTTATAAAGCAGTAAATGATAACGAATAAAACATAAAAAAGCTGCTATTTTAGTGCTGACAAGGAAGATGGTTTTAAAGCGAAAAAAAAATATATTATGGTTTTCGAAAATGATTGAAAAAAGGCATTTAAACAAGAAAAAGTTAAACATTAATGAATATGTTAATATAGTTAGCCCTTAAAAAAGTACTTTAGGAGCGCTTTGTTTGCATGTTAAAAGAAGCGCTTATTGTCAGCAGAAAATAGTCCTCCAAACCGGGAACACCCCATACAAAAATCAGGCATCCCATCAGCAGGTTTGAAGCGATTTGAGGTTTGAATTCATACAAAAAACCTGCTCCATTTGTAGCACATTGTTTACTGGGATATCTTATGTGTAGGGAAATTAAAAAAAAAAAAAAATTTTTTTTAAAGAGCTTTAGAAATTGCATTTGGTGCGGAAACTTTTTTGGCCAAAATTACCTAAAAAAATTATTTTCATTATCAATACTAAATTACCCATCGCGTGGTGGGATGAAGAAATTTTGTCCAAAAAAAGTCATCACCCTAATTAAAAAAAACTCAACAAAAAGGTTAAATAAAATATAAGATCAGTTCAATATACATTAATCTTTTTAAATAAGCAATTTATGATTTCCTTGTGGGGCAAATTTACACAGTACAGTCTATCTTCTGGCATTGTTAATATGAGTCATATTTTTATTCGATGAAGGGTAGGAAATGACCTCCCGCTCGTAGCTTTACTGACGAGCATTGAAACGAAAATTTTAAATATTTTTCTTAGATTTGCGTAGATATCTTCATCGCAGTTTATTAAAGCATCTACAACGTTATCTGATAGATTTTCAGATATTTTCCATGTTCCTTGCCAATGCAACAGTTCAGGCTCAAGTTTAGATGTTAGTATGTGTTTATCTCTTTTATCAAATATAAATAGCTAATCAGCTAGTTGGGGTTTTAACAGTTTTGTATCTGTATATGACTTGATTACACATTGAGGTAGAAGTTTAGGTATGTTCAATACATTTGGGATATCTATTGGGAAAGTTGTTATGAGATCTTCTAAAATAAATTCAAGAAGAGGAATGTAACCTACAACTCGGTAGTAATCTTCAACATTTTGGATGTGAATTTTTGGTTCAAATTTTGTCTTTTCGATAGGAACCTCGATTTGAACGCAAATAACTTTAACTCTTTCAAAAATCGCTTTAAATTGTTCTTCGGCTTTATTTCTTTTTTCTTCAAGGCACATGATTAAAAGTTTGATAAGGCTTGATCCTTTTTGAAGATCTATATCTTGCTTTTGTAAATTGATACTAAGTGGCTGTGTTACAATAAGTATCACACTTAATATGTTTATTCCGCAAATAAATTCAAAAGTACTAAGCGAGTTCCTTGATATAAAGATAGAGATACCGTAGAGTGAAGTGGACTGACACCAAAGTAGTCCCGTGACAGGTCTTTGGTGGTAGAGACCGGTTCTAGTTTTAACACTTTCTATGAATAAGACCTATCACTTTTACATGGGGTTGTCATTGGAGGGGGTCAATTGACACCATTTGACCAGTCACACATCTATTCTCAATGGACGTGTTTAGTGACAGTTACTTAAATGTAGTATTATTTCAATACGATGTAGTATTATTTCAATAAAACAAGTCCTATAATTAAATTCAAGATCCAAATTTTAGAAAGTCCCAAAAAAATGTATCACACCACCGGTGAATACTGTACTGTAATTCCCCTAAGGGAAATTTGTGTCAATTGGTACAACAGACTGGTGCTGAGAGTTGTGAAAATAGAACAGTTACAAAAAGAAAACACTCATGACCAGTGAAAGGAGAACCAATCATGTAACTGGTTTATGAAGAACAAAAAGGTAGAAAAAGTAATGAATTGCAGTACAGTCTTCACCGTTGCACAGTGGCGCCATTTGAGTTTTTTCGTTGCAAAAATCATATCTTTTGAACCGAATAAGATAATTGAACAGTTTAAACAGCATATGATAGATAACTGTTCAGCCTATGAAATGAGCGTTTGGAAAGGGTGCTACGCTCTGTAGGGGCCTAATTATGGGTTATCAAAGTTAAAATTAGTAGAAAAATCAATTTTATGGTAACTAAAAAAAATTATTTTTACATTTTTAGATTGTTTTTATTTTTTTTCTTTAGGTTTTTATGTTTTAAATTATTACCCAACAAATTAAAAAAAAAATTATTTTTTTTTAAATTTATTTTTTCAATTTTCTGTAAAATATTCATCACAGTTCGTAAGAGAAGGTATATCTAAAAGACTAACCATTTCTAAACTATAATTATTTTCTAACTCTATTCGTGACTTCACATGCCGCAGGGAAGATATAAGTGGATCGGAAGATGCTGCCAACATGTTGAAGAGGTCCTCATTTTGCCTTACCCTTGATGCTTTGAATGTGTTCTGCAATCTATATTTTTTATAAAATTTGTTAAGAGACTCCTGTGCTTCTTCAGAAAGCTCTCCAATTGGCAAAGACTGGTACTCAATTATATCTTTGCCATGCGCCAATATTTTATGGACGGTCGGGGTCAACTTCTTCTGTGGATACATTTCTGCTAAAAGAGATGCAGTTTTCGACGCATATTCTCCATATTTTGTAGAATTGACATTTTCTTTGCAGTTTAAAACATCCAAGATCGTTCCCAATCTTTTCACGATTTGATTGTCAATTCCAGTGATTCTAGTTACTGCCTCATCATTTTCAAAAAATCTCCTAGAAGTGTTTCCATCGTTTGAGTTACCGTATCCGTGCTTGGGACAGTCTACTTTTAGTCCAACTTGTTTAAAAAAAGCATCCTGTATTTGCTTCTTTCTGATCTTTTCCTTATCCTTTATTGATGTATTTTCATCGAAGTTTTCCTCCTCTTGTGGTAGGGTATACGCCAGTTTTAGCAAGAATTCCATACACCTTATCCTTGCGTGCAATGGTGACATTCCATATTCGTAATTCTCCTCATTTGTAGAATCGTTTAAATTACCAAAGTTCTTCTGACTCTTTTTGCAAATCGGGCATGACATTGTTGAGGTTGTTCCTGTCAGTTCGTTTACGACTTTTCCGTCAACCATGGTCAGATGGAACTCGTAATTGCATTCAATATATTTTCCTTCTCCAATTTGCAGCTTTGTAGGCTTAATCTTGCTTATTTGTTCTTCAATGTCCTTCACCGTGGTCCTTATGAGTTCTGCCGATTCCCTTGCAAACTGAAACATTATTGGTCGGCAATAATGCACTGATGACGGACGTGGATTTTTCCAGTGAAGGGAAACATCCGATTTAAGCCGCAAAGGAACAACAGATGCCATAAACATATTTCCGTCCGATATTGTAGCGTCATCGGAAGATATCCTTTGCTTATAAACGCTTTGTCCGGATGATCCATCGCAGCCCCATTTGCTGATCAATGTCAACTTCTCAGGAAGAATTTTCACCTCATTTTCAGGAAGACTCTCCAACAACCGTTTTGCTGTATGGCCCATGAGATCCTGCAGATTGGCTTTCGCAGAGACTTCCGTAAATTCCGTATGCAGTGGTCGTGAATTTATTTTGGCTTGCGTAATATGCTTGTATCCGGGTAAAACGTCAGCGCCGTGTCGCGTTAAAGATGCCCGTAGTTTCTCATATTTCTCTTTGGAAAGTTCTAAGTCCATAAACAAGGCCAAGGCTTCTTCGGAACCATACTTTTTAATGTGTGCGTTTGTGGGCGTGGGAATGCTTTCCTTAATCCTTTTTAGTCGCAGTGGGCTTGCATCAGCAACAGATTTGGTTATGTGCGACCTAACTCTTTCACTATCCTTTGTAAATTTAATAGACAGCGCTTCCGATAATTGCTTCGTGGTCAAGTCATTGGTGGCATCGGCAAGTTTCCTCTTTCTTGTGAAAATTGAACACTCCTCAATACTTTTTTTTGGCCTTCCTTTTGCTCCTCTGGTTGATGTGGTGGGTTTATCTACTGCCAATATATCCAGGATGGTATCTTCATTAAGCCAGTCCTCGTATTTGGAGTTGAAGTTCTGAATGGTTCGATTAGATTTCACCCATTTTGCCTTAATATTTGCATATATCAGATAAAAATTATTTTTTATAATTTCGCTTCTCTCAATATTTCCGTATAAGCTATCAAGTTCTTCTAAAGCAGCTTCCGTGAAAAAATTTGGTGTGGTTGACTTTCTAAACAGTTCAAATAATTTAAAATTGTTCAACGCCATGTTTTCAGTACTTAAATTGTTTAATGGTTTCAGTAATTGTTGCGCCAACTTTCAGTCGTAGACTAATCCAGGCATTATGCTTATTTTGCAATATATAGGCTTATGCTACCATGCCGAAAAATGTACCTGTTCCCTACATACATATGGATTTAGGCTGAATAATGCATTTTTATATTATGCACGTGTCCAAATAAGATTTGTGCCTACCTGTAGTCAATATTGTTATTGACCATTTGCAATATATAGGCTTATGCTACCATGCCGAAAAATTTACCTGTTCCCTGCATACAAATGGAATTAGGCTGAATAATGCAATTTTGATATTATGCACGTGTCCAAATAAGATTTGTGCCTACCTGTAGTCAATATTGTTCTTGACCATTTGTACGCCAAAGTATTGTTTAAGTGAGGTACGTACCTGCTAATTTCAATGAGTAGTTTTTTTAGATTTTAGATCAAACTACTGTCATACAATTTCTGCAACCATGTCTTTTTAACCTTTTTTACCTCTAGAAGCCAAACGGGCACGTACGGGCAGATAAAATTTTTGAATTATGTAAAGAAATAATCAAAGAACAGATTTTGCAAATATGGCAAATATAGAAAAATATAGATTTTTGTTATTTTCCGTCAAAGTTGAAAAATAGTGAAAAAACGGATAGTTTTTAAATAGTGATTTACCAGGAGAAACACAAAGCAAACAGTTCATTTTTTTTTTATCATTACACATTTAATAAATGCATCAATCAATACAAACAAAAAATAAGGCGATTCGTTACCTATTTTTCGTGATATTACACCTGAAATCGCAACAAATTTACTAAAAATTGTGTGTTTTTTTGAAAACCGAAAGTCGGTCAACTTTGAACGGCTATATCTTCTAAACTAAAAATGTGATATTATTAAGAGTGGCAGATTTGAAATCGTTGAAAAGTTTCCTATAACATGAGTTTATTCAAAACTTCGTCGGTGCTCATGAAAATTTTGATTTTTGCAACCTCGTTTGCTCTACGGGCGCTACTGTGCGTTGGTGCGATACATTTTTTTGGGACTTTCTAAAATTTGGCTCTTGAATTTAATTCTAGGACATTTTTTATTGAAATAATACTACATCTTATTGAAATAATACTAAATTTTAGTAACTGTCACAAAACACGTCCATTGATAATAAATAGATTTGTGAGTGTTCAAATGACAACCCCATGTAAAAGTGATAGGTCTTATTCGTAGAAAGTGTTCAAACTAGAACCGGTCTCTAACACCAAAGACCTATCACGGGACTACTTTGGTGTCAGTTCGCTTCCCTCTAGGGTCATTACTTTTTCTACCTTTTTGTTCTTCATAAACCAGTTACATGATTGGTTCTCCTTTCACTGGTCTTGAGTTTTTTCTTTTTGTACCTGTTCTATTTTCACAACTCCCAGGACCAGTCTGTTGGACCAATCGACACAAATTTCCCGCAGGGTACATTTTCACTCAGATATTTTTTCCAAAGCTTCTATTATATGATGTACACTTGTTGCAAAGACGCATAACGAAGAGAGTTTGGCTCCCAAATACTTTGCTAAAACTGTTTTTCGCTTGGGATGATTATTTTAAAAAAAATTTTGTCGTTTCCTTAATAAATGATACAACTTTTTGTATTAAAGGCACTTTTTTGCTTTTAGAAGTTGAGTTGAGGACACCCATCTGTTCCATTTCCTACACAATTTTTTAGGTCAGGACCAAAATTTGTGAAAGCTTTAAGAACTATTGATGATAGTGCCTTGGCATCAATTGACACATCAACGTCATCAATATCTTTAGAAGCCTCTTCAAATGCGTTTAAAACAAAGCCAATAAATTCTTCCCTAAAAACTTTTTGTTGTATGTTGAAATATCTTAAAGATAAGGAAATCTGAAATCTGGAAATTTGATGAACTTTACCAACCCTGCATCCGTAACGTTAGTCGATTCGTCTAACTGCGCTTTACATTATTTTATAAAATATTTCTAATAGACATCAAATAACTTATATATTCACAAAAGACGAAAAATTTTAGTTAAACTTTAGAATTTCATAAAGCGCCATATTTGTATGGAAGCCCTCCTTACGGATGGTGATAAAGGCTAAGTATCTTTTAAGGACGAAAAACTAGTGAATTTTATCCCCCTAGGGGCAACTTCTAGGCCGTTATGAGACTTTTCTTTAATATATTTCTAGCCTGTACACAGAAAAAATAAAAATAGATTTCAATTAAAAAATTTGTGATATTAATTAAAAAATTACTTAAATTTGCACCAGTAAACAGTAAAAATAGTATCAAATAAACGTTTAATCAATTTAATTAAACGTTTAGTTCACTTGAGTAAACTTTTAATTCACTTGATTAAATTTTTAATTAAAACTGATGTTATTTTTG
Source organism: Pollenia angustigena (assembly GCA_930367215.1). Taxonomy (NCBI): domain Eukaryota; kingdom Metazoa; phylum Arthropoda; class Insecta; order Diptera; family Polleniidae; genus Pollenia; species Pollenia angustigena. Next base: position 176,772,670 of record OV884058.1, read on the forward strand.
ATTAATGCCTTAATTAGTGAAACAATCCATAGACTTTTTTCTGTGTATTGAGACCCCTTAAGGAATGGATATAACGGGTAGGTATGTAAGAAACAAATGATGAGGACGAAAAACAAAGTTTGGTTAGTCTTATATTTTATTGCGAAATAATTGTTGTGCAACCTCCTTTATTTCCGAAATAACGGTATAGCTCGAAAACAAGAGCTAACCTTAAAAATGGCAAGTACCATTAGATTCAGCGTACCCGAGTTAGGTGACCGGCTTGTCTGGTTTTTCAACCAGCACAGTGTATTCATTGGTTATGTACATACTATGTAAACAAGGGATCCATTATAATATAACACAAAAAAAAAACAGTTTATATATTTTAAATTTTAAATTATATTAAACTCTATTGAAATCGTTTTAACTTTATTATTAACTATCACTAAAAAATACATGTACATATGTTCGCATAATTTTTTCATTTGTAATACAAATTTATTCAACGCCAGAAAAACTTTCTTAAACAGCCCAAAACAAAAAAAAAAACAAAAAAAAATTTTAAATATAAAATGACAGGCAACTTAATCTCCGGTTTTGTTTTTTCCATGTTTTTTTCTACTAATAATGGGTTTGTCATTAGTATTTTATGTTCTTATTGCAATTTATACAATACACATAGTTACAAATTTAAATGAACATGTATTACAACAACAAAAAAAACAAACAATCTGGTATAGACAAAAAATTTGCAATATATTTTTTCGTTTGGCACTTGTTTGAAATGTTGCCCAATGTTTTCCTTGTACATATGTAAATGTCTGATGAAAAAAAATGTCAAATAAACGTTACAGGTTGCTCTTCTGTGACATGAAATACTTTGGAAACTTTTTTTAAAAAATGAAATGAAAATTGCTAAATTTATACAAAGAAAAATACAAGAACCAAAAAAAACTTGAAATTGGTTGAAAATTTTCAAAATCGTCATATTGATCACAAAAATCTTTATTGCAAAGAAACTCTATGTTAATTTAATGTAAGTCTGTGTTCATACGGCTCATCTCTTATTGACATGATTGCTACTTTATAGGCGAGAGGAATGAGGGGAAAAGAAACGAGTACACAGATGCATGTACTGTCTTTACGTTTGGCTTTTATATTCGTTGTTTAATTTTGTTATTGTTTTCAATATCAAAAAAGCACACATACAAACGCACGACTATACACAATAAAAAACATGTCGTCAACATGACATGAATCATTTGAACGCCAATTCATGTGCATAGAAGAAAAAGGAAGAATCTTGTCAATAAGACATGAGCCGTATAAACTCAGACTTACGAATGATTTTGTTATTTTTAGCTTGTTTCTAATAAAACTTAAAAAAAATGTCGATCAACAACAAGTCACTCATTATCGATTTCATAAGCGCCCCACACTAACTATTGACCTGTCGGTCGCCAGGCTTTACGTTTCTAACGTGATCGAATATTTTTTCTATTCAACTTTTTGTGCCTCTACCGACAACCACAATGCTCATTTCGACATTTGTGATCGCATAATAATTAATAGTGTTGCGCAAATTAAAATGGAAACTAATACGTTATCGAGCGTAAATCAGCTGTTTTTCGTTGAAAATGCAAGCATGCAAAAGCGGTCGAAATTGTGGGCCAGGCAGTAAATAAGTTATGCTCGCTTAAAAAAATCTTTTTAAAGTTTTGGTACCAAATGCAATAGTTTCAAAATAGGCAAATATTTAAAACGTTGCTCGATTAAGATCCACGATCATTGGAGTTAAACAACCAAACATGTTTCTAAAGTGTTAACATTTATAAAAAAATAAAAAATATATAAACTATGTTGCCATATAAACTGAATTAAGTTCGATTTTGGCGCCCTATGCTCCAGTGGGAGTTAGAGGAATCTATATATATTTACGCGTCGATAATCCTGTTTCAGCACTCCAAAAAAGAATAGCTAAGAATTTGATTTATTACCAGAATCCTTTCATGAATAAAATGGGATCAACGAGCTAAATAAGTGCCATATAGTATGAGTATTTCGTATTTTAAGCTGCTCAAAGCTAAAAATTAATGCCAACCAACTAAATAATATTGCGTAAAAATCTAATAAAAAAAATAAATTATATTAAAAACATATTAACCATTTTTTCAAATGTGCTTTATTGTAAATGACTTTAAAAATTGAGGGGCTTAAAGCACAAGGGGTTCAAGTGACTTATGTTAAATAATGAGACAAAAGCGGTTGTTTCGCTTGTGGTTCAAGCGAAGCAGGTATTTTAGTGTCAAGTGCTTGAATTCTTCGACATATCTAGCGTCTGGATGATAATCCTACATTCACCTCTTGTGCTCTGAACAACTTTTCCGAACTATACCTATAATTCCATATGTAAACTCAATTTTAGAAAAAGGCACTTAAACCCCTTGTGCTTTAAGTCCATCAATTGAAATTCAACTCATTAAACGACATTCGAAAAAAGTTTAATATAATTTAAATAATTTATAAAAAAGTTATTATTCCCACATTCTGTATATTTAAAACTTTTGTGAATTGGGAAAAAATTTGACGTTTGGAAAATCGTCAAATTTAGGACATTGCTCATCAATATGACAATAAGTTGCCAAATCTGGCACCGTGCACACAAGGACAAGAAAAAATAAAATATAATTAATTAAATGTCCCTATATATAATGGTTACTTCAGCCTAAATAGTTTCTCCGCAACCATTTTATGTTTAAATCAGTCCTGCGCAAGGAACCGTAAACATATTATATAGTCAAAATATTCAACAATGTAGGCTAAGAGCCAATTTCACCAAGTTCAGTTAAATTACTTAAACTTCCAGTTAACAATATGTTTATGATAGTAATAACTGATAGTTAATAATAACTAGAGATGCGATTTCCATGAAAATGCATTTTTTTTTGTCTATAATCTGAGATCGATGTCGACCAACTATCTTTCCGAATCATTAAAATTGCGTTAAAATGGCATCGATTTGTTTTTGCATTGTTGCATATATTGGTTAAAATGCATATTTTTGCATATTTTGGTTTTAAATGCATATTTTTTCATATTTTAACATGTTTAAGTGACATATTTTTTTAAATTAAATATGATAAAAAAAGTTCTTCAAAAAATGTAAACAAAAAAAAAATCCAAAAATTTTTTTTAAATCAATAAATAAATGGAGCTCTGCCTAAAATACAAGATTTTCAAGATTTCGACAAAAGGGCTTCTATGTTTAACCAATACAGCCCCTTACATGGCTAAGGCGGTGCCGTGCAATAAAGCCATAGGAAATAAAGTACAAGGACTGGTTTCACTAAGTAAAGGTTCTTAAATCTGACTTGTTTTTTAACGAAGGCCGACTACGCAGAGAAGCTTTAGTTAGCGAAGCCGGTATTTGTTATACCATGCAGAGAAGCTTGAGTTAGCGAAGCAGGTATTTGTTATACCATAGAGGAGAAAATCCGTGCTTCCGACCAAAGGCCGGCTATGCTTTGGAGTTTGTTTGTGGCGGGCCCGCCTTGCGCACCACGATCGCCCACCTGGCGCACCACGATCGCCCGCCGGACGCGCTCCCTCCCCTTTCCACCGACTGTACCATATTTTTTCAACACTTGACAATTGTAACTCATTCTTTTGGCAGTTTGTAACCATAACAACTACACTGTTATGACGTTATTTCCACTTTGGTTATTAAGCGATTATGGTGTTATTGCACTTGAATGGTGGCTTTATTTCCTATGCCTTTATTACACGGCACCGGCTAAGGATGTCAATGGGCTTAACATATTTTATCCAAAGCTGTTACATGTTAGTTGCTTGGCACATGAGTTACACCGAGTTGCAGCGGAAATTATAATCTTTTTCGATAATATTGATTTATTGGTTTCATACGGGAAGAAAATATATTTTTAAAGGCTCCTTCACGAGTTGCTATTTTTAATGATACACTGAAAGAATAATGCTTCATATCTCTAATGAATCATTTTCATAGAAAAATTTTCCTTGGGTATATAAAAATTTTCATTGTTTAAATGGAATTTCATAGTTATAATGAACTATTTTCGTTAAAATAACTTCATTGGATTACGTTAAAAATGTTCATTGGATATATGAAAACTTAAGTTTGTCTAAGTTAAGCAAAAAATTTTAATTGGGCACATAAAAAAACAATATACAAATATAACTATATTCATAAATTAATACATAGTTATAGTTTCCTTAAAAAAATGTTTAATTGTTAATTAAAAAATGTAAGATTTAATAATTTCATACATCTAATGTTACATGTATGCCATTAAATTTATGAGATCAAAAATTTTTTTTATAAAAGCACCATATTTCAATAATTGCCTTCATAAATTTAAATTTGCATTATGACAATAAAAATATCGTTATAGTAATGAAACAAAAACTTTCAATCCAATTTCAATCAACGTTGTTATTTTTATTATGGACAATTTAATCTCATATTTACGCACTTAATTGAGTAAAAAACATAGTTTTGTTATCCAAAAACTACACTGCCCCGGTAGACTAGCTGGTAGTGTGCTAGTCTATCAGCACCGAGGTTGCGCGAACAAATCCCCAGATACAGAAAAAAATAAAAAATAAAATAAAGTAAAATAAAATAAGAAAAAATAAAAAAAAATAAATAATTAAAAAAAAAAATAATTAAAAACAATATAAAAAAAATTTTTTTTTACTTTATTGAAAGTATTTATTCAATGAATAATATTCATAGATCTTATGTAATGTTTCATTAATTCCTTTAAAATGAAACAGGTTTCATTGATCCAACGAAGCACTGCATAGGTTCCTTTTTAATGCAATTTTTCATGGGATTAATGTCAAAATTCATTGGTATTGCGAAGAAAATTCTTTCAGTGTATGTATCTTTTGGTAACGCTACCACCGAAGCCAGTATTAACAAGATGGGGAACCTGGCTAGATGTTGTAGCATACTATTCAAATAACTTTGAGCAATTTAAGAATGTTATAAATAACTTGTTGCTACTAAGCATCGCTAACAATTAAAAAAAGTAAAAGATCAATTGGAATTTGTATATTCCAACTACGAGTATGTTGGTGAAGCAAAACCTAAATTGGAGGAATTAAGTTCACCTAATAGTCAGCACAAATTAATTCATATTGCGGAAAGTAGAATTAGCAATGTAGAAGGAAGAATAGCCCAACAAATTAAAAAAAAACTGCAAAACGTTTTGTAAAAAAATATAAGGTTTCGAAAAATAAAATAAAAATTCAACCATTTTAGAACTGGAATAAAATGTGGTATCTGAATTAGAATATATATACATATTCTCTTAATGAATTGGCATCCTTCAAATCTGCTCCTACAACTCCGGTTGACGTTGAGAGATTATTTTCTATGTACAAAAATTTCTTGCGTCCGAGCAGTTTTACTTTTGTTACCATAAAAAAGTATTTATTTGTTTATGCAAACAAACGTTTAAATTAGTAAGTCTGAGTTCATACGGCTCATGTCTTATTGACAAGATTCTTCCTTTTTCTTCTTTGAACATGAATTGGCGTTCAAATGATTCATGTCATGTTGACGACATGTTTTTATTTTGTTTTATTTGATATTGAAAACAAAAACAAAATTAAACAACGAATGAAAAATCAAAACGTAAAGACAGTACATGCATCTGTGTACTCGTTTCTTTTCCCCTCGTCCCTCTTGCCTATAAAGTAGCAATCATGTCAATAAGACAAGAGCCGTATGAACACAGACTAATTTAAATTAAGTTTTAAAAAACATGTTATCTTTAAATAACAATTGACTGAATTTATCATTTTAATTAAAATTAAAAATCGCTTTTATTATTGAAAATGTTTCAGTTATCAGTTCATATTTTGGAGTTTTTAGTGCATATTTTGTGGGCATATTTTCGGTTTTTGAGTGCATGAAAATCTCATCCCTAATTATAACTTAACTTGGTGATTAAAATTTACTAGTGAATTTTTGGTTCCAATTTCTCTATATGGTCTCTGAAGAACAACCTAGTCAATAGTTTTTAAGGTCAATAAGGTAATTTTCAATGACAAGCACATGCTAAATGTCTTTAGCATAAATCATTGTCTGTTCCACAATTGGTAAATTTTAAAGGTAAAAAGTTAATAGTGAATCATACTAACATATCAGGAATCAATAAATTTTTGCATACAACACCATAACGTCTGAAAGTCTTCTGTATCTGTTAAATGCCTAATCAATCTGCATATGTACATACTTGTGCTTCCAAGTCTGTGTCTATGATGACTTCTATATTATCCTTTCTATTTTTTTTTAAGTTGTTTTTTTTTTAAATATTTGTTGCCTTAAAACAACATAAATATTTCAATCTGTATTTATGTGTATTTATGTATATCTTTAAATTTGTGTTTCTGTTGTTGTCATTCCGTTTCAGTGTTAAGCATTTTTTATTTTTAATACCAACCAACAGGGGAAGTTTTATAGACATTTTCGTCGTTTATGCGACATTTGTGGACTGTATATTTAGAAACCGTATGGGGTTCCTTTCCGTAACGCCTCTTAATTTAAATGGGTTTACGCCCTTCTTGTTCATTGGCATTAATCTAGTTGTTGAAGTGTGTGCATTGTGTATTTTTAATAAACCATTATGTATGTATTAAATATTTTATCAAGTTTAGGATTGAGTTGTTTGCATGTATTTGTGTGTTCTGTGTGTTGTAGAAAACTTAATATAAATGTAGATGTTTAAAACTAAACGTGTTGATGTGCTGTTGCATTTGAAAGAATTCATATGGGAATTATGAAATTGAAAGTAGACAAGAAGTGAAATTATTCAATTTAAACATGTTGGCAAATAATTAATGGCTTAGAAGGAGCCAGAAACTTATTACAACATGCTAAGTAAAATATTATGTTAAGTGTTACAAATTGTATAAAGTCTATACTTTGAATGTTTAAAGATATTTTTTGCAGTTGATTAAATTTATCTTTGAAATAATAATGAGCAGCTATTGGTCAACAGAAAAACACGTTCCATTTTATTTTGCCGTGTAAGACAGAAAAGCTGGCGGGTATAAAAACTGGTGGTGGGCCACACACATACTGTGAAACATTTGCTACTAAACATTTCAGTTTGGTGTTTAAAAGAGAAAAACTAATGAAATATTGTACTTTGTTTAGTTTACAAGTAGTTTTGTGAATTTGTTATTAAGAGGACGAAATATCGGGTGTTTTTCTTAGCTGCTTGACAAGTTTCGATATCGAAAACTATGGTTTGATAGCTGAGAATATCAAACTGTGTTGGCATTTCTGTTCAGTAAGGTTTGGCAAGTCATCATGCACGGTTTAACGCAGTACAGCATAAAATAAAAATTGATTTCAATTAAAAAATTTGTGATATTATTTAAAAAAATAATTAAATTTGCAGCAGTAAACCAATTAATAATATCAATAAAATTTTTTTTTGATATTTTGAACGTCCAGACAAAACTTTAAATTTGCTACACAGTGTAATAGATGGGACTTTTCCTGTCCCACCAAATACAGAGCATTACCTTGGCTATATTAGTATGTATTTGGGTTTGGTGCTCATTCCGCGGCAATAGATAATTTTTTGATTGCCAGAAATGATTCGATGCAAAAAATAGTTTTTACTCCCAATCAGCATTTTGGATATGTACAAATTGTTATTCAAGGTCTCTTTGGTTACAACCAGCGTTACCGTTGTGATACTAAAGTATCAATTTGACCCTTTTTCGACGGTCTTGATACCTTTTGTGGACCTTTTTTAAATTATCCTTTTGTATCATTTTCACATTTTTTGTTCCATTTTTAGACCCTTTTTGGAAATAGCACTCATATTTTGCTTTTTTGTCAACACTGCTGAACGTTAGTGCTTAATGTTTTCGAAATAAGCGGATATGGAAGATGTAAAGATTTAATACCAAAATAAAGAACGCACATACCTAAAAAGTAGTTAGTATTCGTAAAAAGTTTGTGTTAAAAGATTTTTTACGACCTAAATTAGATTTTCGATAGTAAAGTCCAATTTTCCTAATAGCAAACATAACTCATATACATATTTGTTATTTTTTATTTATTGAATAACTTATGGTGGTTTCTTTTCAAAAAAATGTGACATTTTATTTAAAAAATGCAATTAGGTGTTCGTTCCTTAAAAATGTTTTGCTCTCTTAAAAAGTAGTAAGTTTTATGCTAAAAAATTCACCCTTAATAATGGCATAACTTTTCCCCCTTTTAAATCGACAATGTTAAGAGTGCCCTGTAAAAAAGGTGACTTCGGTTTATGTGTGGGGCTATTTCTAAAACGGCGATGATTGCCACAAAGATCAACAAAGCTTCGCAAAATTTTAAAAACTAGAAAAAGTTTGCAAAAATAGCGCTATAAAATTGATTTAAAGTCCCTAAAGCTAACAGAAATGAAAAAAAATCGGTAAAAATTGCTGAAATTCCCAAATATTTGGTAACAGCGGTATGAAAGCAAAGTCTAATATTTATTCAAAATCGTAAAAGCTTAAAGGAATCAGAAATCACGAACACGGCTAAAATTCGAGAACGATTGCAAAATTGGAAACAAACCCTTAAATTTATTTTAAATCGCTAAATCGTTAAAAAAATATATATATTAAGGAACTTAATATAAAAAGTATTAAAAAACATAGGGTGGGATGTCACAAGGCCATAGGACATAAAACCATATGTCGTCAAGTCCCATTCCATTGAGACATAAGGGCATATGCCATTAAGTCTCAATATAATGGGTAGATAACGCGTTCTGGAAGCTTCTAATGCAATAAAGCCAAAATTGGTCGTGTTTTGTTACTCGAGACACCGTCTTGTTCAATTCAATTGCATCTTCAATTGCAGGCCAGAAAACTCTGAGCCATGGAATTAAAAAATTCGGATTGTCCATCACAATTTCACTAACAGAAGCGAAATTTTCGACAGTGCGCACATCACGATGATGCACAGGCCTGACCACATCTGTAACGCTTCCAGTCTATCAAATTTCTTTATAATCTTGCAAATTCCCTGCACAGTAGATCGATTATGACGACCATAATCACCCCGTAATGCTCGATAAGTCGCAAGACGTTTGAATTAAGTTTTAACTATTTTTACGCGTTCGGTTGTTAACCGATCCGCATTCGTTAATGGCAAACCATATAATTATAAACTTAATAAATTACACTTTGTATGACATATATTTAACATCTGACAGCCTTACCAAACCGATGGTTTTTAAACCACTAAATGGATAACCCGTTATTTATATTTTTACGTATACTTTACAACATAAAACAACTTAAACCCCTCCAAGAATCTGTTAGAATGTCACCACTTTGTTATATTTAGTAGTTATACAGAGGATTCAGTTAAGTGTTCTTTAGTGTTATGAAGTTTAAACTAAAACATATTTGGGTAGAGTAGAATCACTTAACACCGGACACCGAAAGGACCATTAAAATATGTTAAAACCAGACAAATTTCTTCTCAAAAGAATTCAAGGCATCACTTTAGCCGGGACGAGGGAATATTGTTCATCGAAACGGGGTATATGCTTACGGAATTATTCGTTAAGGGAGATTACATTGTATTGGGTGTATAACTAAAAAAGTGGTAATTTTTTTAAGTTTTAAGCGTTTATGGTGAAAAATAGGTACTTAACAATAATAAATTATATTCTTACATAATAAACTGAGAAAAAGCCGGTTGTAGTGAAGCAGGCTAGAGTCTCTGGCGGGAATCGAACCTGCAACCATCACACTGATAAACTAGCAGACTATGAAAAAGAAAAATGCTATTAGACTATTAACTAGCTTACCGGGGCAATCGAGTACAATTTATTCAAAGCCGTAACTTTCGTTAGTACTGACTTTTTTACCATCCTTTTGGCGCCAAAGGAAATAAGCATTTTTGGAATCCTTTTTATTCGATTTGCTTACTAGAGTACCATATAACCCACCGAAGTAGTCCCTAAACTACTCCATGGGGTACTTATGTGGGTTAGTTTTAAAAGTACTCCACGTTACTACGGTATGGAGAACACTTAACAGATAGTTTAAGCATTTTTCTTTTTTCTTTTTTACTAATCGCCTTTTATGGTGTGTACTGTAGTCTATTATTGGTATTATTAAATATATTTACTTGGTATTTTTAATTTATTTACCTTTTTCAGCAAATTTCACAATCTATCACTTTTAAATAAACAATTAATAATGGACACCATTAGGGCTACCAATGTGTAATACTGTAAACTATATAGAAGTTGTTGGCAGCACTGCATGTTAATTTCTTATAACTTGGTCCATACTACAGTACATTGTACCATGTTGTAAGTAGTCCATTTAAGCCACAATGAACCACGTGGTCCAATATCATCTGTAGGGGGATTATAGAACACCAGCATCGTTCCCGATATGGTTTTTACTTTAGAAACTTAATTTACATATATAACGGAAAATATTAACTATATGAGAAGCAAGAGTTCTCAATTTTACTTTTTAAACATGAAAATAATGTGTTTCCGTCTTGTTGCGTTTTTGTTGTTTCTACACACAGCAAGCAAACTGTTTTTTAACTTCCCAGCGGGAAAAAGAAGGAGCACGGATGCCTCCTAGAAGGCCTCTGTACTCCTTCTTTTGGATATACAAGGCCTGCTGCTCCATTCTATACTCATATCTTTTTGACACACGTTGTCATTGCGGAGAAGGCCTTCCGCTCTCTCTTCTTTAGCAGGCACATAAGAATGGTAACGGGATCAAAAAAATAATTGTTTTGCTTTTGCTTGTGCAAAAACACAATACAAAAAATGTTACTCCTTCTCTACTCCCTTCTCATAGAAGCGAGTGTGGAAGGTGTTTCTTATCTTTTACACCAAAGAGCCGAGGCCTTCTAGAAGGCATTCATTAGCAGTTTGATAAGATTAGTAATTTAATCAAAACAATTTTTAAGCAGGCCTTTTAAAAGGCCTGAAGTTAGAAGGTAGTGTCTGCAACTAACTATGTTAAATGATATAAAAACGCTCACTTTGTAATTTTACTCTCAGAGTGGCACTACCAAAGAAAAATTCAATCTCTTTTTTACTTGGTTTAAAAATTTTGTTCTTATTCTAAGCAATTCCGGGATTTATTTTCCAAAGCAATCCCATTTAGGATATGTTTTACTGTTTTTATTTTTAAGTACAACTCGTTCTCAAAGTAAGTACAACAAACTTAATTAATGCCGAGTGTTGTTCTTTTTGTAAGTCAAACAGAGTCTTAAACTGAAAGAAACTTTTAAAAGAATGTTTTTATCACGCTTTAGCTTTCAGAATTTTGCTAAAATAGCGCACCTCAATATACATACATATATTAAAAGCTTAATATTTAAATTTTTTGGCATTCCTGATATTTACATAAAAATATCAAAACAACTTTGGTTGTTTACAGAAAGCTTTGGAAACGCATCAGTGTTTTTAATAAACAGATAAACAAATGTTTAAAAAACATGATTCATAAAAAATATTTAAGGTTTTATAGAAAACTTCTAATAAAAATATAAAGTTTTTTGTGAAAATATTATTTTTTTTATTAAATTTTAAATAAAAATTCACAAATTTAGTCTTCAGCAAACAAACAGTTTTTTCTTTATCTTTGCTTAAACAATCTTCGTGTAAATATGCTAATACAAAAATCTTTGCATTTAAATTAGAAATTTCAATGAATAACACTTCTCACTGCAACCACAAATCGATCATTTTAAACGGAAATATTTAAATTGTGGCCAGACAATTAGAAAGTCAATGTTTTTTTTATGTCTTTCAAACGGCATTTTCTGCTTAAGTTTTCAAGTGTTGCAATTTATTTGTAGACCATTACGCTTGACAAGTATTGTCACCACAGCCAATATCAAGGAATAAACTAAAAATTTCAATAGAAAGGAGAATGTATATGAACTCGATATTATATACATACATTTCTACTTACAAACAAATATATACAAGTTTAACGCTATGTATATACATACACATACTATATAAGTATGTAAATATTTACTTTATTATTATTTTTTGCAACAGGCTAGACAGTTTCTTCAATATGTTTGTATGTGAAAATAACAACAAACAGTGGATTAAATTATATTTAAATTGAATGTAACCTCCAAACGGAGAAACATTTTTAATAGAAATATTTCAAGCATTTAGCAATTAGAAGTAACCCCCAAATGAGGGCGGCACACCTAAGTTTACCACGAGAATTCGGAACTTTAAAGTCTGTTCGTGGTGAAGGAATTTCAAACCCAAATTATTGATATTTTCAATATATCGGTTAACAAATTGTTGGCACTCATAACTTCTTGTAGACGTGGTAAAGGAAAAAAGATTTAAGGAAGCACATCCGTATTGACCTAATCTCATGGTGGCTTGACCAACTAAATGTTTACCAACCGCCTCTGTGTATGAGCGAAAGCAGTATACACAGGTAACATTTTAAGTGTATAACTCGGCCGAATTATACGCTCGTCCCTTGCTTAGGAGATGAGATGTGCTAGCAGCACCTGAAGAAAAGCAATAGTATCTAGGGAGATCCACCCACATGCCGAACTTTCCCACAAGTGGTGAAAAATAAGCCGTCGAAGCCCCAACCATCACGTGATTCCTAAAGGGGCCTTGCCCATAGTCAGTCCGGACTGGCTTCCGTGGTACCAGATAGCATTTCTGGTCAGCCGCGAACTTAAGAGATTCTTCAAGTTTGGATTCTGCCGATTTCTAGATATTGGCTGCACCTGACTTCTACAGAGGATTTGGCAACCAAACAGAGAAAATGTTTCACTAGAAATATTTCGATCATTCAAAAATAAAATTAAAATATCGGAAGGAGGGCGGCACACCAGAGTTCAACACGGAAAACCATTACTCTACCTGGAGGTGCTGCCTACGCATCTTGCAGAGTACGTTGTTCTTGTCTGGAGCTTACAATGGACAAATGTTTTCATATCTCGGTGCCTCGGTAACCTTTAACTACGACAGTGCTTTATTATCAAGTAATGGCTGTGATTTAACCTGAATCGCAGAAATGTTATAATTACCGGGTTAAATTTGCCCCTAAGCCTAGAGAGGAGTTCAGCTGTTGTGTGCGGTTGCTATACAACTGAAGCTGTTTTACACACTGAAAAAAATTTCTTCACAGATCCAATGAAATTTACATTAAAATTCAACCTATGTAACCTTTCATTGGATTAATGAAATGTTTCATAAAATCAATGAAAATTTTGCATTAGTTTAATGACAAACGTTTATTTTATCCATTTTTTCAATGAGGATTAATAAAATCAATGAAAATTGTGTCATTGATTTTATTAATCCTTCATTAATCCAATGATTAATGTGAAGAAAATGTTTTCAGTGCAGTGGAGTCCCAGTTCTTGGGCAAAAGAGCTGGACAGTCTATTAGAAAACCCATTGTGCCCGTTTAATTTAAAACTCATCGTTATTAACAATATAATTTGTTTCCTTCTAAATCCATATCGTTCCAAGTAATTCCACTGTGCGGCACTCATTTTGTTATTTATTCCTTAATGCTTTTTCTAAAAGTGTCTGTGTTTCTAAGTGTGTTTATTTGCTTGAATTTGAAATTATTTGTTTGTTTGAATGTATTTGAATGTTTTACTAACAAGATCTAACATTGACATAAGACACACGACCATAATAATAATTAACGTCTTTAGAAGCATTCATTTCTTTTTCCTGTTTTTTTTTTCATTTCTTTTATAACTTTGCAAGGATAGTACTTAGCAAGTCTACTATTCGCTCTCTCTTTCGGTTCTTAAAGTGTGGTTGGTGTTTGATTCCACAATCACTCTCACACACTTTCAAGAATGGAATACTAGTACGTTTAATATGTCCCAAAAAGCATTTTCGAAAAGAATTCAATTAGTTATCCCATAAAGCAGAAATCAGTCTTTTGTGCTAACGAATTCTCATCGATGTAGCAACATCAATATGGATAAAGAGTGAAATGCGTAAAAGCGGTAGGGTTTTAAATCTTTTAGTTTCAGCCATTGTTTACTAAAATTTAGATAAAAAAGATTTATTATAAAAAATTAAACATAACATTTAGATTGAGTCAAGAATGAAAAATTATCAGTAAATTTTAATTGATTTTCATGTTGTAAAATTCCTTTCTTTCCTAATGAACTTAAGCCTAATTAAAAATATTAAAAATTTGGATCAGAACATTTAATTTTATAAAAAAAATGTAAATTTAGTCAAACTGTATAAAAATTAATCAAAAAATGTTTATTTTCCTTGGCACCAAATGGATACGAAAAAGGACAATACTAACGATATTTAAGACTTTGAATAACTTTAAAATGTACTTGAGTGCTAGAGCTGGCAAGCAATCGATAGTACTATCGATAGTATCGATAGTTATCTATCCATTAGACTATCGCTAGTTTACTTTCGATAGCAATAATATCGTTAAAATTTTTTTAAGAAAGTTATCAATAATTTGTTGTTTCTATCTTGCAACAACTAGCCAGCCGTCGTTGCTGCCCAGCTTAGCCAGCTGCGGCAGTTATCTGGCTAAAGAACCACCATTTTTGCATAACCTTGCTTATTCTCATGTCAAGCAAAAAATTTAACAAATGTATGAACCAGGTTTCTCAGATTATTTTTCACCTGAATCGCCAAATAGTATATCGAAAATCGCCAACATTAAATGTTTTTTTTTTTAGATTTTAGGTAAAAAACATTCACCAAAAATCGCTTAATTAGAGTTTATATAAAAAAAGTATCCTAAAGTAATTTTACCTTTATTAAAGTTTTCTATATTAAGAGGGAGTTTACACGGTGTCTATTCAGACATGTCTAACAAACACGTTTGTTTTGCTTGTAGGCGATCGGGGTAGAAAAGAAAGAGGGGTTGCCAAACAAACATGAAATGAGTTTTCATGTTTGTTTATATGAATTTCCATGTTTTTAATTTGTATGTATACACTCATAAAATTATTACAGTAACTGATTGTAGGTTATTAAATTCGTTTTCGGTACTGTTAAAATTGAATAAAAATATAGTTATTTTACGAATAAATTTATTTTTCAACATTTATGTTTGTTATTAAAAAAACAAACTACCAAAAAATAATGTTTTCCGTATTTTTTTTTGTTAATTTGTTTGATTTTTATCGGTTAAAATATATTTTTTAAAAGTAAAAACTATTCAATTTTAACGAATATGATGTTCAATAAATAAAAAACTTAGAAATTACTGAAAAAATCATTTGTTTTAAATGAAATGTAAATGATCCGTTTTTTAAATGAATTTTAATTTGTTTCAAATGAATTTTCGTTTGAATTTAACTACATAATATTTTGAGTGTATGTATATTAGACTATTATACATGAAAACAGACATGTTTGGAAAGACATCGTGAAAAGACAATAGGTTTTTGGAAGCATGTTCAAAAGAGAATGTCAAAAGCAGACATGTCTGAAAAGACTCCGTGTAAACTCCCTCTAACTAAGAGGGAGTTCAAAACAGACATGAAATGAGTTTTCATGTTTGTTTATATGAATTTCCATGTTTTTAATTTGTATGTATATGTATATTAGACTATAATGCATGAAAACAGACATGTTTGGAAAGACATCGTAAAAAGACAATAGGTTTTTGGAAGCATGTTCAAAAGAGAATGTCAAAAGCAGACATGTCTGAAAAGACTCCGTGTAAACTCCCTCTAACTGTTTTTCAAACTAAAATATAAATTTTCGTTTAGAAATTTTTATTGAAAGCAAAAACAAAGTTCAGTTGTTTTATTGTTGTTTCAATATATTTTCCCAAACAAAAAATTTTATTTTATTTTAAATAAGTTAAAAAAGTAATTTACTTTCAATACAAATTATTTTTTTTTTTTTTTTTGCATACTACACAGTGTACATTATTATTTTTAAAATTTTGAAAATTCATGAAGTTGAATGCAATCGAAAATAAATTGAAATATGACAACTTTTTTCATGGAGATCCGAAGATTGTAATAAAAATTATATTAACCCGAATTATTACATACTGTATGTAAATTTTAGCATAATCCTGAAAAAATTATAGCTTGTGATAAGGAAAATGACTGAAAGTATAAGAAAGATTAAACTTGATTCCAAATTTGGAAAATTATATTTCTTTAAATTTATACATGGAAACGTACGGTAATTACTTAAAAAATAAATGTAGGAACTCTACAACGAATTCTATACTATCGATAGTATCGTTGGGCTAGTTAGTAGTGTGCTAGTCTATCAGTGGGAGGGTTGCGGGTTCGATTACCGCCAGATGCTCTAGTCTGCTTCACTACAACGGGCTTTTTCTCAGTTTATTATGTAAGAATACAATTTGTTATTGTTAAGTACCTATTTTTCACCATAAATGCTTAAAACTTAAAAAATTTACCACTCTTTTAAGTTATACACCCAATACAATGTGCTGGTTCACACACGTCAAGTTTGACTCTTCAAGTCTGGATATTTTAGGAGAGAGGGGAAAAGAAATGGCATTTCTTTTCCCTTCTCTCCTAAAAACTCAAGACTTGACGAGTCAAACTTGACGTGTGTGAACCGGCACAATGTAATCTCCCTTAATGATAAATTTCGTAAGCGGACACCCGTTTCGGCGGACAATATTCCCTGGTCCCGGCTAAAGTGATGCCTTGAGTTTTTTTGAGAAAAAAAATTCCCTTTTTCTAACATACTTTAATGGTCATTTCGGTGCCATGTCTTTAGCGATTCTACTCTACCAAAATATGTTTTAGTTTAAACTTTATAACACTTAACTGAATCCTCTGTATAACTACTTAATACAACAAAGTGGTGACATTCCAACAAATTCTTGGAAGGGTTAAAGTTGTTTTATGTTTCTTAGGTATATGTAAAAAATATATATAACAGGTTATCCATTTAGTGTTTTCCATACTGCCGGCTTGGTAAGGCTGTCTGATGTTAAATCTACGTCATACGAAGTATTATTTATTAAGCTTATAATTATAAGATTTGCAATTTACGAATGCGGATCGTTTCACAACTGAAGAACGCGTAAAAATAGTTAAAACTTAATTCAAAAGTCTTGGTTCATTACGGGGTGATAATGGTCGTCATAATCGACCTACTGTGCAACGAGTTGGCAAGATTATAAAGAACTTTGAAGAGACGGGAAGCGTTACAGATGTAGTCAGGCTTGTGTTTTATCGCACTGTGCCCACTGCCAAAAATATAGCTTCTGTTAGTGATAATCCGAATTTGTCAATTCTCATTAGGCACATATACAAAAAGGCTCATTATAGCATATTTTACATTTGTATTGGCACCTCTATCTACATAAATTCAACATCATGCAACAACTAAAGTCGCTGACCATTCACAATGCTGTAGATATGCTGATTGTATGCTAAAGCAATAGATTTTCAATGCTGATTTGTCGATTAAAATTTTCTTCAGCAACTATGCCGATTTCTCCCTTATAAGTTATATCAAGAAACAAAATGATGGCATATGAGGCTCGGAGTGATTGTGCAGCTCAGCATTGATTGTGAAAAAGCTAATGCATCCTGCTGCTTAGTACGCATTATTGTCTGGAGGTGTCATTGGCTAGTATTTGCTCAAAAATGACTCTGGAAGAACCGTTGCTGTAAATTCAGAATACTATGGCCGTACGACAACTGACTTTTTTGGCCTGCAATTGAAGATTATGAACTAGACGATATGTGGTTGCAACGAGACGGTACCACAAGCGACACAGCTCGACCGATTTTGGCTTTACTGCATGAAAAGTTTCCGGAACGCTTAATTTCACCAAGAGCATGCGATTTGACGCAGTAAGATTTTTTTGTAGGGCTACGTCTACGCGGGTAATCTCCTAACGTTGGAGCATTTGAAAAGCAGCATTTGTGAAGTTATCGCCGAAATACGGCCCTAAATGTGCGAAAAAAGAGGTCGAACACTTGAGGTCGACTCTGCAAAGAATCTAGATACGGGCATTTAAATTACCTTGTACAGAGTGGGTTATTATTATTATTGTATTTTTGATATAACTTTTTATATTTAAGAAAAAAAAAATTAATAACGAAATTTTGATATTTAGTTAGCCTTGAGTTCATCAAATTTAAT
This sequence comes from Pollenia angustigena, assembly GCA_930367215.1. Lineage (NCBI taxonomy): Eukaryota > Metazoa > Arthropoda > Insecta > Diptera > Polleniidae > Pollenia > Pollenia angustigena. Next base: position 176,790,837 of record OV884058.1, read on the forward strand.
TTTCATTAAATTATTTATACTGAATTTCAAATTAAAAATTGACAGTTTGTTGTCTGGTGGTTGTAAGTCGTGTGACCGTGATGGCCAATTGACATCTCCAAATCGTGAAACAATACGGTAACCAAAAACCTTTCGCAGAAAATTCATTGTTTCCCTTGAGGTATGGCTCCTAGCTCTGTCTTGTTCAAACCATACTTCTTGAGTATTATCAAGTTCAGGAAACAAAACATTTTCTAACATAGCTCTCTAACGCTCAACCTTTACAGTCGATGCATTGTCATCTTCGTTTTGGAAGAAATACGGGCCTTAGATCTTGTCTGCTGACACTCTGCACCAAACTGTGAGTGTATGTAGATGCAAAGGACGCTGTTGAATCACTTTTGGGTTTTCACTGCCCCAGAATCTAAAATAGCGTATTTCATTTTGCGATGGCGCATTTTTATTGTTAAAAAACCTTTTCTTTGGGTTTGAATTACTGAATTTTGACTAGGAAAATAAAACTCAACAATTTATGCTCGTTTCTCAATCGTATATAATACTACTTTTTATGAGCACCCATTTAACAGCTGATAGTTGCTTTTGGTTTAGTTTGCTTTGAAATTTCAATATGAATCGACTTACACCAGAGCAACGCGTGCAAGTTGTTGAAATTTTAATCAAAATAATTTGGCGAATGAGCTGAAGCACAAATTGATATTGATTTTGAATTTCCATTGAAAATTTTATTTTACGATAAAGTGCATTTCTGGTTGAATGGGTACGTAAATAAGCAGAATTGTCGCATTTCGAGTGAACAGAATCCACTTGCTTTTGTCGAAACACCATGACATCTACAGAAACTTACTGTTTGGTGCGCCTTATGGGATGGCGGAGTCAATGGCCCAAACGTCTTCAAAAACGATGATGGCCAGAATGCGAAAAGTTGTTGAAAATTAGTGTTCCAAATTGCTCCTTCTACGCGCCTGCATGGCGGCGACATGGCAGGAATCATATTTAAACATTAATTTTATAAAATTTTCTTTCCAATAAAGCCCGTTTCACTGATATTAAAGATATGTTTCCATATTTTATTATGATTTAAACTTTTGTCACTCTATAAAAAAATACCCTTTATTAAAAATAAATTATAATGATATAAAAAGTTTATTGAAATCCATGCTTTATGTCTGTTTGTTTTTTTAACTTCACTTTTGAAACCGAAAAATGGAATACCCGTTATGTAAATGAAAAAGTAAAAATGTATGTGTAAATACATATATAAAATATGTTGTATGTTGCATTACGATTTAAACATGAAATTTTATGGAGAAAATAAAATAAAAAAAAAATTTGCAATGTTTTATTGTTGAGCATTTGAGAACGACAGCGAGGGAGCGTTGTTAGTATGAAGTTTGTCATTAAATTGCTTCCTGCCTGAATAATGACGACAAAGTCAATGATGGCAATAATGTCACTCTTGTAGTATTGTTGTACTATGTAGTTTGTAGTTTGAAATTTGTTAAAAACAATTCAATGATTCAGACAGAAAAAGTGACTTTTGCTACGCACAGCGAGTGAGTGGGTGATAGTGGCGGAGTTGGTAAGTTTGTTTTTTAGTTTGAAAAATGACGTCAACTGTTAGTTTTTATTTGTATTTTTTTTTTTTTTTTTTGCTTTTAACAACAAATTTTATTAACAATTTAGGAAAGAGATTTTGTAATGTGTTACCATAAACAATTTCTATAGTCATTATGTTTTCCGTTTTAATAAGTAATTGAAATATTATGGAAATCAAAATTATATTTATCACAAGGGGGACTTGTGTAAATTTTGACTAAATAAATAATAAACAATGACAAAAGCAATAAGGGAAGCAATTTAATATAAAACTAAGGGATATTTAAATGTATAATATGAACATACATACGTACATATGTATAAATATATTTATGGCGATTTGAAGGTACTTTTTCAAGGTGGGTATGGTGTGTATGCATAATTTTGAATTAATTATGCTGGTCAAAGCCAGATGGGAATTTTTGTATAAGAAATCTGGAATTTCAAGGAGAGTTATAATTTCTATAACGATGTTCATTTTTCTTTGAAATATTAAAAGTTTATGTTAAAGAACTAATTATGTGGAGTGTTTTCCATTAAGTTGGAGTGTTTTCCATTAAGTTGGCAAAAAGTTCTTTCGCCTTCATAAAAAAAAGGTTTGTTACAATTTCTTTACAAGTTTTTTTTAATAGAAAGTATTTTTATAAATTTTAAGCTTTTGATGAAAGCCAGAAAATATTCATACTAATAAAAAAACGAATGAACACCTCACAACACATTCAATTTTGGTATGGCAAAGAATAGGTTTTTTTATACCCTCCACCACAATTAGTTGTGTAGAGGGTATATTAAGTTTGTCATTCCGTGTGAAACTTTTTTATTATTCATCTCAGACCCTATTAAGTATAAATATTCTGGGTCCTTGAGTAATTTTAAGTCGATTTAGCCATGTCCGTCTGTCTGTCCGTCTGTTGAAAACACGCTCACTTTCGAAAAACTCAAACGAAATAAACAAACTTGGTGTCAAATTTCTTGTAGTTATCCTAAGCAGTTTGGGATTGAAATCCAGCAAAATCGGTTCAATAGGATCTGAGCTATGAATCAAAATGTGGAACCACCGCCTAAAAAAAATTGATAATTTTGTTACAAAACCTAATATAAATGGTAGAATAATGCACGTTATGATATAAGATTTTGCAAAAACTCGTTTTATTCGACTGGAAATCACGCTGCAAAATTTCGTGTACAACCGTCCATAATTTACCCTAGGCCCCAAACAAGCCCTCCTCCCGAAAAACAGTATAGTACGCGTAAAACCCCAACTTACAATGCTTTCATAACAAATTTTGGCTCGTCACAGTTTTAGAGGACAAGAAATGACACTGTGAAATTTCGTGAAGATCAGTTCATAATTTACCCTAGCCCCCATATAAACCTTACTCCCGGAAAACAGCTTAGTACGCCTAAAAACGTAAAAAGTAACGCTATCATAACATCGCAGTTTTATAGAACTAGAAATGACACTGTGAAATTTGGTGAAGATCAGTGCATAACTTACCATAGGCCTCATATAAAGCCCACTCTGGTAAAATAATTAAATACGCGGTAAACTTTCTTCCAGTTTAGCTTCATATGGCCAGAAAAAATGTTATGCAATTTTGTGATATACGGTCCATAATTTTACTTAGATTCCATTTTAGCAGCCTTCTGAAATTTACTGCAAACGCTTAAACTAATTGCACCGCTGTATTGAAATTTATGTTTTTTAATACCAGAAATCGTTCTGCAGAATTTGGGATGATTGGTTCATAGCTTACCATGGCTTTTATATAATTTGTTCTCTTGAAAATCATTTAAGTTCATCTTAAACTGATATTCTACTCAAACTTTTTAAAATTGATTCTGATTGTCGATCAATAATTTTATATAGGTCTAAACCGCAACAAATTTTAATGCCGATGTCTGTTTTTACAAAGATTATAATAATAAATAGACATCATACAGATATTAGTCCTAAAACATTCGAAGTGTCGGTGGAGGGTATCAAAGATTCGGCACAGCCGAATATAGCACTCTAACTTGTTTAGAGTTATGGTTTATTAAAGATTTAAAAGTTGTATGCTAAAATTCATTTTATCAAAACACTTTCCAAATATTCAAAAACATTTTTTAACAGACCGAAACAACTTGTCCCCTTTTCTTTCTATGAACACAACTGCGACAAACGACGATTTTTTGTGGCCAATAATATTTGCGTATATGAAAATACACACAGTCATGGCGTCTGCTGAAATTCACATTTCTAACGACGATCAAGTCCGTACCAGTTGACCATATTTGGTTTTAGTTTTCAGGTGTTCAAGCAAACGAAGCTAGCTTTTTACTTTACTAATTGTTTAGTATTTCTTTTAAACTACATTTACACCTACGCAAAATTTAGTACTTACGAGATTTCGAGCCAAATCTAGTTGTTATACCCTCCAACCCAAATAGTTGTAAAGGGGGTATACTAAGTTTGTCATTCCGTGTGAAACTTTTTTATTATTCATCTCAGACCCCATAAAGTATATATATTATCGGTCCTTGAGTAATTCTAAGTCGATTTAGCCGATTAGTCCGTCTGTCTGTCCATCTGTCAGTCTGTTGAAAACACGCTCACTTTCGAAAAACTCAAAAGAAATAAACAAACTTGATGTTAAATTGCGTGTAATTATCCTAAGCAGTTTGGGCTTGAAAATCTGCAAAATCGGTTCAGTAGGATCAGAGCTATAAATCAAAATGTGGAACCACCACTTAAAAAAAATTTATAATTTTGTTACAAAACCTAATATAAATGGTAGAATAATGCACGTTATGATATAAGATTTTGCAAAAACTCGTTTTATTCGACTGAAAATCACGCTGCAAAATTTCGTGTACATCCGTCCATAATTTATCCTAGGCCACAAATAAGCCCTCCTCCCGAAAAACAGTATAGTACGCGTAAAACCCCAACTTACAATGCTTTCATAACAAATTTTGGCTCGTCACAGTTTAAGAGGACAAGAAATGACACTGTGAAATTTCGTGAAGATCGGTTCATAATTTATCCAATGCCCCATATAAACTCTACTCCCGAAAAACAGTTTAGTACGCCTAAAACCGTAAAAAATAACGCTATTATAACAAAATTTGGTACATCACCGTTTAATAGTACTAGAAATAACACTGAGAAATTTCGTGAAGATCGGTACATAATTTACTATAGACTCCATATAAACTTTACTACCGGAAAACAGTTTAATACGCCTTAAACCGTTACTAACAATGCTATCATAATAGAAATTGGTGCTTCACAGTTTAATAGTACTAGAAATAGCACTGTGCAATTTCGTGAAGATCGGTCCATAATTTACCCTAGGCCCCATATAAAGCCCACTCTGGTAAAATGGTTTATTTCCTTTTTAATAAACCGATTCGAGTTCTTAATTGCGCTTTAAATAAAACTAAATAATCACAACACTTTAAACACTGCTTATAAATTACACAACTTTATTTAGCACTTAGTCACTTTAACAACCGTAATTTATATCTTTTATTCACAACCAACTATAATTTTTTCAGCGTGATACGTTATTGACAAAGTCTGAACTTAGAATGATCTCATGCCATCTTTTGCGATGCTATTTATACTCTAGCCCAGATGTGTAGATGATACTAGTAACGTCTATATGGCTCAAGAAAGTTCGCCGCATAACGGCTACTTACTCATCTATAGTTACTATCTATATGGCTGAATTAATTTAGATATTAGGCATCATAAACTAAGGCATACTTTTAGGCGTTACCATTAATTGAGATAACTTAATAACGAACATTCGAGTATTTACAGTGGGGTTGAAGTACAATTATGCACAACAATTTTAACATTACATCTGTACATTGATTTTTACACTAGAAGTGTGCATAGCTTATACAATAACAATTTTAACTAATAAAATAACTAACAAATACTTAATAACTAATCAATGCAAGATAACTAATAAATTAATCTAATTCTTAACTAAAGTTACTTTCGTAACAATACATTAAACTTACATACATACAGCCAGGCCCTGGAGCACGTTTATCTGAATTTTACCGAAAGCCATAAAAAAAACTTCATACAAAACACAAGTAGTCCCAGCCAGGCCCACGTGACAATTTGTACCACATGAGTTAGGTATCCACTTAAGTATTGTATGTATTTTATATGCCTTCTTTCTTTCTTTTTCTTTCAATCAAAAACTCACAGAAACTGCTGTTACATGAATTAAAGTACACTTTTGCAATCTTAAATGTATCCTTGCAAAAAATGTTTCACAATATCGAAGAGCACTAACGAAACATTGATAAGAAAAACGAAGACGAAATTTGCGCTGCTTTAAAATAGCAGCATGAAAACTGTTCAAATAAGCAGTAAGAATAATTAGCCGTTCTTGAGATGCCAATCACACCAGGACTTTTGGACAAACTAACTCCATTCATGGGGACAAAAAATATAATTAACAAATGTATTCAGGTTTTCAAGACAAGGTCTTGGCAGAAATAATACGAAAAACAGAAGAGAAGGAGGCAACATGTAAATAAATTGAAAACTGATAATCACAGCAAATTTCGAACCAACAGTACCACTGGTTAAAGATTGATGTTTGACTGTTGGCTGGCAGGCACCGCAGTGGTGCAGAGGCTAGAATGTCAAAGAATTCTGATGAAAGAATGTGGTGATTCTTGAAACATGTAAACTCAACCCAGGCTCGAGCCCCAGCTCAGCCAAGAACATTTTCAATAAATTTCATTTTGTAAAAATGCCTTCCTTCATTAAAAATAATTTAATGAAAATTAAATTTGATGAACTCCAGCCTAACGAAAAATATAAAAAATTAAAAACTAACAGTTCAACTAAAAATCACAATTCATGTATAAATTTTAAACTATTGGCAAAGGCAAACTACTGCTTGAAAAAAAAATTGCATTTAAACTAATTTCTATTATATATTTTTTTAAAAAAAAGATACATACCTAAAAGCTAAAACAACTAACTAAAACATTTTTTAATATCCTGAAATCTATATTTTAATCACTTTTATAAAATTTCATATTAAAGCGGATATAGATGTTTTTTTTTTTAACTAACATACAGCATCTGTCCAAAAAACTAGAAGCTTATTTTGTCAATCGTCAATAAAAAAAAAATTTTTTTTTTTCAAATATATTTAATTTTCTATTTAGTTTAAATAGTTGTTTATTTCTATTATCTCTTTTAACAAAATCTCAAACTGATTTTTTAATTTTTTCTACTTTTTTTTAGCAAAATATTGATATATTTTTTTAACCTAAAAAAGTTTTATTTTTTTATCTCAATTTATTTAATAAAAAGCAGCTGTCTTCATTAATTTAAAATACATATTATTTATATGGAAAAAAATATAAATTTTCCGCAAAAATTAAAAAAAAAAATTGTTTGTAGTCGATAGTAATTGATAACTGAAAACAAAATATTTTGTGACACATGCTCATACATACGTATGTACGGAAACTATTGCTTTAAACAAAGGATAAATATACAAATATATATAGTATATATATATATATGAGATTTTTTGGTCATTTTGCAAACGATATTATTTATTCCGGTTAAAATACAAAGAGTATTTTTTTTATATTTTTTTGACATTTTCATAAAATTTTTTTTGGCTAAAATAAAAATTCACAACAATGTTCAATACACAAGTCTGCACGTAAATGAGTCTGTTCGTATTTATAACGGAGGCGGGCAAAATATATACTAAACGGTGTAAGTATTAAGCAGCAGAAGAATTTTTTTTAGGAAATAACCATAAAGCAACCGTAGATAGAAAACAACTTAAAATTTCTCATTTTGGTTAAGAACGGATGGCAGGCAGAGGGCATTGCAAAATGTTCTCTAACCATGCATACCGAAAAACTGAAAAATGTGCTGTTTACGGAGCTTAAAGCAGAAAGAACAAGAGTGGTAAAAACGTTATTATTTTAAAAAAATTTTATCTTTAGCTACGGTCACTCTTGGCAAATATTTGTCGAAAAAAAACATGACCAGCGTGCAAATAAAAATTGTATTCCAATATTTATTTCGATTATGATGCCACATCTGAAACATAAACATTTAAGCTGTATACTCTTTTTGAAAGATTATTTTAGAAGATTAGCTAAAATTTTGATGCTCTTTTTTTATTAAAAAGTTTTCCTCTCTTATTGCATGAAGTACCTTTCGTTAAAATTTTGTTTTTTTTTTTAATAAAATGCTAAAATATAAATTCTTGGTCTTATTTTTAATTTTCTAAAGTAGAAAAAATTAAAACTTTTCGATTAACCGAATAATATAAAATTGTTTGATTATTATTTCATAAAATTATTACCTCGAATAATTATTCGCGCGATTAATCGATTAATACAAAGCTAGCCAAACTTGAACGCTGACTGGAAGTTCTTAAGAACGCAATAAAAAATGTTCCTATTTTGCGAAGCCCTAATGGCAGATTTCAAAAAGTAAGTGCACAGCCCAAGTTATCATTTTGCTTCATTTTGTTGTATGTAAAGTTGTCACAACGATAATAGTAAGCAGTAAGATGTAATTTAACCGATATACAGAGAGGCAAATAAGAAAAATAAGTAAGAGCGATATATTCGGTTGTGTTGAATCTTTAATAGCCTTCATATAATGTTATGCAGCGTCTTGAACCACTCACCCAAACAAACGCATTTTACTCATAAATAAACATACCTATAAGGCCCAATCATAATAGGCATAATATGCTTAACCTCCTGTCAAAAATTACCCAAAAGTCTCTCAAATGTATTTAAAAAAACAATAACAAAATAAAAAACATTTGATTCCGTACGGAATGTGCGATCAGTTTCGCACTTTGCTTATGCAAATGACAGTTTCACAAAACTTAACAAAATGTTTCCGTTAGTTCAATATGGTTTGCTTCATATGATTTACATGTATTCGCAAATTTGCTTAATCCAACTTAAGCACATTATGGTAAGGCCTTTATAAAAAATTCATAGACAGTACAGTACCCTAATAAAAAATGTGCAAAAACATCTCCAAATTTTTAAAAAATAGGGAATATTTGTTTTAAGAAATGGAGTTTGCTGGAGAAATACGCATAATTGTCTCAATATAACCTAAATATCGTGTTCTCATCTTTGCATGGTCTAAGTTTGTTCCTTCTAAATACGCTGAGAAATTCAAAATCGGTTGAGTTACTGGCTTATGCAAAAGGAACAAAAACCTGTTTATTTTACTCAAGATTTTGGAGGCATTTCAATGACAGAAAGAAGTCTCACATCCCAGGTATTTCGTTTTCATTCTTTCTTCTAACACTCTGTAATCATGTATTATCACATAAAACCACAGAATATATCGAACATTTACGTTCAACACCAGTCGAGGTTACTGGCACACAGTGGGTTTCAATATATTCATCAGTACCCATGTTCTGTTACTTTAGTGAAAACTTCTCGCATCGAAAAGATGTGAAACAAAATATTCCATCGTTTCCCGAAAAGTGAGAAAAAAGTCTGTAACTCATGTCGAAAACTAACGAAAGAGATTACGTCGTTACGATATAAATATCATAACATTGCACACGAAGCCGATGTGACATTGCAGACGTTATGAACGCCAGTAACACTTATCGCTGACGGCGGCCACTAAAATTTAAAATTTTTCAACGACGGCGTTGAAAATACGACCGTCGGTTATAGCAAATAATGCAGAGTGGGACTTTGATGTTTGTTGTTTGCAAACGAGCTTTGAAAGCATTCGTATATTTTTTTAAAATGTTAAAAGTAAAATCATTAAACAATAAAAAAATGTGCCAGCAAGAATATATTATTATTATTATTCTTTGTATTTTTCATTTTAATTGTTTTCTAATGCTAAAATTTTTTCTCGCCCCATTTTTATTCGTGGGTTTATTTTTGACAGTTTAAAGCGGGAACTTTTCTCACAAAAATGTTACAGGCACACTTTTACTGTAAATTGGCGAGCAATTTCGTTACGTGCAGCAAGTACTTGGCAAAAAAAGTTTCAGATACAGTTTAGTGAGAAAAACAGCTGTTTGTTTCAATATATGGCATTTCTGTTTCAATCGAAAAGTTTCTCGACGCGAGAGTTACAGAACATGGACACAGTTTCGCATTTATTAAAAGATATGTTGCTTTTCAACTTGTTCAACGTTTGATAACCAACATTTCGATTAAAGACTTTGTTAAGTTTTCTAATAAATTTTTTGTCCGCATTTTTTAACTTTTTCCTTTACATGATCGATGACGGATAAATTTATATGTAAAGCCCACAAAGCAAAACGGAACAATGCATAATGGCTCTTCTTTTGTTTAAAACAGCTGCCAACCTGCGTAATATAAAAATTTATGCAAGGCATAATTTTTTTTGGTAAAGGCTTTAAAAGCTTGCCCTAATTATTTGTAAAAAAGCAACAAACCTCAACGCATTAAAACGAACATCGTTATATAAGCTCCCATACTTATAAAGACACACATTACATATTTAGACTTTGTAGAATCTTATCTCAATATTGTAGAAGTTACAAATGGAAAGAAAAACTTTTATACTCGTATACACTTTCCACCTGTGGTGAGGGGTATAAAAATAGAATTAAAAGGTCCACAGCAATCCCTTACTACGAAGCTAATTTGTAACAGCAAAAAATTTTACTGATCGATATACTTACCAGTTTTTAAGAAAGTTGAAAAACGCTTTTTGTGACAAAAATCTATTGTTTTAAAGTTGGAACCCGCCGTAAAAATTTCATGCCTTCCGTTACCGAGGTTACTTATAATCCTGCTTCATTTTAAGCTCGATTCTTTTGTAATTGGGTAGGAGCGTCATCGCAGTGTAATGAACAATAATGTTAACTACAAAGACTGATTTAAAAATAGCTTTATTGCCATTACTTTTTAACAATAACAATAACTTGACTGCTTAGCGCGTTTTCAAATTCGGATTTTTCAATTGTAAAAGCTACCTCAGCGCTATTTGGGTTTGCTTTATAGATTTTGTACAAACATGAAAATTTTTACAAAGAGAAATCGCTTGACCCACTGATAATTATTTTAAATAAAATTTTATAAATTTATCTTAATTTAATAAAAAAATTTAAAAGACGTAGTTTAAATGCTGCCCACCTGCAAAAATTTTTTTAACCGTTTTAGAAAATTCATGATAAAAAGAAGTAGAAAAAAAATAATAAAATATTTAAATTTATAAACGTTCACTATAAATTATGGCTTTAACTATCAAAATGACAATTTAGTTACCGGTGGGGTTTTATGGTTGAATGGAAAAAATTTAAAAAAAAAAGAATATAAAGAATAACAATGCTTCTTTGGCTGAAATGTAAAAAAATTAAATTGAGAAATAAAAGAAAATATCTAAGAATTATAAGCCATAAGATTTTTGTTAATTTATTTTTATATTTAAACTACCATACAACCCGCTACTTCGTTAGCGTCTCCTTTTTCTTCGTGGACATATCTGTATGCCAAAGTTTATTTTTCTAGGTTTAAACTTGTTTTAATTCAATTACATTACAAAATAATTGGTTATACATTGTATTCGGGCCTTTTCTTTCCTGAACATATTTATATGACAAAAAAAGTACCAAAAAGCTCTCTTACGGATTCTCATTCACTTAGGACCATACAATGTTTTTTTATGTTTTTGGGTCCAAAACTAACGGAAATTCAAAAAGTTCCAGTTTATATACAAAAAAGTTTCTAAAACTTTCCTCTTATAGATTCTTATCAACTCAGGACATTTCATCTTAACCCTTATGTGAGTGACAAAAAAACACCTTTAACAGAGTGACAGGGACCCTGGTACCACGAAAATTTTACATTATATTACAATATATATAAGAAAATTCATTTAACAAAATGTAAAATATAAGTTTTTGCAATGTCTTACATAAAGACGAATCGGGGGATTTCCCTTTGGCTTTATGATTGATCGACAAATTCATCTACTTGCTACTGCTTTCATACATTACTATGTTAATACATGAATAAGTTTGGTGAGCGCAAGAAGAAGGTAAAGTGCAAAAACAACATTGGCTTCTTGTTCTAAACAAGCACGCTTATATTCCATAGATACAAATGATATATAAAACGAATGTGAACATATTCTGAAAATGTGCGATATAATATCAGAAGCATCCGATGCAAAACATATGGGATAAATAGAGGACAACGAGGATTTGTATGATTCTGACGGGAGTGAAGAAACAACTAAGGTCCATGGAAAGGAAGGTTCTCATTGGCGTCTTGATCGCTATCCGGAATACCAATACATCAACAGAAATTACGGCAACGCAGGAGCACCTAAGGACGTATTTAAAACTTAATTATCCAGTGAGATGTGCGATGAAAGTAATAGTAGTTTCAGAGTTGTCGGCAGTTGCTCTATGTGCCAAAAAAAGGAGGGCGTGCGCAAGTTGTATCGAACATTCAATTCACCGTCCTCTGTGTGAATCCTTCCTCCAAGGATCTCAGTACACTATTTTTTTTTTTTTTTTTTTTTTGTTTTTTCTGATTTGTTCTATAGTGAAGTGTACATAATTTCTATTTTTTGTGCTTTCTTCAAGCCTTTTGTTTGAATAAAGAATATAAACGAAATATGTATATGTACAAAATAACTAACACTGTCTTTTTATTTTTAAATTTTCATTCATGTGAAAAGTAAAAAATATTCCAGTTTATTCAATTCAACATGCTTTTAAGCTGATATTCATTACAATAAATTAAATTATACTAAAAAATAAATGTTATTTTAAATATTTTCGTTAAGGTTCCCGGGTACCCTGTCACTCCGTTAAGGCTGCAAAATATAAATTGACCTCTGTGGGTCAAATTAAGAAACTAAGCTAATGTTTATTTAAATATCAAAAAGTAATTTCAATTTTTGGGAATACAAAATTTTAATTTCAAAAGATTTTGTTATTCGTGCTTAGTTCCCAGTTTTTATTATTGATAAAAACACTTGAAATTTATTGTTGATGGGATAAGCTATTCCTATGCATTTCACTGGTTGCTTAGGCCAGATCATCAGGAAACTTCATCCATAAAGGTTTTAGACAAACTAAAGATATTAAACCAAATAAAACTGTTAAACGTATAAGAATTATAGCAACAGTTCTACTTGTAACAATATCAAAGTTTAAACAAAACACATCAACAATAAACAACAGTGGGTTCATCTCATCTTACATTTTTTGTTTTGTTTAAACTTTGATATTGTTACATGTAGAACTGTTGCTATAATTCTTATACGTTTAACAGTTTTATTTGGTTTAATATCTTTAGTTTTTCTAAAATCTTTATGGATGAAGTTTCGTGATGATCTGGCCTAAGCAACCAGTGAAATGCATAGGAATAGCTTATCCCATCAACAATAAATTTCAAGTGTTTTTGTCAAGAATAAAAACTGGGAATTAAGCACGAATAACAAAATCTTTTGAAATTAAAATTTTGTATTTCCAAAAATTGAAATTACTTTTTGATAAACAGGCAAGTGCGCGTCCTAAAACACACTTAATTGACAACATCTTTTGTAAGTTGTTGTGTTGTTTTTATTTTGTTTTTCTTAACCACTTACAACTACAATTAATGTTGAGAGAATTTCAACTAATTGTAGTGGGGAATATAAAATGAGATAAACCCACTGTTGTTTTTTGTTGATGTGTTTTGCTTAAGCTTTGATATTATTACAAGTAGAACTGTTGCTATAATTCTTATACGTTTAACAGTTTTATTTGGTTTAATATCTTTAGTTTGTCTAAAACCTTTATGGATGAAGTTTCCTGATGATCTGGCCTAAGCAACCAGTGAAATGCATAGGAATAGCTTGTCCCATCAACAATAAATTTCAAGTGTTTTTATCAATAATAAAAACTGGGAATTAAGCACGAATAACAAAATCTTTTGAAATTAAAATTTTGTATTCCCAAAAATTGAAATTACTTTTTGATAATAAACAGGCAGTGCACGGCCTAAAAAACACTTAATTGACAACATCTTTTGTAAGTTGTTGTTTTTTTTTTTCATTTTTTTTTTTCATTTTGTTTTTCTTAACCTACTTACAACTACAATTAATGTTGAGAGAATTTCAACTAATTGTAGTGGGGAAATGTAAGATGAGATGAACCCACTGTTGTTTATTGTTGATGTGTTTTGTTTAAACTTTGATATTGTTACAAGTAGAACTGTTGCTATAATTCTTATACGTTTAACAGTTTTATTTGGTTTAATATCTTTAGTTTGTCTAAAACCTTTATGGATGAAGTTTCCTGATGATCTGGCCTAAGCAACCAGTGAAATGCATAGGAATAGCTTATCCCATCAACAATAAATTTCAAGTGTTTTTATCAATAATAAAAACTGGGAATTAAGCACGAATAACAAAATCTTTTGAAATTAAAATTTTGTATTCCCAAAAATTGAAATTACTTTTTGATAATAAACAGGCAGTGCACGGCCTAAAAAACACTTAATTGACAACATCTTTTGTAAGTTGTTGTTTTTTTTTTTTCATTTTGTTTTTCTTAACCTACTTACAACTACAATTAATGTTGAGAGAATTTCAACTAATTGTAGTGGGGAAATGTAAGATGAGATGAACCCACTGTTGTTTATTGTTGATGTGTTTTGTTTAAACTTTGATATTGTTACAAGTAGAACTGTTGCTATAATTCTTATACGTTTAACAGTTTTATTTGGTTTAATATCTTTAGTTTGTCTTAAACCTTTATGGATGAAGTTTCCTAATGATCTGGCCTAAGCAACCAGTGAAATGCATAGGAATAGCTTATCCCAACAACAATAAATTTCAAGTGTTTTTATCAATAATAAAAACTGGGAATTAGGCACGAATAACAAAATCTTTTGAAGTTTATTTAAATATATTTAAAACACAATAATAAGGGTTCTCAAGAGGTTCCACTCCCTTAAGAAACTTCAAACAAACAAAAAATTCAATTAAAGATTAAAAAGTTATCCGGGTACCCTGTCACTCACATAAGGGTTACATTTTTTTGTTTCTGGGTTCAAAACTTACGGAAATTCAAAAACTACCAGTTGCAGAATAAAAAAGTTCCCTCATAGATTCGTATCCACTCAGGACATTGCATGTTGAAATTTATGTTTTAAGGTCCACTATTAACGATAATTAACAAATTCCAAGTGGTAGAACCACAAAGCTGAAGAAAGATATTAAATTTCCCGTACTTCCCATTTTAGTACTATTTTCCCCCCATTAAAGTATCAAAAATTGCAGTATTGCAGTGGAGGCCTACGAATATGTCAATGAATGGAGAAAAATGTTTTGTGAAAAAGTACCAAAAATAATTACGATTTTCACCCCTTAAACTTTCAAATTTCGAAAAAGTACCATATCTATATTCCTATTTTTTTTTTGATAAGTTTCGAATGTGGTATTAACTTTATTTCTAGATTTATTGGTTCAAAAGATAAATGGGGTGACAAAAAAAAAATACCAAAATTCAGGTATTACCCGTTTTCTACCTAAAAAAAGTCATATTTCAAAAAAGTACCAGACACCCGTTCGCTTATTTTTCTAAAGAACAAGGATAAGTATTATAGTTTTTTGTATCTCTTTTAGTTTGGGAGACATAAGGTTATTGATTTAACCCTTTTTTACCCCCCAAACATTAGAATTTCCAAAAATCCCGTCTTAGCGGACCGACTTGGTGAGAGACCCTCCGGTCCGAATCTCAAGTTTTAAGCTTCATGCGTTTAGGCTGTGCGATGATAAATCAGTGAGTAAAGTTACAATTTTATATATGTATATAGAAAGAAGTTAGTAATCTCTACAAATACTTGATAAAAAGCCATAATTTTACATACACATTTACATATGGAGGATTTCATGTCAAGTGACCCAATTTTCAAGTCGGTGTCTTCCGATTTGGATGAAATTTGCAACAAGGTTAGTCCTATTGGATATTAACTTAGACGCAAATTTTCGAGATTGGTCAAAAACATTCCGGAAAAAAAACAAAAAAAAGTTTTAAATTTAAAAAAAAAATTTATTCAAAAGATTGATCAAATAGCTATCGAAGCTACTTTGGACAAATTTTGCTAACACCAATAGGTAATAAGTTAGATGGATGAGAAAGAACATGCTAAAAACTAAAAAACCAACGTCTTGAGTAAGAAATTATTTTTTTTATACATATCCCACTCGCGTCCCAAAAAGCGACCAAAACTACCTTAAAGGAAAAGACATAAGCTTTCTTTTAAGCAAAAAAAAAAAAAAAAAAATAGCATTCCGGATAAAAAAAAATAAAAAAAAAAGTTTTAAATTAAAAAAAAAAAAAATTAAAAAAATAATTAGTATTGTGGTGATTTTGTTGAACTATTTATGGTTTTTATCCAAATTTTCAATATTTTCAATCAGGCTTAAGTTCATGATTAAATATAATGAAAATTTGGATTAAAAACCATAAATAGTTCAACCAAATTACCACAATACTGATTATTGTTAAAGCTAGGGCACGAGCTCTATGTGTACATTTGTCCTTCAAGTTGTGCTGAAAAAGGTCAACAAGAAAAAGGAAGACAAACATGAAAAAAAAATGTACTTTGGACTTCAAGAAGAGGTAAAGGAAAAACATGTAAAATCAATTAAAAATGGATAATCATTCAAAAAAGGAAATACTGAGCGTCTTGGGAAGTAGGAGTTGTTCAAAAACCTGACCTCTGAAACATCGGCCTTACCATGGTCCCTCGCCATCACCGTAGCAGGTAAAAAACCTATATTACAGAAATATCAACAAATGAAAATGAAACTACTACCCCCCACACAATGACGACCTATGGCTTTAAACAACGGATAATGATTGGAACCTGGAATGTACGAACTCTCTCCGAAGCGTCAAGACTCAACCAAGTCCGCAATGAGATGATAACATACAACAGCGACATCCTAGGCCTAAGCGAGGTAAGATGGCAATTCCGCAACATTACTGTCCTACAGTGTTATGCACCTACAGACCCAGATGATGAAGAAACAAAAAATAACTTTTATGAGCTACTAGAAACCACAATGTGTTTAATCCCTGGAGGTGACATTAAAATCCTAATCGGCGACTTCAACGCAAAAGTTGGTAACAACAACAGTAACCTCAAAACTGTTATGGGCACGCATGGCCTAGGTGCAGTCAGGAATGTTAATGGAGACAGACTGGTCGACCTGTGTGCCAGACACCACATGTTCATCGGCGGCACAAAATTCATACACAAAAACATCCACAAATGCACATGGGAGTCTCCAGATGGCCGTACACGTATCCAAATAGACCATATTATGATTAGTAAGCTAGTTCTTACGTGTCTCTTAGATGTTAAAACAAGGCGCTGTGCTGATATCGATAGCGACCACCATCTTCTCGTAGGCAAGTTTAAACTCCGTCCTGCTGCTATTCACTATAATAAGAATAAACTACAAAACCCACATGTAGCTAACCAATATAAGCTTGCTGTCGCGCAACAAATTAATCCCCCCAATGTAGAGCACTCTTGAACACATATACAAAACGCATGTCACCAAAGCGCGACCCGAATTCTTGGTACTCTGAAACGTAGCCAGAAACCATGGATAGCCGATGCTACGTTGCAGGAAATAGCAGTCCGCAAAAGACTTACAAATAAAATATACCGGGCTAAAACGGACAATACCAAGCGCAATGCAAAGACGGAATACCGTCAGTCCGCTGCCAAAGTCAGGTATACCGATAGAAAAGCCTACTATAGTAATATCACTGAAAAAGCTGAACAGGCATCAGTAGTGGGTAATATGCGTGACGTGTACAATGCTATTACACAATTGAGTGGTAGGCAAGCACGTTCTACTGACGTCGTCAAGGACGATAATGGCAATATTCTCACCACCATCAATGAACAACTTTAACGCTGGCGAGATTTCTTCTCTACACCGAGCTACCAACCCGCCACCACTCCAACTTCGCAGTTCCCTTTGCAAGAAAACAGACGCCTCCCGAGAGGAGAAATTTCCACCATACCACCTACTTTTGCTGAAGTATTTCACGCACTATCGAACCTAAAGAACTCGAAAGCGCCCAGGCCCGATAACATTCCTGCAGAACTACTAAGATATGGTGCTGAACCCATCGTCGTTGCTCTGACGTCCATAATCAGGAATAAATGGGAACAATAGTATATTCCGAACAGCTGGAAGGAAGGCGTAATAGTGACAGTGCCGAAAATGGGTGATCTAAGGCAATGCAGTAACTGGAGAGGCAACACGTTATTGAATGCAGTCAACAAATTGCTATCGTCCCTGATTCTACAGCGAATTTCTCCGGTTGTGGAAACTATCCTACGAAAAGAACAAGCTGGGTTCAGACCTGGAAGATCATGTGTTCACCATATTAACACAACACGCATTATCATTGAGCAATCCATCGAGTACAACAGCAGCCTTTACTTACTATTTGTAGATTTTGAACGTGCCTTCGACACGGTATCTAGACCGGCACTCTGGAACGCTCTCAGTAGCAAGGGAATCCCGACTAAAATAATCCACCTTATTCGCGGGCTTTATATAGATGTTAAATATAAAGTTCAATACAAAGGCGAATAAAGCCAACCATTGCGTGCTTCAGCAAACAAACTCCGAAACCCCGTATGGCATCCGCTGGAACATGAGTGAGTTCCTCCATGATATCGACTTTGCTGACGATATATGCCTTTTTACACACCGCATCGACGATATGGCGCATAAGATTCACCACCTATCCATCAATGTAAATAAAGTTGGCTCCAAATAAACATAAAGAAAACTAAACTAATGCGTATTGGCACTAGCAACACAACCCCCCTAGTACTCCAAGGATAGCTAATCGAAGATGTAGACCCCTTCTCGTATCTCGTCAGTACAATTTGTAAAGACGGAGGCTCTAGTGCCGGTATAACTGACAGAATCAACAAAGCCCGGACGGCATTCCATTCCCTGCAGAGAATATGGAAGGCGAATAAAATAACCACCACCACAAAGCTGAGAATCTTTAACTGTAGTGTTAAAGGTGTACTGCTGTATGGTTGCAGCACCTGGAGGACAACGCAAGCTGAACGCAGAAAATTGCAATCTTTCTGCAATAAATGCCTCAAACAAGTTTTGCGAATTTTCTGGCCAAAATGGGTAACCAATGAACAACTGCTCTTAATGGCTAACTGCAAACCAATAGAGTACGAAATCTGCACGCGCAAATTGGCTTGGATAGGTCACATCCTAAGAAGGCCACCTGACGAAATCGCAAGGCATGCACCAGACTGGACACAGAAATCCTGGAAGGCCCAAAAACACATGGATAATAATGATTAAAAATGAATGCAAATCTCATAATGTGACTTGGAACCAAGCAAAGATCCTAGCTAATGATCGAGTAAAGTAGAGAGAATTTGTTGATGCCTAATGTTCTTCGTGAACTTTTATCTAATTTGCAATTACCACGTTGTAAATATTGTAAAGAAAGGAATATATATGAGAAAGAACACCTGTTTGGCCAAACTGTCAAACTCAGAAACTTTTTGACCGATCTTGTTGAAAATTTGCGTCTAAACTACTATCCTAAGGACTAATTTCATCCAAATCGGAAGATATCGATTTAAAAATTGGGTCACTAGACATGAAATCCTGAAATCCCCCATATTTATAAAATTCCAAACTTTGAATTTCAGATTCTTTCGATGACTTACGAGATAATTTATTTTATTTATATAAATTAAGAGTTAATCCTTTATGGACGTAAAAGAATAAATTCCATAACTTTTAAAAACAAAACAGGTGTGTATGTGTTTGTGAAACTTGGCGTCCTTCGAAATAAGTTGGTATATGGTCTAATTCTTGCACAAACATGACAAATCAAGTTCAGTACAAATAATATTTACCTAAGAACTAAATTTTGTGGACACATGTCCACCTTTTCTGTTACATTCACTCAGGAAACCAAATTTTACTTTAAAAAATTCAACACGCAAAGAAAAAACATGGTTGTGGTAAACTTATTCTAAGAGCAACATATTATGATAAGATTCATGACTGTAGTCACCATATTACGTTTATTATTGAGTCATATTAGAACCAAATATATTCGCAATATTACTTCGTAATATTTTTCCCTTAATCATATTCTTATCATGATAATCATAATACGTTAAGAAGTGATCATATTATTGTCATGTTAATCATAATAAGTTAAGAAGTTATCATATAATTATCAAGATTTGATTAAGTTGATAACTCCGACGTTATGGAGCTTTAAATCGATGATATTGTAGTTGTAACGAACAACTTGTTCCTTTGTATTATCACGCGTCTGCACACCTAGCTATGCTTCGGTCTTAGCTCAGGGAAAATGGGCGTAGGTGGCGATAATAACATAAAGGGTACCGTTACATTAATTAAAAATTTTTATGTGTGCAGTATTTACAAAAATAAAATAATTATTACAGATGTACAAAAAAAAGATAAACTAGTTACTAACTTTTGCTGCTAAAACGGGGATCGAATGGTGTAGATTTACCCCCTTGGTCAGTTTCCCTCCCTACCATGCTGACTATCATAGTTTTCTATCAGCCCATCATACTATCTACTATATAAAATTCCCTACATTTCATCAACCATTTTAAATGATTTTACCAATGCATTTTAAATTCTAGTAACTTGCATAACTAACTTTATTGACTAACATTATCTTCCAAACACAAAATAAATGTACCAAATTTCGGATATTATGGGGATTTCAATTTATTGTCTAGGGTTACATCCCCTTAAATTTAATAAAACAAATATCGTTTAATGACAAATGTATGTACATAAGTATCTGAGTAGATTAATGATGCAAAAAAAAAAAATACATACAATAAAAAAAAATTTGTAAATAAATTGGATCAACTATGTGATATTTTTAAAGTAATCAAAACAAAAAGCAAAAATTTTTGGAAAGAGTAAATAAAGAGTGCATATTATCAACTGGAAGGTTGAGTGGATCATATTTTAATTGATTATTTCATTTTCATTCATACAGTTTATTCTCTCTTTTTTTTTTTTTTTTTTTTTTTTTATAACTATCAATACTTCAGTTACTAACATGCACTCTTTCTCTACAACAACAATTAAAAATAAAGTGTTCAAATAATAATAAAAATTAAAATAAAGTTGTAATTTTGTGAACTTACGTAGTATTTGCATCCATCGACGTCAGCAGGCCTGTTGATTTGGTGGATATAATACGCATTATGAAGTTGTTTTAATTGTTGTAATTAGGGTGTTCAGTGAGAACTAATTTTTGCCGATGGTTTTGTTAGTATTATGTTTTTAGGAATTGTGTTAAATAAATTTTTGTTATAAGTATGTATAAATATTTTCTTCTTTGCGATTTTTACTAATTATAATAAGAGTATATTAGATGTATTAATAAAGGCAAATAGTTGTAAGTAAGTATAATTTAGAAAAAGTTATAAAAATTCGATTTTTTTTATATTTTTTATGGTTTATATGCAAATAGTGGTAAGTTAGTATAATTTAGAAAAAGTAATAATATTGGATTAAGTTCATTATTAAATAATTCAATTCTTATTTTTCAATTTATATACATACATACATTAGTAAAGTTGGTTCTTACGTGATTAGTTTATTAATTGTGTTTAGTAAAAAAAATTGTCTTATATTTATTAGTGATTCTAACAATCAAGGGTGTTAAAAGGGGTTTTCTTTTCTAGTTTCACTACACTTCGCTTTCAATTGGATCAGTATTAAGGTTTTTTTTTTTTTTTTAGTTGAAAGCATAGAGGTACATTTTCATGTACAGGTTTAGGTTTTAGTAGAACTATTCAAGCTAGTAGTTGTTGGATAGCGTTTGAGCTAATGCGGATTCAATGGTATTATGCAACGTGCCCTTAGTAAGGTAATGGTGAATCACCCCGGGGCACGAACGAGATATTTAAATGACACAAGCGCAGAAATTTTCCTACAATTGTAGTAGAGATTGTGGGTGATACAAATGTATTGCCTTAACTTTACTAATTTATTAACTCACCGTGTCCAACGTGAGTATTCGGGTGTAGTTACACAAAGAAACCAAGTTCTATACACCTTGAGGAATGAACCTACTCGTGGGCTAGGAGCGTTTTTAGGCTAGATGATATTTTAATACTTATAGTATGCACTGGTAAGGCACAATTGTATATTATAAAGCAAATATTTTAATCTTGCACATTTACTGTAAGCAAATTTGTTAACTAACACCAGTTTTATTTTTAAGTAATATGCCGATGATGTGTGATCAGAAAGACAACTTTTATTAAAATGTGCTTTCAATAAAAGAACGGTTTACCGCTAGCCTATGCAAAAAATGTGTTAAGAACAAAAAAAAAAGGTCGCGTACTCTCCAATTTTTCATATTCTTCTTTAGTACATACTTCGGTTCTGTACTGGATTACGTCACTACTCTAACATGGGTACGTTATTAAAATACTGCATTATGCATCAACTTAATTATGAAATTAACATCTAGCCGTTATTTTCAAATGAACAAAGTAGTTTGTCGATATAAAAAAAGTAAATCGGTAATATTTATCACAAAGCAGGTGTTTATCGAGGTCTACCGATGAAAAATAACTGAAAAATAATATTACCAAATATCTTTTAAATGATAGGTGGATTTATTATTGCTATTTAAATCTTGCAAAACGTAGTACGCGTTTCCCTTTTTCTCGACAACTCGACTTTTAATGCCTACTGGAGCCAATTTTGCGTTAAAATGTTTCAAAAGATTGCTTTGGGCAAAGTTCCTCCTCGTCACAATTTGGCCAATTTCGAAATTACGGGACTTAGACCTTAGGTTATATGCATGGGAATTCTTTTCGTAGGAAGCTTTCATATTATGTTTAATTCTTTCCCTTATAATTTGAAACTTATCTACCTGAGATAATTTGGCCTCTGGCTCAGACAACATTTCTAAATTTCGGAGGGTTTGATAGTCCCTACCATGGGTAATCATATGTTGGCCGAATACAACGAAATAAGGTGAATATCCTAGACTTTGGTGAAGGCTATTGCGAAGCGAGCAATTAATGCTACTTAAAAATAAATCCCAATTACGCTGGTCCTCACGAATATAGGAGCGTAGAGCCTCATTCACTGACCTATTCACCCTTTCGCTAGCATTCGCCTGTGGAGAATACACAGCGGTACATACGTGATTTATGCCAAGTTTTCCTAAAAATGATTCAAAATCCTTACTCTTAAATTGACTGCCATTGTCTGATACGATTGTTTCGGGTACCCCAAAGCAGTCAAAAATATTTTCCCTCAGGTATGAGATAATGAGTTTAGTATTAAACTTTTTTACTGGCTTTAAGAATGAGAATTTGCTAAAATGGTCCAGAACTATAAAAACGCCAATGTTACCACTTCGACTGCGGGGATAGGGACCTATCAAGTCCACATACAGCCTTTGGAATGGTCTATCGGAGTCAGACATTTGGCCCATTGGAGGTCGTAAGGTATGTGTAGGTGATTTCGATGTTGTACACAACTCACAATTGGTGACATACCTCCTGACATCAGAAACCATCCCTGGCCAATAAAAATACCGTCTGATTCTGTCCAGAGTTTTTGATATACCTCCATGGGAAGCTGAAGGTTGATTATGGGAGGCAATAAGAACATCAGCTCTTAGCCCTTTTGGAACCAGTAATTTCCATATAAACATATCATTATCGTTTCCCCTTTCAAACTCTGTCTTATGGTAAATAAATTTTCCTATAATTTTAAAATGAGGCAATTCCCCTTTTGCCAACTCCTTTCTTAATTCTACGTATTCCGTAGAATCAAATTCATTGGACGCCAAATCGATTATCGGCAAAGATTCCAATTCAACCGTCTCCACGGCCATATCGTTCCCGTCATGTGCGCGAGATAACGCATCCGCCACCACATTCTCACTTCCCTTTCGGTGCTCTATCGAAAAATTGTACCCTTGCAATTTGAGCGCCCACCTTGCTAACCTGCCACTCAAATCCTTCTGGCCCATGAGCCATTTCAGGCTAGCATGGTCCGTCACTACCTTAAATTGGTGTCCCTCAATATAAGCACGGAATTTCTTAATGGCTAAAACCACCGCTAAGCATTCCTGCTCCGTTACTGAGTAGTTCCTCTGGGCCCTATTTAGTTTATGGGACATGAACGCTATTGGGCGTTCCTCACCACTATCATCGCACTGAGCCAGAACCCCTCCTACCCCGTGTTGACTAGCATCGCACTGGACAATAAAGGGTTTATTGTAGTTTGGGTGCGATAAAAACGGAGCCGTCGTCAGGCGCTTTTTTAGAGTATCAAAAGCCTGTTGGGCTTCAGCGTTCCAAATAAAGTTTTTCCTTTTAGATAAAAGTTCAGTTAGGGGGAAAGTTATAGAAGCATAATCGGATACAAACCGCCTATACCAACCAGCCAGGCCCAAGAATTGGCGCATTTGTTTTACCGTTTTCGGAATGGGGTATTCAGTTATTGCCCTTACTTTGTCTGGATCCACCATGAGCGTTCCATTTCCCACTATATATCCCAAATATTTTACACTTTTTAAGCCAAATTTACTCTTATTGATATTAATTGTGAGTCCTGCTTTTCTTAGTAGGGAGGCAACTTGAAGAAGGTGCACAATATGCTCATCCAGTGAATGCGATACCACAAGTAGATCGTCCAAATAAACAAATACGTGGCTTTTCAAATCATACGGTATCACTTTGTCCATTAACCGACACATTGTTTGTGGGGCATTGCAGAGCCCAAAAGGCATCCGCACAAACTGATACAATGGTCGGTTGGGGACAGTGAAGGCTGTTTTTGGACGGGACTCTTTTGACAGTTCTATCTGCCAAAAGGCGTCCTTTAAATCTACTTTTGATATAACATTCACCGGAGGCAATCGTGATATTAAACCGTCGATGTTTGGGATTGGGTAGGCGTCTTTGACGGTTACCCCATTTAGCTTCCGAGAGTCCAGACAAAATCTGACCTTCCCTGGTTTTATCAACAAGACACCTGGTGAAGACCAGGATGAGTTGTCGGCTACCTCTATTACACCCATCTGAAGCATTCGATTAATCTCCTCACATAACACTTTTTCCCTAGCTGGCGATATGGGGTAGTAGCGCTGTTTTATAGGCGATGCCGTTCCGGTGTCAATAACGTGCTCAATAAGGGTAGTTTTACCCAAACCTTCTTTCTCAAATGAGGGAAAAGAAGCAATTGCTGCGTTAAGCTTGCGGATTTCTTTTGGATTCAACTTTAGAACATCTTGATCATCCTCTTCAAGTATAATCTCATTTATATTAGGGTACCAAATTTCAATACCAAAACTTTTCCAAAAGTCAATACCGCATATTAAATTCTGCTTCAGATTTGGGACTATTAATAGCTCTATCCCTCTAGATATGTTATTGTAGTTGAGATCTACAAAAATCGAACCCACGACCTGTTGACTGTGCCCATCTGCAGTCTTTACGTTTCCCTTAAATTTATTATACCCCAAATTTCCGTTCGATATTATTTCCCCAGCCAATTCTCCCCCTATACAGGATCTATTTGCCCCGCTATCCAAAAGTGCCAATATTGTCCGGCCTAAAATAAGTACATTAACGTATGGTCTCGAATCTATCCCATTCTTTACAATACTTGAAACTATAACGCTTCTTAGTTGTTTTCTGCGTTGCCAAAAATCTCTTATCCGTAATTTCGACCGTAGTCGTTTTCTTGAGGTAGGTGTTTCTAAAAATATTCTATTACGTATTTTTAAGTAGTTTTCCAATCGTTCATGATATGGCATAAATTTAAGTGGTTGTTGTACATTTACAACATTATCATTAGCAACTTTTGTGGATTTTAGAATATCTGGGGTCTTAATAAAAGAGGTATTAGTTAATTTTTGATCCGGTTTTGTGGATGTCCGCCCATTTTTAGACGAACATCCTGAACAGAGTTTTCCGACTTTCTTTTGCAATTGGAACACGTTGGTCGATAATTATCTATGGCCCCACATCCATAGCAAAAAATACGCCTTGGAGCGACACAGTCTTGGTAACGGTGGCCAATACCATCGCAATTCCAACATCTTGCAAATGGATCATGTATCTCATTAACTACATTTATATTTTCCTCACCTTGTGTCCTCTGAGTCTCTATTAAATCCTCAGGAATAAGTTCTGATACCTGAATACGTTGAAATTTTTGTCTATTTGAAGAATTAGCAACTAAATCTTCAAAAAACTTCTCATGCTTTCTAGCCTCTTTTCTCAGTGTAGATAAGTCGCTTATATTTAAATGAAGCAATTCATGACGTAAATCAGTTTTCAAGTTTCTAATTATAATTTCGACTAATTCTGGTTCCCCTATAGGTACCCTAAGTTTATCACTTAAATACATCATAGATTCTACAAACGAATCAAAACTTTCATTACCTCGTTGTTTTCGACGCCTCATATCGTCTTTTATATCATAATCAGTGGTGGTATCTTTAAACTGCCTACGGAGAGCCTCACAGATGTCAAACCACACTAAGCTTGAATCAATTTGCCGATGGTACCTCCAAAACCATTTTAAGGCCTTACCCTCAAATAAGGAATGTACATGCTCACAAAGCAATTCAAAATTGCCATTGAGGTGAATGGAAGTAAGAGTGTTTATTCTGTATATAAATTCGTCTACTGAAATACTATCATCCGATCCGGTATACCTAACGTGCCAATTAAAAATTAAATTTGAAATTTTATGTGGGTCCAAGGCCACATTACCAGGGTTACTAGACAATTGTATGGGACCACTTCTTCTATTGGCGGCTGTATATCTAAACGATTGATTGCCCCCAAAGGGATTATCCTCTGGCCAATCCATAGGTGGTTCTGAAGACAAATTACGTAAATTTGCAGAGTCAAGATTACCAGAGTTATGTACCCGCGAACGATTAGTCAAATGTCCCTCTGGGTTAGGCATATTCTGGAGACCGGTCCCCACGTTTAAATTCTGAAACATTGACCTCAACTCATCCGTTATAGAGGCAGAAAATTCGGTTCTAAAGGTATTCAAAGATTCTGTTATTATCTGTTGAACTTTCTGTTCAGACATATGATTGTTCGAGAAATTTGTTGTCCGGCGCCTATTTGCAGGTGATGGAACATTATCAAAGAATCCTAACCTTCTTTGGTTTTGTTGGGCATAGGATCTGGTATTAGGTCTAACTCGTGGGATTGCCCCTCTATTGCGAGATGTGGATGGTTCAGTTGCTAAAGAAAGGGACGGTTGAGAGTTGGTTTCTACCGGACTACAATTTTGTCTACATACGGGACAAGATTGATTAGTCTCTAACCATCTGGATAGGCACCTGTTATGAAATGAATGGTTACATGTAGTAACAGTTCTATCATACGATTCCAGATTGTCACTACAAATTGTACAAATAGAACGTTCAGGCTTTTCAACCCCCTCAGCACCTTGAGCTTCGGGACTATGATTGACAGGCATTATTGCGGTATGTAACAGTCGCAAATACAAAAAAATATATAGGTATATTATATTATCTTTTTTTTTCTTTTATATGTATACGTAAATAAAATAAATGTTTCAATTTAGAATTCGGTTGACTACTTTGTAGAGATAATATAGTAGTTCGGCAAGCATACACAGGTTTACCTATGTAAGTAAAACAGCATAATTTAGAAACAACAAAAAACCTAATGGAATGTTTATTAATAAGCTAGTTTAAAAGTTTTGAAAATTGATGTTAAAAGTTTAAACTACTAATGGTATGTAAACGCATTAAACATTTAACAAAAAAAATCCAAAAGTACCGAAACTTTAACGGGCAGAAATTTGTCATAAGAAATGTTAGTATATAATGAAGTGGTGAATCAAAGGCAACTTGGCCTTTTCTTAAGAATCCAACTTCATTACTAAAACTATTTTTAAATTTCCTATTTTAGTGAAGTTACAAATTTGGAAGTGTATTGTCGATCGGTGAAAGTACTGACAACGATAGTCATATATCCAGTCCAAAAGACTCTACACGCCAATGACTGATTTGTTGTCATAAAAATATTTTTGAAATGGGAGCTTTGTTTTAACCAACTATTTCAAGTTTAAGGTGTTAATTAACTGGTATTTGTTAGCCCCACGTTGGGCGCCATTTAATTTCTGTAACGAACAACTTGTTCCTTTGTATTATCACGCGTCTGCACACCTAGCTATGCTTCGGTCTTAGCTCAGGGAAAATGGGCGTAGGTGGCGATAATAACATAAAGGGTACCGTTACATTAATTAAAAATTTTTATGTGTGCAGTATTTACAAAAATAAAATAATTATTACAGATGTAGAAAAAAAAGATAAACTAGTTACTAACTTTTGCTGCTAAAACGGGGATCGAATGGTGTAGATTTACCCCCTTGGTCAGTTTCCCTCCCTACCATGCTGACTATCATAGTTTTCTATCAGCCCATCATACTATCTACTATATAAAATTCCCTACATTTCATCAACCATTTTAAATGATTTTACCAATGCATTTTAAATTCTAGTAACTTGCATAACTAACTTTATTGACTAACATTATCTTCCAAACACAAAATAAATGTACCAAATTTCGGATATTATGGGGATTTCAATTTATTGTCTAGGGTTACATCCCCTTAAATTTAATAAAACAAATATCGTTTAATGACAAATGTATGTACATAAGTATCTGAGTAGATTAATGATGCAAAAAAAAAAAATACATACAATAAAAAAAAATTTGTAAATAAATTGGATCAACTATGTGATATTTTTAAAGTAATCAAAACAAAAAGCAAAAATTTTTGGAAAGAGTAAATAAAGAGTGCATATTATCAACTGGAAGGTTGAGTGGATCATATTTTAATTGATTATTTCATTTTCATTCATACAGTTTATTCTCTCTTTTTTTTTTTTTTTTTTTTTTTTTATAACTATCAATACTTCAGTTACTAACATGCACTCTTTCTCTACAACAACAATTAAAAATAAAGTGTTCAAATAATAATAAAAATTAAAATAAAGTTGTAATTTTGTGAACTTACGTAGTATTTGCATCCATCGACGTCAGCAGGCCTGTTGATTTGGTGGATATAATACGCATTATGAAGTTGTTTTAATTGTTGTAATTAGGGTGTTCAGTGAGAACTAATTTTTGCCGATGGTTTTGTTAGTATTATGTTTTTAGGAATTGTGTTAAATAAATTTTTGTTATAAGTATGTATAAATATTTTCTTCTTTGCGATTTTTACTAATTATAATAAGAGTATATTAGATGTATTAATAAAGGCAAATAGTTGTAAGTAAGTATAATTTAGAAAAAGTTATAAAAATTCGATTTTTTTTATATTTTTTATGGTTTATATGCAAATAGTGGTAAGTTAGTATAATTTAGAAAAAGTAATAATATTGGATTAAGTTCATTATTAAATAATTCAATTCTTATTTTTCAATTTATATACATACATACATTAGTAAAGTTGGTTCTTACGTGATTAGTTTATTAATTGTGTTTAGTAAAAAAAAATTGTCTTATATTTATTAGTGATTCTAACAATCAAGGGTGTTAAAAGGGGTTTTCTTTTCTAGTTTCACTACACTTCGCTTTCAATTGGATCAGTATTAAGGTTTTTTTTTTTTTTTAGTTGAAAGCATAGAGGTACATTTTCATGTACAGGTTTAGGTTTTAGTAGAACTATTCAAGCTAGTAGTTGTTGGATAGCGTTTGAGCTAATGCGGATTCAATGGTATTATGCAACGTGCCCTTAGTAAGGTAATGGTGAATCACCCCGGGGCACGAACGAGATATTTAAATGACACAAGCGCAGAAATTTTCCTACAATTGTAGTAGAGATTGTGGGTGATACAAATGTATTGCCTTAACTTTACTAATTTATTAACTCACCGTGTCCAACGTGAGTATTCGGGTGTAGTTACACAAAGAAACCAAGTTCTATACACCTTGAGGAATGAACCTACTCGTGGGCTAGGAGCGTTTTTAGGCTAGATGATATTTTAATACTTATAGTATGCACTGGTAAGGCACAATTGTATATTATAAAGCAAATATTTTAATCTTGCACATTTACTGTAAGCAAATTTGTTAACTAACACCAGTTTTATTTTTAAGTAATATGCCGATGATGTGTGATCAGAAAGACAACTTTTATTAAAATGTGCTTTCAATAAAAGAACGGTTTACCGCTAGCCTATGCAAAAAATGTGTTAAGAACAAAAAAAAAAGGTCGCGTACTCTCCAATTTTTCATATTCTTCTTTAGTACATACTTCGGTTCTGTACTGGATTACGTCACTACTCTAACATGGGTACGTTATTAAAATACTGCATTATGCATCAACTTAATTATGAAATTAACATCTAGCCGTTATTTTCAAATGAACAAAGTAGTTTGTCGATATAAAAAAAGTAAATCGGTAATATTTATCACATAGTTTTTGGCAAGTCATCAGAAGAATGTTTGCATAAGCTTAAATTGGTGTTGTCGATGGCAGCTGACTACAACTCGAAATTTAGTTGGGTGGAAATGTAACTTTATGAAGACTCAGATAGAATTTTTAGGTCACTTCATCAAAGATGGAATGATCTGGCTTGGTGCAGTAAAAACGAAAGCAGTAGAAAAATTTCCCATTCCAAAGTATTAGAAACATTCAATCATTCCTAGGGTTGACTGGATATTACAGGAAATGTATTCAAGATTATTTACAAAGCGCCAATCCACTCACAGACTTGTTAAGAATTGATGCTACGTTTTAAATTACTGAAAAAGAGCTCAGTGCCATTAGTATGTTGAAGCAAGCGCTAGTAAAAGAACTGGTTTTACGCATTTATGATAGAAAAGCAGGAACAGAGCTACATACAGACGCATCTTAAGAAGGTTTTGACGCAACGTTGTTTCTAAAATTTAAAAAAAAAATGTTACACGGAGTGACAAACTTAGTATACCCTCATTCGCCATTAGTGGTGGTGAAGAGTATAAAACTGGAATAGTGAAATGGATAACAAAATTATTTATTACAATACATATCCAAAGCATTTAAGCAATATTTTCCTTAAATTTTCCCATTTAAATTTCGATTATTAAATTATATTCCTTTTTTTTAAACATCTAAATGCATCCTTTATCCAACGAATATTACCTTAATTTAAAAGAACCCGTTCGAGTGTTCAAATTCATCCATGGAACATAAAATTTACTATCAACAGTAGTTGCTTACTTATATTGTATTTTTGTTTACACATTCAGGGTTTTTACACTTTTGCAGGATTTGAAATTGCATATTCGTATCCTTTTATTTTTGGCCATAATCTGTGTGCATTTAAGATGCCATAGAATGGTTTTTAATAGTAGATTTAATCGACTCAAAACAGATGAAAAACTCTTTATAGCAATTTAGTGAGTTCCCCTATTTCCCCAAACTGTTTAATCATTAGAACAAATATTTTTGCTTAAACTACATATTCATTCGTAGCATGTTGGCAACATGTTTAATAATAACATAGCAAATGCAGAGCTTCCAACATCCTGGATTAGATGCTGAGCCTTTGTTTGCATATAAACACTGTTCCTTTATAAATGCATATAAAGCAGAAAAATATTTTTCTCTATAGATGTATTTATCTATTAAAGTGTCTAAGCTGATATTTGTGTGTGTTTAAAGGATTTTTAAAAGAAAAAACACAAATAACTATTAAAAACACTTTGAAAAGAAAACATTTTGGTAATAGAAAAAAATATTCGTCGTTTATAGTTAAAATTAAAAGCAGCAAAAAAAAATGCAGATATTTAAACAAATTAACAAATTTTTGTTATCGTTATTTCTATTTTGTTTGCATGCTCTAATACTCCTGGGATTTCAAAGAGGTCTGCTTCTTTACAAGAGTCAGGGCGAATATGCTATTAACTTGTTGGAAATATAAAATAAAGATTATCTTAACTTGGCTAAATTTGGTAAAAACAAAATTAAGCAGAGAATTTTATTTTTCTAAATAGTTCAACTATTTAATGGAGGTTGTATGCAATTTGTTCATATGAGCATTAAAATAATGATGATACACTGATGAAAAAAGTAGGTGGGTTACACTAAAAACTGAGCTCCCCTAATCCAGTACACAAGTCTGTAATTTTAGTGAGAGCTTCTCGCATCGAAAAGATGTGAAATAAAATATTTCATCGTTTCTCGAAAAGTGAGAAAAAAGTGTGTCTGCAACTCAAGTCGAAAACAATCAAAAGATATTACATCGTTACGTTATAAATTACATAATATTCCACTCGAAGCCGTTGTGAAATTGTAGACATTGAAACCGTCAGTCACACATATCGTTGACGGCGACCAAAATTGAAAAACTTTCAAAGTCGGCGGCAAAAATACAACCGTCGGCCGTACCAAATAATGTAAGATGAGGCTTTAAAAAATG
Source organism: Pollenia angustigena (assembly GCA_930367215.1). Classification (NCBI taxonomy): domain Eukaryota; kingdom Metazoa; phylum Arthropoda; class Insecta; order Diptera; family Polleniidae; genus Pollenia; species Pollenia angustigena. Next base: position 176,822,978 of record OV884058.1, read on the forward strand.
GCATTGAAAACATTCGGATATTTTTCAAAGCCCTTAAAAGCAAAATAATAAATAATAAAAAAATCAACCAAGAACAAAATACTTTTCTCTTCCGTGTTATAAGTAACTAGCTGACCTGGTTCGCGTTGCTGGCCCTAAGCAAACATAAGTGTTATATTACCACACCATTTAAATTGAGCTTTTAACGAAATTTACGTCCTTTAAATAAAAATCCATGGAATACCTATCATAAAGTTTTTTTTACAGAATAACTTACATATGGAGTAGATATGGGCTCAATCAAAAAAGAAACGCATGTATTTAAGGCAAATTGGAAATTATATTTATTTATTACTTCATCTTAAGGGCAGCCGATAGACAATGTTTTTTGTTTTTTTATTTGGTGTAAAAACGTATGAAATTGTTGGCGTGCAAACTCGGGAGCAAGCCACATACAACTGGCCGTTTAAGCCAGCAATAGTCAATGATTGGCCTTGTGCGTTGCTGATGGTAATAGCAAAGGCAAGACGCAATGGGAATTGGAGCCGGTTGAATTGGAGTGGTAAATCGTTGGAAATCATCGGAATTCGTGGATTTCGAAACATAGGAACTACATAGCCGATTTAAGAGTTTGATATCTCGTTTTGAAAAACATGACATCGGCTTTCAAAAAAAAATTAAATAATATAAAAAAAGCAAAAAAAAATAAATATATATATATATATATATATATACATATGTATATGTCATTGGTATAATATATATAAAAATTTGATTTTGCCACGCCCCTCCGCCCGCAGACCGATAATCAAAAAAAAAAAGACTTCACAGTGTCATCCGGCTGAATATTCCCTGAAAACTTCATTAAAATCGGCCCAGCCGTTTTGGAGTCCATACGTTACGTACATACAAACAACCAGTTTTATATATGTAAATAGATTGCATTTTAATATATTTTGGTGTTTAGAATTTTTCTCACCCCATTTTTATCCGTGAGCTTATTTGATAGTTCACAGCGGGAACTTTCTCACAAAAATTTTACACACACTTTTACTGTAACTTGACGAGTAATTTCCTTACGTGACAGCTGTTACTCGCCAAAATTGAAACAGACACAGTTAAGTGAGAAAAACTGTTGTTTGTTTCAATTTATGGCAATTTTGTTTAATTTCTCACATGTCAATCAAAAAGTTTCCCAACGCGAGAGTTACAGAACATGGGCACAGGCTATATTAGTTTCAACATTTCGTGTTTGTTACTAAACCATTAATATCATAAATAAAATCAGTAGAAATGAACCAAATTTCAAAAATGTAAGAAATAAACGTCGCATTTTTAGAAGCCATCCTTTTGAGTCCAGATCTACAATCGGACATCAGCACAAACGCATAGTACCCTCTCCACTATTGTGGTGGTAGTATAAATATTGTATTGTTATGGTAAAAATATTTACCTAATTGATAAAATCAAATTACCGGTTGCTTAATGTAACCTATTTCTCAAATTACTGTTAACAATGTTTACTTGGCTAAACACCCTCTCTACTTTAGCATTAGACCATAGAGGTGAGAGCAACTTTATAGTCAATTCTGAAATTTCTGAAACAACTTTGTTACCGCCTGCATCCCTTTATTGAAATACTTGCAACCAGAAAGAAACAGCGATGTTTGTGTTGATCGATTTTATAAATATAATAGTGGAATACTGTTCCTTTATTTTGAAAGATGTTTCAGCGTCATAGTTTATAGCGATTTTCAACATTTGTAAAAGTTGTGATTTAAATTTAAGGCGTTTTACTTGTTAAAAATGTTTATTTTACTTTAAAAATTTGTATAATAATATAACAATTATTCTTTTAAAAGAAAAACGACAAAACAAATTTTATGGCTAAACAAGTTGAAAAATGGCTAAAAAAAAATGGCTAATGGCTAAACTCATTTTTAATGGCTAAGCAGGGTGAAAAATGGCTAAATCTAGCCACTAAATGGCTAAATTGGCAACACTGCTTGTGTTAGATATAAAAAAATATTACAGAAATAATAAATTAAAAAAGGCCTCCAGAAACTTACTAGTTTGATAAGACTGAAAACAGTAAAAAATTAAATAGAAAAAATCCCTTACAAAAAAATATATGGAAAATCGTTAAAATCTTAAATCTTGTAATACATAATTGAAATCACCATTTCAGTCAAATTTGAAAAATAAACTCGCTAATATTAAAGAAAATGCTTGAATTAATCGTTAAAACTAAAAGAGAAAAGAGAAGTAAAAGTATCTAAAAAATTATTAGCAAGGCCCGGATTTTTATGCAAATGCAATTTGTTCTCGTCAGTCAAAGATTAACATATGCAAAATATCTTTGCGAATCAAGAAATTTTTAGTTAAGTGGCATCGATTTGTTAGTGCATATTTTTGCATATATTGCTTTGGATGCATATTTTTGCATGTATTGCAAACTTTTGTTGCATGTTTTGAAAAAACTTGTTTTAATTGCTTAATTTCGCCATGCACCCTTCCGCAGATAAGATAAAAGACAACTTCAATGATATTTTTTTATTGATTTCTAATGGGAAATATATTTTGTAACGCTCCTTCTTGTATTGGCGCATATAAAAAGAATTATCCGGATTAATGTCTTCCTCTATAGCCTTTAACAGCCAGATGGGGGACGAGGTTGCAAGCAATTATATATTATGCTGAAAACTTTTGCCAATTCAAATATGTATGCTGTAAAAGGATTCAACAATGGTGAATTTAAGTTAATTGATATTGCTATAAATAAGATGTATTTTGTGGACGGTAACTTAAGTTAACAAATTCGAAGCAAGCTTAATTAAGTTTAAACAAAACTTTAGGATTTATATTTTTTTTTTTTAAATCCTTAACTGCTTGCATATTTAATTTAAATTGTTTTCGAAAATAGCGTATTTATTTATATAGTGAAAATAAATACAACACAGAGGAATTATCAGCATTTAATCATGAACCTATCACTTCCGCCTTATTTTGTTTAGAAAAACAGGCAGAAAGCTTTTATTTTGAAAAAATGTAGGGTCGAATATATCTCTAAAAGGAATTTAAAAAACAAAATCAATAAACATTTGATTCGTTTGTAATTGCGATCAGTTTCGAACTTTGCTTAAGCAAATGACAGCTTCAAAAAGTTTAAAAAAAGTTTTCTTAAGTTCAATATGATTTGACACTTATGATTAACATGTATTCGCACAGTTCCTCAAGCCAGATTATGCATATTGAAGTTGGGCCTTTACAGGTGACTTACATAATTTACATGATTGTCTTACTGTTTCTTTATATATTTGTGTTTTACTTTATTTAAGCTTCTACTTTTGTTGTTATTGTGCCTTTCTTACGTTTATGAGACTGAATTTAAGCGTTCTTCATGCTATTTTTGTTTTTTTTTTTATCTCCAATAATATTTTTTAAATTTTTAGCGCATTTATTTCCCTTTTTAGTGCAATAGTGCATAAGTGCATAAAAGTCCGGGCCCTGATTATTAGTATTGTGGTTATTTTATTAAACTGTTTATGCTATTTAATTCCAATTTTAATATTTTTAATCAGGCTTAAGTTCATCAAATTTAATTTTTCTTAAATTATTTTTAAGAAGAAAGGAATTTTACAACACGAAATTAATTAAAAGTAATTGATAATTTTTCATTCTTGACTGAAATGGGAATCGAACCCAGGTTTTCACGGACAGGTTGCCCTTACATGTTTCGATTGCATATGAACAAATCAACAAAATTTCAAAACTTGATAACTGGAGACCGTTCATATTTTAGAGATTGTTACAAGGGAAACACAATTAACTAAAAAACCCAGAACCTAAAAAAATATATATATCAAAAAATAAACTCTTTTCCAAAACAGTTTTTCCATCTGCGGTGAAGGGTACAATTATTGCATTTTTACTTTCGTTAAAATTAAATTTTAACCCTTATGTCTACATCCAAAAAATATTTATATGCATTAGGGCTGTAAAGTCGTCAAAAAATAGTTCTAACTCCGACTCCGACTGCAACCGCTGATTTTTTTTAAGTCCGACTCAGACTCCAACTCCGACTACTACTCAAACCTTGATGCTAAATGTATATGCGACTGGTCCTTATTTGACTTTAAACTCTTTATCTTATTGTTTTCCGTTTTAAATGGTTAAATATAGCATAGAAATAAATCTGTAAAAATTTAAAATCGATTTTCTAATTTTAACACGTGCCACACTGAGCAATAATATAGTTTTTTGCATATGTAAACAAGAAAAGTTTTTGTGCGTACTTCGACTCTGACTCCGGTACACAAATCTCAACTCCGACTCTACAGTTCAGATTTCGACTCTGGACTGCATACACCCAGCATACCCAGGTGTGCTGGTACTCTTTTTCATTAAGATTTTAAAGTCATCACTACTCGTTTGTGACCAATCACATTGAAGTCCCAAGCCAATAAAAAGTTGTCATTCAGAATATTATTTTTGTTAATTTGAAAAGTTATCTTTTTTATATGGAACAAAAGCCGCCGATATACGTATGCATGTAAAACAGTACAAGTTTGCACTAAGATTTAATAAGATTTTTTTATTTATTTCTATCAGCAGTTTCTTATCTTTATTACATGCATATCTGGGTATGCTGAATATATAAAAGACGTCAACTTCAAAATCATAAATATAAGTAAACAAATAAGAAAGGCCACTCCAACTCCTTAACACTTGAACGTCGGAGGGCGTTGTTTCTAGGCACCGATAGATGACATCCACATCATTCTACGACCAACAACAGCAGGCCAATCACCGACTTAACTGGATAAAAACTTGATTAACAAAACTAAGAGAAGGCAAAATGAGCCAATAGAAGCTGCTTTGATCCGGCCAATACTCTACGTATTATAACAGAGCAAATATATAGAGTGGCGTACTGCCCCGTGTCTGCTGTTCATAGACTTCAAGCAATCCTTCGATAACATCGGACGGACTGCCATATGAAAGGCATTGCGTAGGAAGGTGTACCCCAGAAAATAATTTGGTTTGTAAGAGCCATGTAGAAGAAAGCAGAACTTTCAGTTCTTTACTACGGGAACATCAGCCAGCCATAATGCTACAGTAGGACAAGGATGCCCTTTATCACCCCAACTGTTCACCATCCTGTTGGACGATATAATGAGCGAAGTCCATTTAGAGAGAAGATAAAGTACAACGTCTTCTATGTGGCTCGGCCTTAAGAGTTAAGAATCAAACATTTATAAAATTGTTTTAATCACAATTTCCTTTGCAATTTTCTACCAGTGTACAAAAGTATCATGAACTTAGTTCTGTTTTGGCCTCTTACCTTTTTATTAACCATTTAAGTGTAACACAATCTAAAAACTGTTTGTCTGCATTTTGCTTCACTGGTTTAAAAAATGCAAATTGAATCACCTTCTATTACACACACCAACAATTTCTTATCGTTTTGTTGCGAAAACTTTCCATAGAATCTATTGCACAACAACAATTGAGATTTTAAATTGTTTCGTTTCGTTTTTTTTTTCTCCCTCTCTAATATAAAAATACACTCACTCACTGTATATATGAATAGTAAAGAGATACCGGAATACAATTTCGTGCACTGATTACAACGCAGAGATGTTCAGTGGATATTGAAATGGTCTTGCGAAAGTGCAAATGCAAATTATTGTAGCTTTTGTTTGCAATCCAACAACAAAATGCACAGAATTGCACTTGCCATGATTTTGCATCTGCGCAGTACTAAAACTATAATTCTTCGTGTATTGGCGTTTGCATTCCTGAACAGCTGACATTTTTAAACAATAATTTGAATTCTTCAAATATTTCATCTAATGTTGCGATAATATTTTCTTTTACACTTCTTCGTGGTATTTAAAAAAAAAATTTACAAAGTAATCGAACACCTTTTTGTTAAGTGTTTCAACCAATAATTCTGTATATCAGTTGCTACCGAATTTGCATCTAGCATTGCAAAGTTGCTTAGAATACCGCTCACTGTCAATGTCAAAAGTTATTGCACTAAAAAACAGTTACATCCTAAAACGCGCCAAACACTGAATACCGCTAATAATATGAATATATCAAGATACATAGTCGTATGTGTGTATGAAAAGATACATGTGTAAGTTTCTCTAAGCAAATCCATATGGAGTTAATTTTAATTTCTTAGTTGGTTTATGTTTAAACATGCAAAAAATCTTTAATAGAATGAATCTTGTTAGTCTTAAAATGGGTTTAAAATTATCTTAAAAGATAATTATTTTAAATTAAAAACACATTTTATAAAATGATGTGCTAGAAAGAAAAGTTTACGTAAATTATAACTAACACTCTTTCAAGAATGTATCCAACTAAAATTTCCCAAGTATTTCTCTTAAACTATAATTTCTATGTTGTCAAATTTCGATCACTTGGACAAATGTGGACAAATGGAACATATGCCGCAATGCAATAGCTTTAGTTAAAAATGTTTAATTATTTACAACTGGTTAATTTTAATCTTTAATTATAATATTAGTTTTATGCACTTTTTTAACATTAAAGTTAATTTTACTTGCTAATTTTATGCAATAAAATAAATTTTATTTTTATACGTTTGTCTAAACATACCCATGCAGCTGTTGACGTAAATTGTGCAAATTGAAAATTGTCCTTCCCCTTGCCCCAACGACCGATTTCACTCAGGTATAGGAATATGGTATATAACACTTTTATTAAGAATATCATGAAATTTCATTTCGATCCGATAATTACTTTCCATGAAATAGCGGTTTTAAAACGCGAAACATACCCGAGTATGTAGCTGTTGACATAAAGGTTAATTTATTCTCTTGGTGTTTCCTTTATTACACAAAAAATATAACCTCCTGAATAGTTGCAACTTTAAAATGTCTTGCCAGCCCTGTAATATTGCTATTTCTTATTTGACGAGATCAAAACACAAGTTATAGCTAATTTTTTAATGCTTTTTATGTTATTCTCCGACATTTTGTATTTTTTTTTACCAATTTAGCGATTTCAAATACATTTTCGGGTTTGTTGACAATTTTGCAATTTTTCGGGACTTTAGCAATGTTAGCAATATGTAGAAGCGATTACAGCATTTTCTAAACGATTTTTAAATTAGACTTTGCTATCATGCTGTCCTAACTTTTGTCATTTCTTATAGTTTTGGGGACTTTTAATTAATTTTATGACTTTTTTGAAACATTAAAAATTTTTCGTGAATTTTTGCTATTTTTGTAAACTTTTCCGAATTTTTGTGTAGCTTTGTTGCTCTCTGAGGGATCGTCGCTGGTTAACAAATAGCACCATATATGAACCGAAATCTCTAATTTTACAGGTCACTGTCAAACGGTGCGAAAAGTGCAATCAATGCCTTAACCCTTTGACGACGAAGAATTTTCCGCTAACAATTTTTAAAATTTTATTGCGGATTCTTACCCGGAATGGCAGCATTGCAAGACAAAAGTGCTGTCAAAATTTTAAAATTTTTGAACAAATTTTGAAACAAATGCATTATGCGTTTCAGTTACTGATCGTTTGTACAATAGTTTGCATGATCATGACTTTTTTTATTTACATTGCAAAACACAAAAACGCTTTAACTGTCAAACGGTTTGCAAACCAACCCAACAAAAGTTATGAGCAGGTTTTAAACCCAAAGGTTAGCGATAGTGAGGAAATCCCATCTGTTTTAGAAGTGTTCAATAAAATGAGTTTATGGCACTAACAGAGTTCATAATTCCCCAAACGGAACTTTATTGTTAGCAGAAAGGTATTATTATTATTTTCTCAAGAAGAGTTGAAACTATTTTTTGGGATGATTATAGTAATAAGTATCCATACATTTCCAGAAATAAGATTGTTCTGGTCTACGATGGAAATATATTTCCAAGGTTATGACTTGAGACCGTTTTGAAAAAATTCCACGAGAACTCGTTAAACGGTCTAAATTGGGGGCGGTATGAATAAATTATGGGCATTATCAAACAAGAATGAAAGGAGAGTCAGTAAGCGATGTCTTGTTTGCACAAAAAACTGAATCGAAAGTCAAGTAAACACAATTGGTTACGCATGCGAAAAAAGAAATGTTCGATTTTTCAAAAATTAAATTAACTTTATATTGCTTGTGAACTCTTTTTATTTATTCCGTATAACTGTTATTGAATCATATTAATTTTTTGAAACAAATGTTGTCGTTTTTATATGTGTGTATGTACCATATTTTTCCGATCGCTAATGGACAAATGAAATTAAAATATAGATACAATCGAACCTGTTTATCTTACATAAACTTTTTTTGATGTACACAAAGTTGAAGTATTACTACAATCGAGCATGTCTATCTTGCATGTCCTTTTTTAACACGTCCACGACCTTAAAGTATCGAACCCCTCTATCATACATTAACCTGTTTTACCGAACTCGTACACGACCTTAGCTACAATCGTACATGTATGGTTAAAGTGTGTTTCGATCTTACAATATGTGTTTCGTTCGAACACAATCGTGGTTCTGTTCGGCACCGTAGAAAATTTAGATTTTAAATTTTAGAGACACACATAATTGTTATGAAAACTAAAATATGTTTTGTTTTGAACAGTACATTATGTGTATGATGTGTGTATTTTCTGAACCCTGCTTCTACAAAAAAAAAAAAAAAAAAAAAAATCTTTGAACGTTGATCCATGTGTGTTTTATGCAGTGTTCGAAAATAAACAGTACATTATTTGGCGTTCGGGTCACACACCCAAGAACGATATACATTTTTTAATGATTGTATAGACGAACACAGCCCTTAATACCGTTCGTAACAATTTCAAGAAAGAACCGAACATTATATAATGTTCTGTTCTTCGTTAAAAAAAAAAAAACAGAACAATTGTAGTGATACTGTACTGACAAACATTACAGTTTAAAGTTCTATAATGTTTCCTTTTTAAATCGATAATAAAATTAACAAACTAAAATCTTTAGCAACGACCGCACCACGAACAGCTTGTGTGTGTATTGTGTATATGTTTTGTTTGTGTAAAATTAGCTGCGTTCGTTTACCCCAAAATTTGTACAAATTTGTGCAAATTTGTACCTGTTTTCACTGAAATGCGTTCGCGTACACCAATTTTCATATTACTCACTTACTGGATTTTACTGGGATTTTACTGGAAAAGTAAACGAACGCACATATTATTTTGTTGGGTTTTTGTTTTTTTTTTTCGTATGTGTATTTTGTTTTTGTAAGAAATGTTTGGTTTTGTTTTACCAGCCAAAAGCGACAAACATTTATGAGCCGAACCGAACACAATAGAGTTTTTGGTTTAAAAAAAAAAAACTCGAACGGAAATCATTTGTTGAGTTGGATAAAACCAGTATAATTTTTGTGTTCGAAAGATGACACACAGGGAAACGTTATTTTTTTAATGATGTTCTACACAAACACTATCGGCATTTTTGTTTTCCACAAATCTACCGAAACGAACACTAAGGATCGATATTTAGTGTTTATTTTCGAACACTAGTTTCAAGTACAAAACGAAATAGAAAGTTAATGTATTTTGATGTTGCTTTTCAACCACTTTTTAACGTTTTTGTACATATACATATCTACACGAAAATAACTTTTAAACTATATGCTACATCAATATTGGTGGACGAAAAGATACTTAAAAGTCTGCGACAAAATGTGTGCCGAACTTACATCGATGGCTTAATATAAAAATGGTGTAACTCAATTTTTTGTAACAACAGCGTTTGTTTGTGTTTTCGAGTAGATTAATGTCAATTGCACCTTGTTTCAACATTTTAGCCATTTAACAATTTTATTTAAACTTTTTTTTATATCCCAAATGTTACAGATTTTATAAAGTCTTTTACTTCCCCTTTTAATATTCTAATATTAAGTTATCGATATATAAGATTAAAAATAAATCAATTTAATTTTTAACATTCAAAAGCCGAGCATACAAACTCATTCTTCAGACATGAATATAAGCCAACTCATATTGTCAGATCATCTTCATTGATGTTGGCAAAATTGAAAAAAGACTGTAAAGAACATACTTGTAACTTTTGGTTTTTGATTGTATGTGTTTGATTACAAGGGTTTTTCTTTGTTGATTCAACGTAAGCTCATACGTTACATTGAATGACACGACAGACCAAATGAGCAATGCAATGATACAGTCGGCTGGCAATCATACATCTCTTAATACAGGCTACTTATTAATTTTTATCTTTGTGCACGTTTAAATGACAATTTGAGATGGGCCTTTTTTGCCAACTCATTTATTTGTTTGTCCACAAGAAGAAGCGGAAGCAACCTCAACAAAAACAACAACCATATTAAATCAACCACTTAAAAGAAGTTAAAAGGCAATCATGTATGTGTTTTTGTTGTAGTGTGTTTAACTCTGATTAGACTTTTACTTTTGTTGAAGATTTTGTTGTCTTTATTGGTTTGTTTGCTTAAGTTGTTTCTTGTGTTGTCTCAATTTTTTACAAGAAGGACTGAGGTCAACTAAATTGTATTACTTTCTGTGTCTTAAGCATTGCTCGCTGATATTCTAAATTGATTTTCTATGTCATTTAATAACTGTTCGATTATTTTTAGGTTTTAGAGGAAATTTTCGATAAAGATTTAAATTTTATTTTAAAATTTCGATAACTTTCTATTTTATAAAGAACATTTTTAATAATAATTTCCGACCTAACGACAACAAGATTCTATTTGCACAAAATGTACTTTTGAGAAAACGAAGGTTGAATATTGTAAATCGCTTTACAAAGTCAGTTTCTTTCCAATTAACATAAAAACAGTTTTTGAATAATTTAAATTTAGTCCTGAAATATTATTATCCTTTTAAAAATGCTATTTAATTTTTTTTTATTTTTTTTTTTTTTTGCATAAAATGAGTCTCAAAACTAAGTGCCAAACAGAACTTTGTGATATGGTAAGAACAAATTTTTGTAGTTAGAACCATGTGTTATTGGGAAAGTTCCAAAAGTTAAAAAAGTAATAAACATAAGCATAATGCAATATGAGTGCTAATTTCTTTTTAATACACATACATATTTTATGATTGTATTTTGTTTTTTTTTTAATAAATAGTTTTTCTTTTTAATAAGACGAATATTTGGCATGACAATAATGGGATTTAAAGGCTTAATCAGAATAACAAGCTTAAGCTTCTCTCAAAAATTAACGTAATTAAAAAAAAAAAAAAAACATTGATTCCGTACGAAATAAGCGATTAGTTTCGCACTTTGCTTAAGCAAATGACAAGTACTCGAAACTTAATAAAAAATTTCCTTAAGTTCAATATAGTTTGACATTAACGATTTTAATGTATTCGCAAATTTGTTAAAAGTCACCTTATCCACATTTTGGTTAGGGCTCTATTCCTGCATATGATGTAATATGGGGTTTAGTTCAATAACGTCGCACAGTGCCGTGATCCCATATAACGAAGGGACAAAAGTAGAAGGAGTCGGCGCAGACTTCTGAAATTTCAAACAGCAGTTACATATACCGTAGTCAAGAAACTTTAAAAAAAAAATCATTAATTGTAAAATGGTAAGAAGGAATAGTCGGTGATAACCTACATCACAGTATATAAAAACAAATTTTTTGCAAGTGGGATCCATGGGCAATCATGGCCCGGCCAGAACAAAATTCCATAATGAGGTTAAGATTAATTTAAAAGTTGTCCCTGCCGTATATTATTTCAATATCTTTAGCTATATGAGAGTTTGCATGGGGTTTTATATGGGACCTATGGTTTATTTAGGATCTACCAGGACAATATTTTGTTATGGCATAGTAGTTATCGTAAAAGTCATTGTCGCCGATTTTAATGTACATACTAACATTTGAAAAGAGTTAATGGCATTATGACAGCTATTGTCAAATATGGACCGATTCCAATTAAATTTGAGAAGATGATATTGATTGCAATAAGATAAATTTGGACGAAATTTAAATAATTGATACCAATTAAATAAGATGGTTATTGGCACAAAGACCCTATTCCGGAAAGAAATTTGCATGGGGGCTATGTTAAATATTTAAAAAATTTGGAGCAATTCACCCCAATAGGCTTGGTCCTTGTGCTAATCAGAACCTATATACCAAGTTGGATCAAATTATCTCCAAAATTGCGACCTGTACGCACAAGGTTACATGGACAGCCACCCAGCCGGCCTGCCTGGGTATAACAAGTAAGAAATTGTGTCGGTTAAGTATATAAGAACAAATTCAATAGTTTCTTTTTGGATTTATTTCTTATTATATTCATAATTTTTTTTTTTAACTTATTCAAGCTATGGAAATTTGAGCAAAAATCGCGGAAATAGCAATTTTTTTAATATGAATTTTTTTCAAGTTGTGGAAAAAATTTTTTTTTTTTTTTTTTTATTACAAAACAGTTCATGTGTAGACGATATTTTTCTTTTTTTTAATTATCCATGAAAGTTAATAATTTTTTAGAGCTTAAGTAAATAATAAGCATTTTTCAAACCAATAAAATATATTTATAGAAAAAAATTCACTAAAACTTTTTTTTTTAAATTGGCTTGATAAAGAGTTTGCTATCACAGAAAAAATTTTCATCTCCTAATTCACAAAATGAATTTTTTACAATTATTTTCTTGAAACATTAATAAAACCAAGCTCATTTTTGATTTTAGCGCGCTCTTGTACCGTAAAATACAGTCAAACACAAAAATTTTTTATACATATTGTAGTTGTTTCCCAGCCAGCAAAATACTTCGACATTGTCTGGATCAGCCATTTCGTGCAAATGTCTGACTTCGTTACACAGTACAACAGCCAATCTAGGGGGTGAGAAATTCCAAGTCAGGGTGATGGTACTAGGTCAGTATAGTAAAACCCTCAAAGGGTTTGGCGTTCGTATGTGTCAGTTTTTTTTTATGACATTTTAAATTTTTTCCTTATCTTGATGTTTTTTGTTTAACATAACTCGAGAACCACTTGTCCGATTTTGCTAAAACGAACTCAAAAAAATTTAGAATTACAATTTCTTTAATCCGTTAATATAAAGTTTTTCTTTATAATCAACAGTTTTGCCGGCAAAAATAAATTTGTGGAGAAAAAAAAATATTTTTTTGCCTAAAAATTAAAATTTTTTTTTTTTTATATTCATAAAAAATCCAAAACGGAAAAAAGGATCAAGTGTTATTAATTTCATGTAAAGTCACATTTTATATGAACGGATTAAAGAAATTGTAATTCTAAATTTTTTCGAGTTTGTTTTATCAAAAATTTTTTTTTTTTTTTGAGTTTGTTTTAGCAAAATCGGACAAGTGGTTCTCGAGTTATGTTAAACAAAAAAACATCAAGATAAGGACAAAATTTAAAATGTCATAAAAAAAGACTGACACATACGAACGCCAAACCCTTTGAGGGTTTTACTATACTGACATAGCTAGTACCATCACCCTGACTTGTAATTTCTCACCCCCCAGACAATAATCCCAAAAATGTTCCATAGTGTTATTAGAGACTTCGTTTAGATTTCTGTCAAATATAAAATATACTTACCGTCTGGCCGATATATCGGCGGGAATTCATGTACAGATATGTCTAATAGAATTCCGGCGGAGTTCATTTAGATTTTTCTAAATTGACTTATTATTTTTTTAAAATAATGACAATTGTCATTCGGTTGAAAATAATTTAAAATTTCTTTGTTGCAAGATAAAGAGCATAAAAAAAAGGTGCGTACATGTAAAATTTATAATTATGTACATATTTTGCAATAAAATTATATCTTTCAGCTATCAGTTAGAAAGCAAAAAATCTCGGCTAACACATCAGAACTTCCCATGTTTTTTTTCATTCGATTTCTGTAAGATATCTATCAGAAATGCCGAAAAAACCCAGAATTATCCGACGACATGTCTGCCAGAATTCGTGTCAACCACTTTATACATTTTTGGGTCAGAAATCTGACAGAATTCGTAAACGATTCCGACTTTTTTGTCGACGTTTCTCTCAGATATCTGAACGACGTCGGATTATTTTGCTGGCTGGGTTTTTATTGAACAATATTAATTTGAATTTCATAGTATTTGTAGCTTATTGTCTTTTAAACTCCTGAAATCTATGGAAATTTCTGCAAAAATTACGAAAATTAAAAAAAAAAAAATTTTTTTTTTATGTTGTTGTCAAATTTTTTTTAATGATTTTCTTGTAGTTATTAGAAAAGAGTATGAATATTCGACAACAGAAAAAAACCCGTATACGGTATTTTTTTCTCTTTTAATATTCCATCAAATTGTAAAAATTTTTAGAGCTGAGGTGAATAATAACCATTTTTCAAACCAGTAAAAAATACTTATAAGAAAAGAATTTACAGTTTGTTCTTGATATAGTTAACTACTACAGAAAAAAATTTCAATCTCGCACTCTAAAAACAAACAGTTTTCCTCAAGCAGGTAATACTCAAGTAGCTGTTTAGCCATTTTTATTTCAAATTCTCTAACTATGGCGCCCTCGTGCGCCGCCAAAGAGAGATAAATCCAAAAAATTCTTTAAAATTCATTTGAAATATTTTGTTGTCTATCGATCTGTAAATTTTTGTTTTTTTTTCTTTTAATTATGTCTTTGGGACACAGCACTGTGCGTCGTCTTCAGAAATTAGTTTTACGGATGTCAACCCCTTATTACAACTTTAAGCTACATTAATTTTTTTTCTCAATTTATTACTTTAAAATTACTTAGTTGATTTCAAAACATAATTTGACTTTTTTCCTTGTTCCTACAAGTAAAAATCCCTAAAGAATTCCAAACGTTTGTTTTGTGTAACAACTTTTTGATATTCTTATTTACAGCTCGTAAAGCAATTTTGGTAGTTCAAAATTTCTTTTCAACTTTTGCTAGAGAGCTTGTATAACTTTTCCCTGCCTGCTGTTTTGTTTGTTGTCATGTTTCGGTTTTAAAATTTTTTGTTTATGGCCTGCTTTTGCGTTCTTTCTGAGATAAATGCAACGTTTGGTTCATCCTCTACCGCATAGTTTTCATTGGTTATAAATTACTAACAGATATTTCCTCGATGACTGCTTGTTCCAAACTTATAAGATTTTCAATATCGAATCTGACCACCAAACTAATGAAAAATTTGTTTATATCGCGAAGCACTACACACAGAAAAAAATACCAATGTTAAAATAACATGGCGAAATGTTGATTGGGAATCATGGTAAATTTCTGCAAAAGTATGCACTTTATTTAAAATTTTCATTATTTTATATTAATTTTAAATGAAAAATATTAAAATAACCTTTATTCACGTTTATTTAATATTATTCACTGTTAAAATAACATTGTTCAATATTGAATCCATAAAAACCTGTTTCATATTAAAATCAAAAGTTTATCTTGTTAAATTAACATGCATACATACTTAAGAATGTATTTTTTTTTTTTTAGTTTTAAGTTTAAAATATTTTATAAAAAAGGACAATTCCTGTATTCTTTTAATTAAAATTATTTAGTTAAATAGTACATCAAGTTTTCAAAGTAGAACTATGACGAAAACCATATCGGGCCATTCTGCTGATGCTTCTGTTAACAAAGGAGATACGAAATAAGTGAAACATGTGTTACAGCGGTAAGTGTGTTATATCACACTCCAACCAATTCGATTCTACATGAAATTCACGTTGTTTCAACTTGAAACAACTTTCATTCAACGTGATTCGGATTGTTATTTCAATATAAATGACATTTTGCTCCAACTTTACTGCAATGTTAAATTAACATGAACTATAGTTATTTTAAAAGAAAAAAATGTTGTTCTCAAGTTATTGTAAAATCATGTTAAATTAACATGAAACAACAATGAAGCAAAATCACTACTGAAAAATGTAAAATCAACCTTATTTTGAACGAATTTACATTGATTTTTTTTATGTGTGTAAAGCTAACAGGTTCTTTTGGCAATTAAAATCGTGCTAAAACTATTTAACAATAAAAAAGTTGTAAAGTTGATTAAACTTTTTTTTTAACTCAAAGCTGATTTCCTTAAAGTTTTAGTTGAGTAATAAGATACTTATTTAAGTCATTGAAACAACGCACAATATTGACCACTACCTCAAAGTTTGCAGACAATTGGTTTTATTTGTGCAATACAAAATTTTTAACCTGAGCAACATGGTTCTTTTTGCAATCAAAGTTTCAACATATAGGCATTATAAGTGAACAAGGTTCTGTCAGCCAGTTAGAACCTTGTAAACTGAATCTCAAACCAAAAACGTGTAGTTAGAACCTTGTTATAAAAAAATCTCAGTGACTTTCTGACTTCGTTCATTTGAAAATTAGAACAAGATTTAAAGAAAAGGAAAATTTAGTTTTCTACATCTATATGTATTTTATGTTAAAATATTTCTATATGCAACATTAAAAGATTTTTATATTCCTCCAACACCAGTAAGGTAAAGGGAACAGTAAAAACCAACTACACAAAACAAGTGGTAGAAACGACCTACGCGCGTTTTCAAGGTTGACTAACACGATTGAGATGTGTCGCTTGCAAATGAGACCAATACCAACACGCTCAGTGATGTTACACCAAAGATACACGTATTTAAATCTTTAAAATGGCAAAACCTTTAGGTCCCTTTTTATTTTTCGCGTCCCATATATGTTTTGACACAGTGTATTAAGCTACCGTCCTTTTAAAAGGATACCCGTTTTCGGGTAAACTCTAGTTTAAAAAAAAAAAGTTGCTTAAAATTAAATTTTTAGATACTTATGCAGATTTAAGTTTCGAAACAAAATTTTAATTTATCATTACGCTGGGTCTCTCCACTTAGCAATTTTTATTTGCTAAGCATAAGCAAAAACGTCGGCAGAACAATGGCACAAGGCCAACGTACAGAAAAATGATATGTCAGAGAAATGACAACTCATTGTACAGCAGATTGCTGAAATGGATTGCCACTTATGGCAATATGCGGTCATACGGCGCAAATTTAATGGAGCAATCAAATTTGACGTTTGTTGCAATAAATATTGCTACGTGTAGACCCGGAGCTATTTTTAATTACAAATTTTTGATAGCTTGTGCTTTAAATTTTTATTTAAAATAAAAATGTTGATGTTTAAATGTTTAAGACAAAATCCATGATTTTGAAAATTTTGTATTTTTCAAAAAAACTTTGAGTTGGATCTTTTGAAAACTGTCGATGTTTTAAAATATTTTTTCGACCACTTACAAAAATGTGCAATGGTTGAGAAAACTATCATCACAGTTTAATTCTCTTCAGTCCTGAAATAATTTTAATTTAAAAAGTATATTAAACTTTATTCCAAATACATGTTGTTGTTATTTATTTGCTGATGGGTTGATTCCGACATGGGTTAAATGTCAGGGTAGTTGGCTGGCTGGCTGGTTAGTTGATAGAATAGAAAAATGTTTTTTCTTTTTCTGCTTGTCATTTCGTTTGATATCAAAAGCCAATGATGAGCAGGACATGGACAATGATGAAGACGATGACAACTTTGTTATTGTTGTTGGTTGGTGAAGCTGCTGTTGCTGCTTTGTTTAACTAAAGAAAATCGTAGCATTTTGTAGTTGGGTTCATCTTTTTTTTTTTAAGATCTGCTGGGATTTGTTTTGTGGAATTAGATTTTTTCCGCTTGTTTGATTTGATGTTGTTTATGAGCATTTGTTTCTCAACTCTCGTTCAATTATTTATTTTTATCTTTTTGTTTTCTTTAATTTTATTTTAGTTTTCCTTTTTTTATTCGTAAGACAAGAAAAAAACAAACATGTTTTTGTTTCAAAGTAATCTGGGTTAAATACACATATAAATAAATGTATTCTAGTGAAAGAAGTATAAACTAAATAAGCAAAGTTTCAAAGATGGAGTAATTTCCAAATTGAATTTTTTGTTGTCGTATTACAAAAAGACGAAGGTTGTACAAGAGTCAAATTGTTTTCCTCAAGCAAAACAAAAACTAGCAAACAAACAACATAATTTTCAACCTTGTAATCATTTTACGAGAATCACTTTATTATCTATCAAATCAATAAGAAAGTGTAGATAGAGCAACGTACTAATATTATTCTATGTAAAATCAGAATTTCCATGATCTTAAGCAGATTTTACTTTGGGAGCAAATTTTGTGGTGGCTTCTCCACCTTAAGGCTGCCATTGGTTAGCAATTTAGGAAATAACTTGTTGAAGACGATACAATTTTATGTTCTTGTAAATTTCTTGTAAATAAAGACAGCAGATTCTTGGGTTTCATTCGCAATTTCTTTAACAAAGTTGGTAGTGGCTTCTTCAACTGGAGACAAGTATTCGTTAGCAATTACAACATCACAACAACAATACGGCGTTTACGGTATTACAGACCACAAAAAATATTGTATTCGTAGCCATTATTACCAAACTCAGAGGAATCCTCCGATTTAACTTTAGCAACAGTTTCGAGCCAAACTCTCATCTACAGTTTTAATAACATTTTCCTAAGGATGAACAAACTTATTTAGTTTTCTCTGATAGCGGCAAGTAGTATTTACCCAAAAAAAAGTTATGCTTCAAACAAAGCAGGTTTGTTTCGCTTACCATTTCGTTTACGGAAGGCATGAATTTTATATGGTGAGTTCTCACTTGTATTTGATTGTCTCTATCAGCTTTACACACTGAAGGTTTTGTTACAGTTATTTTTTAGTATTTTCCCTTACAAACCTGCTTCGTAGTAAGAGAATGCCGTGACACTTGAAATGTTATTATTTTTTTATAAACTTGTTAAGAGTTTGTTCACTTACTATACTCTGTATCTTTTATTGCGTAGCGCATTATTGGGCACTTATTTTTTCAACTGTACCATTTGTGTATCGCAAAATTATAAATTTCTTGATTGGGTACCTAATTGACTAACATTTTAACAAAACCTGAAATTCGAGCGCACAGTGATTCGGCTAGAGCATGCTAGCGGGACAATATTCATGACGTAATTTCCATTAACCACTGATAGCGTCTTGTAAAGAACCCATACAGGTAGCGAATTCCAAAAATGTATTTGTTTATCACCTCATTAAGGTATCTTATCATTTTATGCACACTTGTGGTAACATATTTTAAAATTTGTAGCAAAGTGAAACGATTGTTTTGTGATGGAATATTCTGTTGAAGGTTTGTACTATATTATGGCTTATATTTTTTATAATAAAGATGTATACTTTTGGTGTAATATCAATTTGTAAATGTATAGATAAATCCATTACATTTATTGTAAACTTTAAAGATTAGCAACTTTTTTTATTCACATACATCCACCTAGATTTTTCTATATGTAATACCTACAACATTCAGAAACAGATTGATATATATTATAGACCCCGAAGAGGCCCGCAAGTAAAATTATTTAATGTTTTTCAGAGCGAGTCGTGACTATGATGAAAATGGAGTTTTTGAAGAATGGCTAAAATATGACAAAACTGAACGGAACAATGGCATTTTTTATTATCTTAGTGAAAAATTCAATATGTCTGATGTTTCTGATGAATCTCTAAAACAACTCATAATGAAAATATCAAGCCTTTCAGCAAAATTCAGTCAAAAGTGGACTTCTTTAAAGTATAACAAAGAAATGTTATTAATCAAACATAAAGAATGGTAAGAGGGATCCGAAATGAAATAAAGATGTGTTCTAACCATCCGTGCACTTCAACATCATCAGCGGCTCTCTCAGTAAGACGACCCAGAAAATCATTTGAAGATTCATCAACGAAAATGAAGAAAAGAATAAGTTTTCTGAACAAAGTCGGCAGTTAACACCAGACGAAGCTTAAGCTTATTATGTGCACTCGTAATCAACTCCTCACTCATATAAACAAGCAACAAAGTGGTCAATTAAAGCAGGACATCAAGTGTATCCATCGTTTTATAAAAAAATAAAACGGCTGAACGATTAGTTAAAGTTCAGACGGAAGTCATTAGAAGTGTGTTACCCCGTTCATATTATACGTTGGTAAGCAGATGAGACTGTGATGGGAGTTCGGGGCAAAGCACGTATAAGCAGAAATTTGAGAACACTAACGCTTCAGATGAATTTTTGTTCGTATACTCATTTGTCCCTTTGAGACTGCTTGATGGCGAAACTGTGATCTGGCAAAATTCAAGACCTTCCTTTATATTGCCGTCCTATTAAGTTTATTTTTGCCAAGGAGACAAAAGAGTTTACGAAAGAAGAAACTTCTAAAATTTTAGATGAAGTGAGCCAACTTCTTCCAACATTATGTAACGTTGCTGGATCTCAAATCTCTGTTAAACACGATTTGTTGTTAACAATGACTGATGGCAAAGTATGCAATGCCTTAACAGACACCAGTTCAAAACAAAAGTGTTAAATTTGCGGTGCCACCCTGTCTACTATGAACGAGGAGTTAAAGATATATCCCATCAACGACGAACGCCTTGCATTTGGTTAATCTACTTTACATGCATAAATCCGCACGTTTGAATGTTTGTTTTACATCAGCTATCGCTTAGAAATAAAAAAGTGGCAAGTCAGGGGAGATAGCGACAAAACTATTACTAAGCAACGCTCACAAGAGATACAAAAAGTGTTTAAAGATCGTATGGGTCTCATTGTAGATAAACTAAAACCTGGGTATGGTAACACAAACGATGGAAACACAGCACGTAAATTTTTTTCCAAAGCTGAATTGAGCAGCGAATTTACAGGATTAGACGTAAACCTTATTCGTAGATATCATGTAATTTTAAGAACTTTGTCATCGGGATATGAAATAAATTATATTGAATTCGAAAAGTTTTGCGTTGATACTAGAAAATTATACTTGATCAGTATTCTTGGTATTCCATGTCCGTTACTGTGCATAAAATTCTTGTACACAGCGCGGAAGTTATGAAGTCTTTTCTTCTTCCCATTGGACATAGGCAAGAAATAAAGACTGTCGTTGGTTCCGTGAACGGCACACCAGGAAGCGGTCACGTATTGCCACAAATACAGATCTTTTAGAATGCTTTTAATAACGTCTGATCGTGTTATCAACTCGTATAGAGTTACCGCGCAGAAAATTTACTTCTTTGCCTTTGGAGGTTCAGCAGTTGATTATCCCACATTCATTTCTACCCGAAAGAATATCAGTAAGTCATCATCACGAATTAAATGAGGAGGATTATTTACTCTCTGAATATTCTACTGAATGGGAGCATGACGACTCATCTGATGGTGATTAGTAGGTTTAAGTATTTTATTATTATAGCTATTATTCTTATTTTATTGTGTTAATATATAAGTTATTTCATATTATATTTCTTTGTCTTATGCACCTTGTTATTGTTAATAATTGATAAACAGAAACTGTTATTGTACTAATTTATTTAAAAAGAAATAATATTTTGTAAGTTAATAAATGTGGGTACAATATCATTATTTTTTTTTTCTATAAATTTCTTTGTAAGCAAACGTAGGTAGACGTAGCTAATTAAAGAAAAATTAGCGAGAATAGTGAACAAATGAGACACAGGAGTAAACCACTTCCGTCTTGCAGCTACATTAGGGTGGGTCGGTTTAGCAATCGATACTACCTATTATTATTAAAAAAAAATTAAATCAGCCGATTTTTGTATAACCTACTAAAAAACCTTAAAAACAAAAGTTGAGAATTAGTCAAAACATTTAAATTAGGGCGCCTTTATTTTTAAGGATTTTTTGAAAGGTAATAAGTAACAGTACATATTTTTCAACTTTTTTTTCTTAAAATAGCTTGAGATACCTGGAATACATAAATATTAGAGCGACTCAAGTTGTATGGAAGCAAAATTCGTGCTCCATGTACCCTCCTAAAAATGAACCTTGGACTTTTTTAAGATGACATTTTAAATATTTCGGCTCCAGCTGTGACCTCTCGTGAGCTGGACCAGTTTGAAAAAGGGTATATTTTTCATGTTTTGTTAATTTGAGAATCTGTTTCCATACCAACATATACTAATTGGGTATCATAAGAAAGGTTTTTTTAAGGCGCGTCCAACTGTATATACAATTTGTTCAAAGACGATCATCCATGTCCTTTTTTTAAGGATTTTCTGTAAAAAAAACTGTTTTTGAATTTTTTGTTCGGGGTTGTTTGTAATAAAAATGCCAAATTAACATATCCCAGTAAAAAAAATTTGGGTTTTTTGAAGCACTTAAGAGAAAAAGCGCATAATCGAGCGCTTCAATAAAAGAGCTTTTATAAAGCAGTAAATGATTTAGAATAAAATATACAAAAAAGCTGCTATTTTAGTGCTGACAACGAAGAAGGTTGCAAACCGAAAAGAAATAAAAATATACGAAAATGATTGGAAAAAGGCATTTAAACAAAAGTAAAAGCAAAACATTAATGAATATGTTAATATAGTAATCCCCTAAAAAGCACTTTAGGAGTGCTTTGTTT
Source organism: Pollenia angustigena (assembly GCA_930367215.1). Lineage (NCBI taxonomy): Eukaryota > Metazoa > Arthropoda > Insecta > Diptera > Polleniidae > Pollenia > Pollenia angustigena. Next base: position 176,845,420 of record OV884058.1, read on the forward strand.
GCATGTTAAAAAAAGCGCTTATTGTCAGCAGAAAATAGTCCTCCAAACCGGGAACACCCCATACAAAAATCAGGCATCCCATCAGCAGGTTTCATACACAAAACCTGCTCCTTTTGGAGCACATTTTTTACTGGGATTTTAATCTTTAGTCGATTTAATTAAATATGTGTTTCAGCTTTTTTTGAAATTCGTGCTAGTTCGCGTTTTGACAAAAATGCAATGGGGTGGTAACCCTTCGTTTTAAATAGGGCAATATGGATATCAAACTTTTTCTTTTGCCAAGTACATCATCTTTGTATGTAAATAATATAGATTTTTGCAAATTAGATGCATTTTACACGGTACTCTGGAATATATATAAATGCAATTTTATTAGTAACTCTAATATGATAGCGGATTAAGTTTCTAGATCATGTATGAATGAAAATAGGACTAAAGAAAGAAAAAAAGAAATGATCCAGTAAAAACTTCCCCTACAAAATACTGTGCTGAGTAATCAGAATCAAAAATAAAAATACCACTTATGCCTAATAAATCAATGAATATTTAAATGTTCATTTAGTTAAACTAAACTTAAATTGATATGTAGTTTAAGGCCCGGTTTCAAACTTACCGATAGCTTAAGGTAGGATTTGTTCGGCCGTATAAAAAGTGTTTCATTATTACAACTTTACTTCAACCTACCAGGTGGGATAACATTTTATTCACTTTAGGTTAAAGTAAAGTTTGAATAACGGAACACTTTTTATAAGGCCGGTTAAAGTTTACATTAAGCTATCGGAAGGTTGTGAAAACGGGTAACTGTAAATCAGTGCCCCATATATTATATGTAAGGCAAAAAATAATAATGTGGCAGCACTACGATAAATGTTGCCAAATTCATATGGTTTGAATTGTTAGTTTTACTTTTAAACTAAAAACAGAGTTAAACTTGCACTGATTTATTAACCCTTACAATTCTAATGAAAGAACCAATGAATTTAACAAGCAATGTCCCTAAATGAATGCATTCAAGAGTAAGTCATTATTTTAATGCATCCAGAAAATAAGTAGTTATAGAAGTTGTTACAGCAGACAGCTGTTAAGTTATCAGTGAAAGAAGCTGTTGAAGCGACTTCAGTTTTATTTTATTTTTTCAATTTTCTTATATTTTGTTAATTTTCTTTAATTTGCTGAATTTCTTTAATTTTCAATTTTCTTTGATTTTTGTTATTTTTTACTTAAATTTCGTTTTCTAAAATCTTAATTTTGAATTTTGATTTGTTTAAAATTTTCATTTAATTTAATTTTTAATTTTATTATATTTGTATTTTTTTTTCTGAGTGTAATTTTGGAATTTTGCAATTCTCTTTAATTTCATGTATTTTGTTATACATATATGTATATACTTGTGTATATACTTCGCTCTTGAGTTTGTAGTTTTCTTAGAGTTTGTTAGCTTACTACAAAACTTTTTTGTAATTTAACTTTAAGTATAATTTGTAACTTCACCGAAGCAAGAGGCTTCAAATAAAACCCTTTGCGTTTAATATATATAAAACCAACCGTGTTTTTAATTTTCAAAAAATACTTTTAAAAGGCTAGGAAGCGACACTAGCCCGAACATTTGGTCCTTCGAAAAATCCTAGAGGAGCTAGGATTGGAATAACCAGTGGCAAACCTGTCCACTGAATGCCTTCAGCAGTTGTTCTACCGTAACAACTGCGGCAAAATTCTTCAGTCGTCAAAAGTTGTTCTACCGCAACAACTACGACATCACCAATAGAGAGGTAACAGTTCCCAATTGTGCTAAGCAGTCCAAGAAGGAAGAAAAGTCGACAAGATGATTGATTTTCGAGAGGGAAAATCAAGAAGGTAAACACTTATTATCAACAAAAGGATTAGATTGGGTAAGTGCAGTGTTTTAATTATATTTAGTGCGATTGTTTTATAAAAAAGTGCAAAAAAAAATTAATTAAATTACTGCATAATCATATCCAACAAGTAATCGAACATAACCTTTAAATTTAATAAAAGTGCCATCACTGATATAAAAAAATCCCCAGCGTGCCAACATTGTTAAAAAGTGCCACCACTGGTATATAAGAAAAAACAACTGGTTTTTTTATTATATATCTACATAATTGCCATACTCGTCACACTCATTACAAAGTGTTTCGATTCCTACACGTTCCCCAACTTTGTTATTTACAATTGAATTTTGACCGGCAACTGCACACATAAAAGTAAAAAGATCAAAAGGTAAACGCGCTCGGGAAAAAAGTAATGAAGTGTTAAAATAATAAATTAAAATTTAAATAAAGAATTGTTTATTAAAAGGAAACGCAACTAGCCCCAACATTTAATTGAAAAACAAAAATAAAGGAAAACCATTGAAGTTCGTCTTGAAATAATTAATAAAATAAAACAATTCAAAGTGGTTACAAAAAAATAATAACAACACATCATAGCAGAGGCTGTCTCAAAATAACAAAGGTTCACGATATAAGGTTTTTACGGGGAAACGGTGAGTCTTGTGCAATTAGATAATGTATTATATTTTGATGGAGAATTTGGTACGAAAATTTTTGTTAATAAAAGAAAGTAAAACAGTGATCTGGCAGGAGTTACAAATTATTATACCAATTTATAAATAAAAAATAACAGAAGTTTTTTTTATTGAAAAATTCACACGGTGACCGTTCAGGTGGTACACAGAATTTCATAAAGCAGCATTAGAAGTAAATGCGCAGTGACATCAAGTCTGATGAAGTTGGAAATAAAAAAGGTGATTCTACAAGTGCACATTTTTGAGAAAAATTTAAAGGGTGTCCCTTCAAGTGTTTCACAAAATTTTGTAAGCATCATTATACTTAGATGCACAGTGACAACAAGACTTACTAAAGTTAAAGGGTGATTCTTAAGGTGATAATTTTTTAAAAGAAACCGATTTAAAGGGTAACACTTCAGGTGGTACACAAATTTTTTTTTAATGCATATAACTGAATGCACAATTAAATAAATTTTACTGGAGTTTAAAACTAAAAGGGTGATACGAAAAGTGCTGATATTTTAAGGAAAAATTTACAGCGTGGCCCGGCAAGTGGTACACAAAATTTTGAAACATAGCATTAATATTGAATGCAAAAATACAGCAAGTAGTTAGATTTTGTATAAAAAGGGTGAACCGAAAATAGGTAAATTTAAATAAAAAATTTACAAGGTGACCCTACAAGGGGTACATATTTAAAGCATTATTTAATTAAAAAGCTGAATGCTTATGAACAACCCGTTCTAAATTTGTTATAGAGTGTGTTCGATTATTTTGAAAAATTGTTGGAGAAAAGAGTGCGTGATTTTAGAAAAATTTAATTTAAAGCACAATTATATTAATAATATTGAGAATTTTGATGAGTAGATTTTTTAATAAATTTTACGAAATTTGAGTAAAATTGATTTGTTGCTAAATATTGAAAATAATTTTATGGTGGTAAAGAACAAATTTAATAAATAAAAGGTTTTAAGAAAATTAATTTACATAACAAAATACATCTGATCTGGTGCTAGATAACAACCTGAAATTTTTTTTTGGCAGTTTTGAAGGGAATATTTTTGGAAATTTTTTGGTAAAATTTAAAGCTGATTTTTCAACAATCTACATCGCTTTCATTCGTCGCGAATAATTTTAATATACCTTTGGATAAGGTTGAATTTCTTCACGAGTATTTTTTGTAAATTTTTTCATTTCGGCTTGTGAAATCGTGAGGTATAAAATATTTTAAGGCTTTTGAACATTAATTTTAAAAATGGTTTCGGAAAGAGCTTGTTAATACGATATTCGACAAGTATTGAATTTTTGTTCTACTTTTGAGAAGATTTCTTCAGAAGACTTGACGATTTCACTTTTAGAAGTAAAGCAGTCTGAGCTTGAAAGAAGATGGCTGAAGATGATAGCAACATTTGAAGAATTCATCAAAGGCTTTGAAAGGGTGAAGGAAGAAGAAGAGTTTCCAGATGAAATTAATCTAAAATACGAAGATGCCTGCGAACAGTGCCAGATGCTAAAGGCTAGAATAATGGACTTATTGAAGGCTAAGGCTCCACAACAAAAAGCTGCAGAGACAACGATACGGCAGTCTTCACTTAAGTTACCTGCGGTCGAAATCCAAACATTTGAAGGGGGTTTCGATAAATGGCCAGCATTTAGGGATATGTTTAGGGCAGTGGTTGGAAACGAACCTTCAGTGGCGCCAGCGCACAAATTATATTATTTACTTGGCAAGACGAGGGGGGAGGCCTACCAACTCATAAAAGATTATGATTTGGTAGATGCTAATTTTGAGCTAGCTTGGCAGGCGTTGAAAAATCGCTACGAAAATAAGCGAATTTTAATAAACAATCAGATTAGGAAAATTTATGGCATCCAGGCCCCTCAGAATGAAACTTTGAAATTTTTGAGGCAACTTCAGAATACGGTCAGCGATGGTTTGTCGATTATTAGTTCGTTTCAAGTTGAGGTGGCTGATAATGACCCCTTTCTCATGCATATTTGCACTTCAAAACTCCCTGAAGAAACGTCGCGTGCTTGGGAAGATTCTCTGACCAACCATAAAGAATTGCCTACTTGGCAACAACTTAACAAATTTCTGTCTGAGCGAATTGAGACTTTAGAGACTTTTACGAATTTGAGGAAACCGTCCAGCCGAGACAATAATACCTCAAAATCTCAAGTTTTTTATTCTAATGCTGAAACTGATAAAGGTAAATTTAGCTGCAAGAAATGCCAACAGAATCATCCATTACGATTCTGCAAATATTTTAAGGGTCTGTCCGTCCATGATAGAATCAAATATGTTTATGCGAACAAATTTTGTGCGAATTGTTTTTCACCCACTCATTTCAAAACGAAATGTCAGAGCACCAGTAGCTGCAACAGATGCAATCAAAGGCATCACACCATGTTGCATATTGAAGAAGATAAAGCGAGAAAGGTCCCCACTCAAAGGCCGTCAACTCCTCAGCAGTCTCGAGACAACGAAAGGCCATCAGAGTCGGGTACTCAGAGTAACACGAGGCCATCCAATTCTCAATTGGGACGATCTGCCACCTCGGGCGCAAATGCGATGGAGTCAGTACAGGTTAATTTATCTCAACACAGCGGAACTACAATTTTACCCACAGCTTTGGTTCATGTAGAGCATTTAGGCGAAAAATTCAGGGTTCGCGCATTAATTGATACAGGATCGACTAGAAGTTTTATTCTAAGGCGTGTTCAACAGAATTTAGCGATCCCCCTAGAACGCTATCATAGCGAAATATCAGGGTTCGGTGATACGGTGGTAGGAAGTTCGAAGGGAAGGTGCTATGTCACAATTAAATCTCGAATATCCGATTTTACAATTAAAATCCGAGCGATTGTGGTACCAACATTGGCACATTTTATGCCTTCACGGCCGATCCCAATTCAAACGGTAAAATATATAAAAGGCTTGGAGCTTGCAGACCCCTATTTCTACAAACCTGCTGCAATTGAAATAATTATTGGTAGTGATTACTTTTATAAATTTGAGCGGCGTAAAAATGAATATAGGAAACAATCTTGAAGCCCGAGAGTCCCACTTTGGCTGGTATTTGCTAGGCCCTGAACCAGAAACTAGAGTTCAATCATTCCATACTTTCGTCTCGCCTTGCAGCGATCTGGCCCTTCATGAGCAATTAAAAAAGTTTTGGGAAATAGTAGAGGCTGAAAAAACCGATTTTCAAGCTGAAAGTGACATTTATTGTGAAAATTATTTCAAACGTACCACAATTCGACAGTCTGATGGACGTTACGTAGTTCGACTACCGTTCAAGGAACAATTTCCGAAAGAGATTTTTTTAGGCCCCTCCCGAAATATGGCTCTTGCTCAGTACCATAGAATGGAGAAAATGCTCGATAAGACCCCAGATTTGAAGGTGCAGTACGCTGAAGTTCTCCAAGAATACCTGGACTTAGATCACATGGAACCAGTTGCGCATTTTGAACCCAAAGCAGAAAAAGTTTCTTCATTTTTTCTACCCCACCACGCGGTAATCAAGCCCGAAAGTAAAACCACAAAAGTGCGAGTGGTATTTAACGCCTCAAAGAAAACCGGAAGCGGGTTTTCATTAAATGATGTGCTACACCAGGGCCCAACGCTTCAAACGGATTTGATGCAGCTTGTTTTACGTTGGCGAAATTATAAGTACGTATTCACTGGAGACATCCAGAAGATGTATAGGCAGATTTTGATGCATGAAGCAGATCGCCCATATCAACAGATATTATTTCGCAACAAAAATGAGGGATACGTGAATTCATTTCAACTGAAAACCGTTACGTTCGGCGTGAACTGCGCCCCCTTTTTGGCGATTAGGACTCTACTTGAGCTAGGTCATGATTGCAGACACCTGTATCCCAAAGCATCTAATATTCTGAAGAACGAGGTCTACGTTGATGACATATTGTCCGGGGGACACACGCTTGAAGAGGCCAAGCAGAAGCAAGGGGAGCTTATCACAGCTTTGAAATCAGGTGGCTTTCCCCTTAAAAAGATGACAGCAAATGATCAGTTTTTACTCTTCTAGACGAAGATTTCTTGAAGTTTGATGACTCTAGCTCTTTAAAAACATTGGGAATTCGCTGGAATGCGTTGGCGGATATATTCTACTATGCTGTAGAGCCAATTGAGATTACCCCATCCGCTACAAAACGAAAAATCTTGTAAGTAATAGCAAGATTATTTGACACTCTAGGTTGGCTAGGCCCAGTCGTTATTGTTGCTAAGACTTTGATGCAAGAATTATGGGAAGCAAAGTCTGATTGGGACGAAGGGGTACCTCCACACCTACTTGTAAAATGGAATTTATTCTTAAAAAACTTGCCATTCATCTCAACCATTAAGATACCTAGATGGGTAGATTTCTCCCCAGGATATAAGATCCAAATACATGGCTTCTGTGACGCCTCAGAGAAGGCATATTGTGGTTCAGTGTATATTCGAACAGAAAACTCAGAAGGCCATATAAATAGTCATTTGCTGGTAGCAAAAACGAAAGTTGCTCCGATCAAGCGGACTACCGTTCCGAAACTCGAATTGTGTGGAGCTTTGTTGTTGGCTAAGCTCGTCCATAGTGTAGTCGCGAATTGTCAGTTCACCTATGAGCTATTTTTGTGGACAGACTCGTCCATCGTCCTGGGGTGGTTGCAAAAACCTCCCTACACGCTAAAAACTTTTGTCGCAAATCGTGTGACTCAAATCATCAGCATCGCCAGCACGCAAAACTGGAAACACGTCAAAACTGAGGAAAATCCTGCAGACTTGGGCACGCGTGGCTGCTCCCCGCAGGAACTGGCAGATAATCAACTCTGGTGGCATGGGCCTACCTGGCTACACCTTCCCACACCATCGTGGCCAATACCTCGTACGTTTGACCCAGTCGACTTGGAGACAAAAAAGTCTATCATCAACTTTCATCTTGACATAAATTGCACAGATGTACTAGAAGAATTTTCATCTTTTGAAAGGGCGTTGCGAATTCTTTGTTACCGACTTAGATTTGTCAACCGAGTTCTCAAGAAACCATTTTCCACCGAAAAGTTTATTACCGCTCATGTAATTAGCTCAATGAAAACTCGACTCATCTCGCTCGCTCAAAAGAGGTATTTTTACCGTGAATATGATTGCCTAAAAGAAAAGAGACCGTTAAACCGCAAAAGTAGATTGCTTAACTTGAATCATTTTATTGATAAGGACGACCTTTTACGAGTCGGCGGCAGGCTTATTAACGCAGGTTTAAGTTACGAGGAACGCCATCCAGTTATTGTGCCAGAAGGGTCTCATTTTGCGAGGCTCCTAGTTAATTTTACACATTGCATTATGCTCCACTCTGAGCACCATATAATGCTACGTGCGATTCGCCAGGGATTTTATATCCCCAGATTGAAGAATCTTATCCGAAAATGCATCAGAGAATGCAAGGCCTGTACGATCTACAAGGATAAGGTCCAGCACCAAATCATGTCCGCACTCCCCCCAGAACGCGTGAACTTTTCCCTGCCCTTCACTTATACCGGAGTCGATTCCGCTGGTCCCTATAATATTAAATCTTCTACGTTGAGAAATGCAAAGATTCTTAAAGGTTACGCTGCTGTGTTTGTATGTTTCTCTACTCGAGCCGTCCATCTAGAAGTCTGTTCAGACCTCTCCGCCGATGGCTTTCTAGCCTGCTTTCACCGCTTTACTGGGCGCAGAGGACTCCCCAAGACCATGTTTTCCGACAACGGTCGGAATTTCGTCGGTGCCAGCTATGCTCTTCTTAAAGGCCACAACGAGTTCTTAAAATCTATTGAAAAGACTTTAATTGAAAAGTACTCCACATTAAGTGTTACCTGGTCTTTTATACCGCCATATGCACCTCATATGGGTGGCCTCTGGGAGGCCGCAGTCAAGAGCATGAAGTCTCACCTGAAGAAAGTTACCAGCAACCTATCTTTCACTTTCGAAGAATTCAGCACGCTTCTAGTCCATATCGAAGCCATTTTAAATTCGCGCCCTCTATCGCCTCTTACCGAAAACCCGGGTGAGGTTCTACCACTGACCCCCGGGCACTTACTTAGAGGGGCTCCAATTACAGCATTACCAGAAGCACCTGCTGAACCCCCGATCGAAGAAGTACCGTTTCTAAAACGATGGGAAAGATTAAAAGCGCTACAACATATTTTTGCTCGATGGCGGAAGTCTGAATATATAACCGAGCTTCAACGCCGTTTTAAATGGCAGAAGGAACGCGACAACTTAAAACCAAACGATATTGTTATAGTCAAAGAAGACTTACTCCCACCTACAGAGTGGCTCCTTGGTCGCGTTAATAACGTCATCTATGGTCGAGACAGCAAAGTAAGAGTTGCTGAAGTAGTCACTAAAATAGGGCATAATTTTACGCCCAGTTGTAAAGCTATGTTTGCTACCGACAAACAACACTATGAGTAAATCACCACCACCTACAAACTAATCTACCAAATTCCTCAACAAAAATAGAAAATTAGAAAACTCAGTCGCATTAGGTATTTTTTAACACTTCTTTCTTTCTTTTCTTTTGCTAAAAATACAGATGGAGAAGCGACCACGATGCCACATTTGCCACCTCAATTACCCTCTGCAATATTGCCGGGATTGCAAGGCCTACAATCATGTTAGCGACCAGTGTACCTCAACCAGGGGATGTGCAGTTTTGGTCAACGGAGTGGCTTGCAATGCCTTTCACCACACTCTGCTACACCCAAAAATCAAAAAGATGTCCTCGCTGAACCTCAGCGCGAGGGACCCGTGTTAGCTAGGGCTCTGGCAGCCATTCCACCAACAAACGCAGTGGCAACACTAAGAGCCACAATCTCTCAACTAGACGACACCCAAGTGGCAGCCGTGGCCAAGAAACTTCATCTTGAAGAACCACGTAGTACCTCCAAGCAAGCCTAAAGGCTCCTAGGCGTGAAGGGGGTGCTTTTGCCACACTTCGGGGGGAGCATGTTGAAGCGACTTCAGTTTTATTTTATTTTTTCAATTTTCTTATATTTTGTTAATTTTCTTTAATTTACTTTAATTTGCTGAATTTCTTTAATTTTCAATTTTCTTTGATTTTTGTTATTTTTTACTTAAATTTCGTTTTCTAAAATCTTAATTTTGAATTTTGATTTGTTTAAAATTTTCATTTAATTTAATTTTTAATTTTATTATATTTGTATTTTTTTTCTGAGTGTAATTTTGGAATTTTGCAATTCTCTTTAATTTCATGTATTTTGTTATACATATATGTATATACTTGTGTATATACTTCGCCCTTGAGTTTGTAGTTTTCTTAGAGTTTGTTAGCTTACTACAAAACTTTTTTGTAATTTAACTTTAAGTATAATTTGTAACTTCACCGAAGCAAGAGGCTTCAAATAAAACCCTTTGCGTTTAATATATTAAAAACCAACCGTGTTTTTAATTTTCAAAAAATACTTTTAAAAGGCTAGGAAGCGACACTAGCCCGAACAGAAGCTATTCATTTCGCAAAAATAAACTAAGTTTTTACTGGTAAGAAATACGGAAGGTTTTAATTCATATGGCATTGCTAAAAGTTTAAGCCTTTCAGCCAAAAGATAAGATAACCTAATCCAACTATTATTTCTGGTGTTTCGTTAATAGTGTTACACGCTGCAATTGACTATATTATTCCGTTTAAAGAAATAGTAGCTGTTGAATACAAACATAAAACTCCTTCTAAGATTTTAAAAATTTCAAAATTACTTTTTATTTGAAATGTTAGTTAAACGAGGCACTTTTGCACTCGCGTTCTAAAAACAGGCAGTTAGACACGCAACAAAATGCGAAATAGTGGCAAACGCGAAAACCAAATAAAACTTAAAAAAAGCTCCAGCAATATTCTCCCAGCTTGCTTTTGTCCCAAAATCCTTGATAATTTCTTGAAATTTTCATTAAATCTTGGTGAGCACGCTCCCCTTGTTCGAGCTCACTGCCCCTAGTTTTTTTGGAAAAAATCTAGATGCGAATGAAGAAAATGCAAGTTTTTTACTGGAAAACCAAAATAATTAAATATGCATATTTTAATTTTTCTGATATTGCATATTCTTTTTTCCAACCAATTATTGACCACACACAAAGCAAAAACAGCGTTGAATAAGTAACACACGATCTGCCTGACATTCTTAAGCGCTATTTTTATGAAGATTTAGAATGAATGTGGGCTTCTGTCAAATTAATAATTGTGAAATTGTAGTGTAGTATTGTAGTATTGCCAGCATGCGATAAAAAATTAACAAGACGTGATAGACCAATTTTTATACCAGATTCGAATTCAGCGCACACTAAATTTGTAGACCAGAGTGCCCCGGGCAGGGGTTGTGGGTTCGATTCCCGTCAGAGACTCTGGTTTCTTTCCTGCAGACAAGCGTAGAGCTTCGCGGGGATTAACTTAGGGATTTAAAAAAAAAAAATTAAAATGTGTTTTTCCAGTTCACTAAAAGCTGTTCACAAATACTGCAAAATACCGCTTTGACTCCATGTCTTGGTAAAGCCATTTATACTTCAGTTCCCAGTCTTTCGAATAATATCATGAAATATTTCTTGGAAGGACCTGCATCGATGTTAGCGTTATATTCTTTCATTGACTCGGTGGTTTAAAAAAATTTTGTGAAATTGCTAAAACTATTCTTTGAACACATTGTAGACATTACAAGATTGCAAAAAGTCATAAAACGTTTCTCTCAGATATCTGTAATATTTCGGACTATTCGGACTATTTATCACTAAGTTTTGTTATGATATACTAAGAACATTATTACAAATTAATTAATAAAATCAAACATTTCCAGGTCTAATATTAATATAACAACAAAAAATACAACATTGCATACAAAGAGGATAAGGAAACGAATACAATGTTAACGCGAGATTGTTAATTGGAAAATTATTTAAAATATGTATCAGACATTAGATCCCAAAACGGGATTTAAAATAGATTAAAGATTTGTTATTTTATAGATACCTGTCTAATGATTTCCTTAAAAAGAACAATTTGTAAAAAATACTTAAGGAAAATACATATTGTTTAGATCGCAACTATATTTCTTCCATCAACTCAAGTATATTGACGATGAACTCTTCTGTATGTAAGTATAAATATATGCATATAAAGATAAAAAGCTATAGTGCTTAAGCTTAACAAAATACAACAGTACTTAAGCTTTCAAGTATCTTGTCCAATGAAATATACACCTTTTTTTGTATGTATTTTTGCTTGCAAACTTGTTGCGTACAAGAGTAAAGTATAACCATGCATGAATGAGAGAATCTATGTATATACACCACTTTATACAAGCTAAAACAACATCTCTTGCACATACTTGCATAGTATACAATACAAGATAAGAAATAGTTTAAAAAAACTTTGAAAAAAGTACAAATTATTAGCATTTGTTAAAGTTTAAACACTCGGCAAAGAAAAAAGCTAAGCATGAAAAAAAGTTTAGTACTTATACATGAAAAAAAGTAAAAGTACTTAAGCGAAAGTATAATTTACGAGAACGAGTACTTTTTTGTATTTGGTGTAGCTTTAACTTGATTTATATTTGTTGGGAGTAACTTGACTTCTAGTCTGAATATTTAAACTTGTAAATTATAAACATTTTCACGGTCAAGTAGTTAAGTACGACGAGTGGTACATGATTTTTTTGTTAAACTTATTTGAAGTGATAATAAAAGCCAACTGAAACTTTAAACATTTTAAATGCGTTTTATGATCTTTGTGCAAAACATACATACATATGTATTTTAAAGGCCTTAGTTTAATACTATATATGGATAGAGTTAAACGTTCTTAAACAATTACAAATTGATTATACGCAAAAAAATAATCATATTTTTTTGATTTGCAATGTACATATATGTAAGAATTTCTATATCAAGACAATCAAAATATTTCTTGAACAACTTTAATTAAATAAATGGGGGATTTCATGCCAAGTGACCCAATTTTGAAATCGATGTCTTCTGATTTGGATGGAATTTGCACCAAGGTTAGTCCTTTTGGATAGTAGTTTAGACGCAAATTTTCAACAAAAATGTTTCTGAGTTAAAAGGGGTCAAAATTTGACATATTTGCAAAACCTTTTGGTGTTAGCAAAATTTGTCCCGAGTAACTTAGATAGCTATTTGATCAATCTTTTGAAAAAATTATTCTTTGTTTTTCTAAATATTTTTTTAACAAATAGAATCTGGGAATTTATTTCTAATGGTGAGTAACATTTATTATATAAATTTTCATATTATTCGAATGTGTATTCTAAGTCAAATTACAATTTTTAAAAGATTTTATACTTTGACAGTCTTATTGGCTCTTACCATCCTTCAGATTGTATATTTTTCCAATCACGCTCACATTTTGTGGGATGTTGTGTTTTGGAAACCAAGATGTTTGTACCTTACTTGGAGTATTTTATTTTTTTTCTCTGATCCCGCCTATTGGAATGATTGTGTATTGCTAACCTTATTTAGGGTCTTCTGCAAACCCATTTCAACAGGCGGAGACGGTCAACCGAATTTCAACATCTCTTCTCGTAAGGATCCAGAATATATACATATATATATATATATATATATATATATATATATATATTAGGGTGGCAGCTATTTTGCAAAATGTCAAATTTCAAGAACTGCGCCCCTCTATTTTTTTACGCTTGGTTTAAATATTTAATGGTGAAAATTTGAGCCAAATCGGCCAATTCTAAACCTCGCCACACAGAGGTCAAAAGGTCAAATTCGTGATTTTTCGCAAAAAAGTCATATAAAATACTTATTTTTCCTAATTTAACAATAAAAATTACTAAATATATTCTTTTTTATTCGGATGTTAAGCTCAGGTGGTTTTCTGTCTTAAATAATTAACTTAATAATTTATTGTGTTAGAAATGACCCATTATTAAGAATTTTCATACATTTTCTAATTTAAATGCAGTTAAAGTAAATATTTTACACACGTCTTTTTAATGTTTTTAAAAACAAATATTTATAATAAAAGATTTAAATTAGATAAACATAAATATTTATTTCTATGTAAATTCGCCATACACTCGTTGTGTAAATACACCGCTGAATAAATACGCCATATATTCAATTATTTAAAAGGGGGACTCCCAAATACACATTAGTTAAACAAGTACATAAAATTTAAACTTCTATGTTTGTGTTTTAAAAACGTTTCCAAATTTCGCGTGTGTTTTGATTTTAAATTTATATCCTGTAAGAAATGTCGACCTCAAGAGAAGAAATTTATCTAGTTGGATTTCCAAATTTCCAGATAACAGGAGCAAAGCTTCCATCAAAGGGGCAATGCCTAAAAGTTTTATTTTTTAATACTAGAGTAACAAAGTTAAGTGTAGAAGAAAGTGCTCGAATAGTTGTAAAAGAATGCTCAATATTTTGGGAAAAAGCTAAAATTCCGGTGCAACAATTTCACAGAGCTGTTAAAAAGCTTCTGGACTTGCATGAGGATTGGAGAACCCTTGTGAAAACCAGAAAAAGAGATGGAGACACGTATATTATCAGAAGAGAAGAATGGAAAAGTGCTCTAAATGATTTATTTGATATTGCTCATAATGATGCATTAAGCCTAATTAACCTGGAGGAAGACAAAGTGTTCCTAAGAAATCAAAGATTAAGAGGTCGCCCTGGCAGCATGATTGGAATAGATTATAAATTATTAAAAAAGAACGAAAGAACTCAAAAAAGATTCGAGGCGGAGGAACAGAGAAAGAGAAGAAATATGCAAAACCCATCGACTTCAGCAGGTAGTTCTAATAGGTTGAATAATTTTACAGTGTCAGATTCTGAATCCGAATTCGAAGAAAGTGAAGAAGAAACGGAAACTATGACAGCAACTAAAGTCAAAAGAGCGCGAAAAGATATTTTAACGCCCAGACTTGCTGCTGTTTTTGACAAGATAAAAGTAAGCAACAGGGATGTCGTGCATATACTGGTTGCAGTTTTAGATGCGTTAGGATTAAACTTAAATGAATATGTGATAAATCGCACTTATTTGCGCCATCAACGACAGCTTTTAAGAGAAGAGCTCAGCAAGAATATTGTTCAAAAGTTTAGAGCAATAGATCAACCACTTACAATACATTGGGATACGAAGCTTCTAAATACTATAACCGGGAAGACGGAAGATCGTTTGTCAATTATAGCTACCGCACCTAACATCGAACAAATTTTAAATATGCCTGATATTCCCTCTGGAACAGGTCTTGAAATATCTTCCGCTGTTTTTGACACTTTGGATGAACACAGTATTTTAGACAAAACTGAGGCATTTGTTTTCGATACAACATCATCAAACACTGGAAGATTCAAAGGGGCATGCACTTTACTAGAAAAAAGAATTGGACGTGACATTTTGTATATGGGCTGCCGTCATCACATTTTCGAAATAGTATTGTCTGCTGTGTTTTTGGAAGCAAATATTGGAGTACATACCACAGGTCCTGATATAGTTGTGTTCAAAAAATTTAGAAAGGCTTGGCATCAAATTCAGCAAGACAAGTACGAGCCTGGAATACATGACTCAAGAATTAAGGAAATATTAAAAGATGAGTATGAAGTAATAATAGCTTTTTGTAACAAAAAGCTATTGGAGGCATTACCGAGAGATGATTACAAGGAATTTCTGGAGCTTATTGTAATTTTTTTGGGAGGCACTCCATCTAAAGGTATTTCATTTTACAGGCCTGGGGCGTATCATTTAGCTAGGTGGATGTCTAAAGCTATTTACTGCCTCAAAATTTTGCTTTTTCGAAAACAGTTTTCTGAACTCAGCGATTGCGAAAGTAATGGTTTAATAGAACTCGCCGGATTCATAATAAAATGCTATTCAATTTTCTGGTTCGACTCTTCAAATGCTGTATTGGCCCCACTTAATGATATAAAATTTTTACGCAAATTGGAAGAGTATAAGGAAATTAACAAAAACATTGCAGAAAAAGAAATTACAAAAATAGTGAACCATTTATATTATTTAAGCGAAGAGTGTGTTGGATTTGTTTTATTTGATCCAAGGATTTGTGCAGAAACTAAGGCGAAGTTGGTAGAGAAAATGGGCATTGGAATATCGGAAGAATCTTTAGAAGAAAAAGAGTGCATTGCAAAAAAACTTTTACTAAAACCAGAAGATTTAAAACATTTTATTAATAGAGATGATTCAATAATTTTGGAAGCACTATTTTCTGCAAATACAAAAAACTTATTTAAGCGTTTCAACATTTCTGAGATATTTTTAAAAACAGATCCAAGAACTTGGAAGGACTCGGAAGAATATCTGAACGGGAAACACATCTTTGAAAACCTTAAGATCGTTAATGACTGTGCAGAAAGGGGTATAAAATTAATTCAGGAATACCATCAAAAATTAACAAAAGACGAAGAGCAGCGACAGTATCTTTTTAAGGTAAAATATATTGAATTAAATATCTAAAGTTAATATTCTTAAAATATCCTTGCATTTTAGGTTGTTCAACATTATAGGCACCAATATTCCAAAAATTCAAAAAAAAGGACTTATTTACTGAATTTTATTTTTACTTGGTTTTTCTATTGGTTTCTTATGGAATTGTTTATTAGTTTTTATTTTGTTTACTATCAATTTTGTTTGGTTATTTATTGTTTTTTATTTATTTGTTTGTTTATAAAATAAATACGTACTTCTTTTAAAAAAAATTAAAAGTGCATTTAAAAACGAAAATTCTTAATAACGGGGCGTTTCTTACACAATAAATTATTAAGTTAATTATTTAATACAGAAAACCACCTGATGTTAATCCGAATAAAAAAGAATATATTTAGTAATTTTTATTGTTAAATTTAAGTATTTTATATGACTTTTTTGCGAAAAATCACGAATTTGACCTCTGTGTGGCGAGGTTTAGAATTGGCCGATTTGGCTCAAATTTTCACCATTAAATATTTAAACCAAACGTAAAAAAATAGAGGGGCGCAGTTCTTGAAATTTGACATTTTGCAATATAGCTGCCACCCTAATATATATATTAGAGCGAGTCACCAAAAAAATTGCTCGATGTACCCTCCTAAAAATGAACCTTGGACTTTTTTAAGATGACATTTTAAATTTTTCGGCTCCAGCTTTGACCTCTCGTGAGCTGGACCAGTTTAAAAAAGGATCTATTTTTGTATGTTTTGTTAATTTGAGAATCTGTTTCACCAACTTATACAAATTGGGTATGGTAAGAAAAATTGTTTTAAGGCGCATCCAACTGTATATAAAAAAAATGGTTTTTGAATTTTTTGTTCGGGGTTGTTTGTAATAAAAGTGCCAAATTAACATATTTTAAACTTTAGTCGATTTAATTAAATACGTGTCTCAGGTTTTTTTGAAATTCGTGCTGGTTCGTGTTTTGGCAAAAATGCAATGGGGTGGTAACCCTTCGTTTTAAATAGGGCAATATGGGTATCAAATTTTATCTTTTGGCAAGCATATCATCTTTGTATGTAAATAGTTTAGATTTTTGCATTTTACACGGTACTCTGGAATATATATAAATGAAATTTTTTTAGTAACTCTAATAAGATAGCGGATTTAGTTTCTAGATCATGTATGGATGAAAATAGGACTAAAGAAAGAAAAAAAGAAATCACCCATATAAACATATGAATATATCCATGGTTTTTCGTTTATTTTTTTTTTCTTTTAATTCAGTAGATATTAGAGATACAAACAAAATTTGTGAGCAAAAGTTGCTCCTCTGAGTTTGATCTATAACTTTTACCAACAATTTTTTTTGTTAAATAAATATTAACAAAGTTATTGACAATCAAAGTCAAAAATCAGGTATTTTGCAAATTTTGGGGGGGCTATGGGCACCCTATCCCCTCATCCGATTGAGCTCAAATTTTCAAGGGACTCTTTTTTAGCAATTCAAACCAATCTGACACTTGGCGTGAATCAGATTACTTCAAAAAAAATTTCCCATATAGATAATTGGCACCCTAATATATATATTCTTTATGGGGTCTAGGAGTAATTTTGTGCAAACTAGAAACAGAATAATAAACTAACATACGCCCTTTTAAATTCGATGAAGGGTGTTAAAGTTAATGTAAACTTAAAGAGTTTGTTAAAAACGGGTTATGAATTTTTTTTGTTTAATGAGCACTTTAAGTTCAGGCAAGAGTTCCCAAGTCCATTATTAAATCTTCAGCAGTCCTCATTTTTGTTTGGTCTTCATTTTCTATTTATAAAATTTATGAAATTTTTATATGAAATTGTATGGAAAATGTGGTGTCGATGCAGAAGACTTTTGCACTAAAACCAACTTATTTTACCGCAATAATGACGTGCGAAACTTTGAAGATGAAATTCTTGGCTGGATTATTAAACCTGACAATACTTTGTGTAGTTCTGTAATTCAGAGTCAGACACAGAAAATCGTGAAGCTGTGCAGGCCTTAAATACTTCAATAGATTGGCCCAAGGAACGAGGTTTGCAAACAGATTACATATTAATGATAGAAGAATTGCGGAACAAAGCTTTGAGAGTACGTGCACTGCAAGAGAAGCAACCCTACAGCACAAATTATTTATGTATGTTAACAAAACATTTAAAAAAGCTTTATTGTCGTATTCATAAAAAACTAAATTGGTCTTGAACTATATTTTCAGAAAAATTTGTATAGAAATTTGGTTGGGAACTACGTTTGATATCAAAATTATTTTTTATGAATACGAAACATAATTTTTTCATTCTTGATTAATAAAAATAAAAAAATTTTTGTTTGAAATCCCGGCTTGTGTTTTACTTTCGGAGATAATGAGTTATAATATATAATAACATCACATCCAGTAATCCGAATATCTCGTAAATCCGAATCAGGGTCTGCAATCATTAATACGGATTAGCGAGCTGGCACTTTATATCTCAAAGTTAGTATTTACATAAATTATTCGATTTTGATCTGAATCAATTTTTTTTTTTTTTTGGTATATTATAACAGATGAATAATTAAGCTGTTATTTATTATGTTTTATAGCAAAGTTACGTTTTTTTTTTATTTATTTTTTTTTTATTTTTAATTCCCTATGCTAATCCCAGCGAAGCTCTACGCTTGTCTGCAGGAAAGAAACCATAGTCTCTGGCAGGAATCGAACCCGCCACCCCGGGGCTAATAGACTAGCTCACTACTAGCTAGCCTACAGGGGCACTCATCCTAGTAGAATTCGACAAGAGAAAGAAACGTAAAATTATTTCGTTTTGTATTGAAACTCCTCATCAACATTCATATGCAAATAGTCTTTATACAATATTTTTTGCTCTAGAAATTATTTCTGTTTAATTTGTTTTTTGCAAGCTGTAGTATATTGTGCTTAACCCGATTTCATATTTAAATTAAAAAAAACCCGTTGCTTACAGTAAACCTAATTATAACATTCCCTTAAATTGTAATCCCCCTTAAATTTTCTATGCATTAAATTTATGTATATTGAGTTATATATTCGTAGCTATGCATTATAATTTGTATGCAAATAAATTTATAAATATTTGTAATTTTCGCTAATAAGAACGATATCAATATAAACAAATTCATTTTATACAAATGCTAATTATTTTAAATTTAAATAACAATATTATTATAATTCATATAAATATATACGCATATTTACACTAATGAAATATATCGAGCCTTTATAGACAAAATGATGTAACCAACAAAAATAAAATTTTACGGGAGAAGGTTTTTTTTAATAGTTTTGCTTCAAGTCTAGGGTTTCGTTTGAAATTGCTTTTGCTCTTATTTCGTAGATGATGCAAATGATCATATATTATCGATTTTCATTAAAAAACAAAAATCTTAAATCTTGTTGGTTACATCATTTTTGTTATTAGGCCTCGATATAATTCAGTTGCCCAAATATATTTAACAGTGGGGTTGATTGGAAAAACTTTATAAATAAGATTTTGTTTGTCGTGCTTAATTCGCAATTTTTTACACTGAAATTTATTGTTGGAGGATAAGCTAATTTATATGCGCATTTCACTGGTTGCCTAGGCCAGAGATCTTCAGGAAATATTTTACCAAAAAAATTTTAAGGCCCAACCAAAATGTGATTAAGTTGACTTAAGCGTATGAGTGAATACATGTGAGGCAAACCATATTGAACTTAAGGAAACTTTTTGCTAAGTTCAATGAAACTGTCATCTGCTTAAGCAAGGTTCGAATATAGTCGCACATTCCGTACGGAATCAAATGTTTTTGTTTTTGGTTTTTCAAATACATTTGAGATACTTTTTGTTAAATTTTGCCAGTAGGTTATGCAAGACTATGCATAGTATGGTTGAGCCTTTAAAAAACCAAAGATATTAGTAAATAAATAAATGAGAGTGAATGAGAATTGCAAGCACTCAAAAGGTCTCATTTGCAACGATATCAAAGCTTAAACAAAATACCAACAATGAGCTTATCTTTTCTTACATTCACCATTACAATTGGTTGGAATTCTCACAACATTAATTGTAGTTGTAATTGGGTTAAGAAACATCCAAATTAAAAACAAAAACAAACTGCTTTATTCTTTTCGCAAGAAAATTAAAATAAAGAAACTTGCCAATTTAGTTTTTTTATGCCGTGCACTTGAAATTTATTATCAAAGTAATTTATTTAATTAATAAGATTTTGTTTGACGTATTTAATTCCCAATTTTAAACTGAAATTTATTGTTGGCGGATAAGCCTGTTTCTATACGCGTTTCACTTAGTGCTTATGCCAGTTCATCAAAAAATTTTAAGAAAAGCAACCAGTGTAATGCAAATAGAAACTAGCTCAATTCAATTTTATAAACGTAGCTGGTTGTGTACGAACTCTGTCGTTTTAAAACTCCAAGTTTTGGGAAGACAATAATATGGGGCCATGTGAAATAATTGACCGCTTTGGCTAATTTTTAGTATTAGATACGCTTAATTCATATATAAGACTTAAAAGTGTTAAGGCTCACATAGTTAAAACTTAGAGATTTATGGATAAACGTAAGAGGCAGTTGTGGTTTTTTTCTCATATCTCAGACTTTTGTAGACTAATCTGAACCTATTTCGAAATGTATGTGAAATACCCATTGAATGAGCTAACCGCCTCATTTTGCGGTTTTTAGAAAGCCCATTTTCATATACACATGGAAAAAATGCTCAATATGGACAAAAGTACAAATGATGTGGTATATCCGTGGCAAGTATTCATATTAACAGAAATTATACTATAAAAATGGAAGTTAAAAAGCATAAAATACATAATAAATATATCAAAAAATTTGCAAAATAGTGTAATAATATGAAGGAATATATAGCATGCCATATGGCACCCTGCAGCGCTTCGGTTCATAAAAATGATTTCAGTTGATTATTTCGCCAGCAGGGTGTTTAAATCAGTGTTCGAAAATAAACACTTAATATCGCTCCTTAGTAATCAATTCGGTAGATTAATGGAAAACACAAACGCTTATAGTGTTTGTGTAGTAAATCATTAAAAAAATAACGTTTTCCTGCTTGTAATCTTTCGAACACAAACATAATACTGTTCTTATCCAGTTCAACAAAAAGTAGATAACATTTAATTCCGTTCGTTTTTTTTTTTAACCACAAACTTCATTGTGTTCGGCTTAGTTCATTAATATTAGTCCCTTTTGCCTGGTAAAAAATCCAAACCTTTTTTGCAAAAGAAAAATAAACATAAGAAAAAAAACATAAAAGCAAGCAAAACAATTTTACACAACAAAACATATACACAATACACACACTGTGCTGAGGTCGTTGCTAAAATTTTTTGTTTGTTCATTTCTTTATCAATGTAAATCAAGAAACAGTATAGAACATTAAAACATAATGTTTGTCTACAGTATCACTACAATTGTTCTGTTTTTTAACAAAGAACAGAACACTATATAATGTTCGGCTCTTTCTTGAAAATAGTTAAAAACGGTATTAAGGCTTCGTCTACACAATCACTAAAAAAATAAATATCGCTATTGGGTGTTTGAGCCGAACGCTAAATAATGTTGTGTTTAATTTCGAACACTGGTATATAGTAGATACAGACTATAGTTTGCCTTTTTCAAATCTTGTTAAATATTTCAAAGTTTTTGACTAATTGAATGGGATTTTGTATTGTTTTACTGGCCTCACAGATAAGAGTGGCAGGCTCTGCAGTCTGACTGTGAGCTGATATATCAATATCAAGCTCCGTGTCAGAGAGCAGAGTCAACCTCTCTAACCCCTGAGTAGCCCCGGTTTAACCACAGGAGTCACCCGATAGTACCAGAAGACTATCCACATATAGGTCGGTCAGTACCTGTCTCTCCTGCTCAATTATGTTCTCATGAACAGTCAAGAGGGTACTCTCCGACTCAGAGACCGTGACGTCCGACTGACCCTGGTCAATCTCGTCCGTCGTGTCCTCATTTTCCGTTTTATTTATGCTTGTTATAGTTTTTGTTTTTGTTTTTGAAATTGGCTTCATTTTTGTTCCCACGAGTAGGCTCGTTCAGACGGACCGTACCACGCAGTGACGGCGTGCGTGGACTAGGCAACTAACATACAACAGCGCTTTGCCCTGACGCTGAGGGGAGCTGTTAACGACTAGTTTCTTTACGCACTAACTAGCCACACAGGACCTTGGCACTGCTACCAACCACGTTGTCCTTAAAAGTGCATATTTCGCGCCCCAACCACTGGTAAAGCCCCCACCTTGCAAGGAGCGAACCCATGGGTTGGCACGCCATGCTATATGTACTGATAATGGACCGGAAGTGTACCATTCACCACCGCCTCATTATCTTGACAAGATGAGTAACCTTTAGTTGCACACCCCTTCAGTGTTCACGACCTCCCGCGAAGACGCATTCATTACATACATCATCCCAAGAGATCAGAACCGTAGAGTGCACTTAAGCCCTCGCATCTCGACAAGATTGTTACCCAGGCGAAGGGTCTCCAAAAAGTAACATTTGTCGATTATTTTGAAGACTTTTACAGGCCGTTACACACTATCCCACAAAGTCTTATGTATTTTATGAAAATGCTTCCCTGATCTTATTATTGTAGCCAAATTTTCAAAAAACAATAACAACTTCTCATGAAAGGGTTGCATTTTCATAAAATACGTAAAACTTTGTGGGATAGTGTGTAACGGCCTTAAGTGACACTGTCAACAAGGCACACGCAAAGAAAAAACATTTCAAATTATTGTCATATTTAACCATAACATGTTCCGAGGCAACCATAACATGGTTGTGGCTTCTTGATGAATGATTAATTTAACCACAATATAGTTGTCAGTGACAATAATATGGTTATATAAAACATATATTTTTAATTTTCTTCAAAAATAGTTTTGTTGGAGGTGACCAAATTTAAAAGTTTTATTCTCTGGGTGCGCAGCTACACTTTTGTCTGCCTTTAAGAAAAAAGATAATTTTTTGAAAGCTGTGAAGCTAGAATTAGTGAAAACTTGGATTTTTTTTAATGAAAAATTCAAATTTAAACAAAATATATTTGCGTGCTTCAATTTAATTAATTGCCTTATCCACTTAAACTATTTTTGCAAGAATCTCGTAAAAATATTTAAAAATGTTGATGAGAACTATTAAAATGTACTAATGAATCAGTGGTTCCAATGTTTCCATATGGTCAGTAGAGGATTTCCAAGCACAGGCTAAATGTCCTTAGAACAAAAAATTGTCTGGTTCATTGTTGGTGAGTAGTACTGATGACAAAGTCAATAGTGCAGCAGTACAGTTTCTCTATTGACATTTCCTACAGGGTATATTCTACGTTTCTATAGATGTTTATTTAAAAAATTTATTTACAAATATTTATGTACTTATTTGTGCATATTATTGTTTGGATACTAATACCAAAGGATTTGTAAACTAAAATTGAAAAAGTTTTAAATGAATTAAGTCGCATTTCTCACATTCTGTGATAATTAACACAGGAATATAAAATTTTTAATTCTGCACAGTGGATAAAATGTATAATATAAGTCTTTTTTTTTTTTGCCAGTCAGTTTCAATCAGCTTCTTGGTGTTTAAATTTGGACGGTGGATCTAAGAGATGCTAAAATCGTTAAAGAGCACATTTAGTGTTTTTTCGAACTCTCACAGCTGAGTATCCGAAACAAAATTTAGTGGTCGAAATTTAAGCATATCTATATATATAAAAATAAGTCCGTATATGTACGTCGCCGAACTACTCATAAACGCGTCGTGCGATTTCAACCAAACTTATACACTACGTAGGCAGTGGCCCATATATGGTTTATATGAAATCCGATAATCCATGTGTGTGCGGTGCGTATGTGAAGTGAGTGTGTTT
The DNA here is from genome assembly GCA_930367215.1 of Pollenia angustigena. Taxonomy (NCBI): domain Eukaryota; kingdom Metazoa; phylum Arthropoda; class Insecta; order Diptera; family Polleniidae; genus Pollenia; species Pollenia angustigena. The sequence continues at coordinate 176,869,351 of OV884058.1, forward strand.
TTGCTGCAGGAAAACCAACTTTATTAAAAACAAGTGTGTTTCTTTTCTTATTTTGTTTTGCCGTGCGAAGCAGGCAACGGGTCCGCTAGTACTACCCTAAATATTATGTACTTTAATTCAAAAGAAAAATTAGTTCCTACATTTTTTTTTTTTAATAATGTACATTTTTTGAATTCAATATATTCAATTTTAAAACTGTCTTTGGCATCATTTGTGCAGAAGCCATGGTGTTAAAAAAGTTTTGGATAACAAATAATAATAAGCTCATTAATGTTTTGTTGACTTTTCGCTTGTTTTATATGTGTCTGTTGTGTTGGGGGATAAAAATACTAAACTCATTAAAAAACTAAATAGATTCATATGCTTGTTATTGCAAATTCGTGTTAGTTTTTCTCTTTGTGCTTTGTAATACCCTTCACTATGGATGGAAAGTGTGTATTAAAGTATGTCATTCTATTTGAAATTTCTACACCTTAGAACCTAGGTTAGGTTAGATAAGGAAGGGGAATGCGCCCAAGGACACACCCCCAATCGGGGACCAATGCGGTTCATTGTTAATCCTTTCAATATATTGGAAGAAGAAAGAGAGAAGTAAAAAAGAAAATAATTGACAAATAGATTTAATGCTAAGTTCACACTTGGGTATTTAAACGCGTTTAAGCAAAATGTTGATTTAGCTAATCAAAGCCGTTCACACTACATTTGAGATGATTAAGATGACAGATGATTAAGAAAAAAACACACAACAAACATACAAAAAAAATCAAACAAATTTATATTTCTTTAAAGTATTAAAAATGGATAAAAACACTTTTATAAAGTTATCAGAAGATTATTTTAATCATTTTAATGATGAAATTCTGAAAATTTATGAATTATTTAAGGACAAAAATAAAAACATTAAGCAGAAATCTTGGCCGGTTGTACACGACATGTTGGCGATTCTACATTATTAGGTATGTTCAGTGGATTCTATGTGGTTTATGAAGTGATTTAGTTGTAATCATGTCGATTTGAAGTGATTAACAAATCACTTCAATGTATGGGTAATCATCTCGATTTTGAAGTGATTAGAGCTTAATCACGTTCGAGCTGCTTAAACGCGTTTAAGAATTCAAGTGTGAACATAGTATTAGATAGCTAGTAGACAATTGAAAGAACCAAACTACCCAAACAGTCCCTATTTCCCTAACAAACCTTAGTAGCTCGGCTGGACTACATCCATTGTTTCATATTTATTTTAAAATAACATTGTTCAATATTAAATCCATAAGATCCTTTGCTATTTAATAACACTTTAAAAAGAAAAACATGAATTTTTTTATTTTCACGTTTCAAATTACTCAATATGAATATCATTTTGCTCAAACTTTACGGGAATGTTAAATTAACATCAATTATAGTTATTTGAACAGAAAATAAAGTTCTTCGCAAGTTATTGTAAAATAATATTAAATTAACATGCAGTAGCTATGAGGCAAAATCACTACCGAAAAATGTAAAATCCAACTTGTTTTCGAGGATTTTACATTGATTTTTTTCTGTGTGAACTGGATGCTTACGAGAAGCGCAGTTGATTTAACAATGTTCGTCTGGTCGCATGTTAATTGAAATGCGTTTTCTGATGACTAAAGATATAATGTGAACAAGGTTGTTACATCGCCAGTTGTTAGTTGTTACATCTCAGAAACCATAAAAATTTCTTGAATCATGTTTTGTATTCAGAAAGGGGATATTCAAAATATATATACCTATATATAATATAATAACCAATAATAAGCTGATGACATTTATATTAACGGCACATGCAAGCAGATACCCAGCGTCTGCTACTATGCTAAAAAAAATAAACACATTTTGTTGAAAAAAAGGAAATTTTGTACTTTCAACATACAACTGGGATAGCAAAAAAAACAGGCTTTTTTGACTTCGAAGAATATTGATGTTAACAAAATAAATAGATGATATATTCGGAGAGGTAGAAATGGCCGCTCATGGTCCTATTATTGAAAAATGCTGTGTCCATATAAATAGGGATCTATATATGTATGTCTTAAATTTCATTAAAATCCGTAAGGGGGTTTTAGAGAGGCAGAAACTGCCACCTGCCACCTCTCGTGATCCCTGTTTTTAAAAAATATAGCCTTAACGCATCTTCACAAAATTGCTTTATAATGAATCCGGTTAGGATCACATCGCTTGGATGGTTTCAGAATCTAAAACGTTCATGCATAGAAAAAAAATTTTGTGTTTTATATATTCATACATTTAGGCCGAAAAAGCTTGGCATTGGAATTCAGCCATATCAGTCAATACGTAGCTGTCATATGAAGTACGATTATAACTTTTGAAGTTTCTTTTTTACCTTTCATTTTAAAAAATATTTTGTAGAATTAAAGTGGCAACAATTAGCGAAATCGATAAGGACAAATAACTCAATTTTTTCTGAAATAATGGTTTTTACACAAAAGCGCCCATAGAATATTAGCTAGGAAGGAGGAATTTGGTTTATGTTTAGTTTAAATATTTCTTAAATACAAAAAAAAAAAAGATTTAGTATTGAAAATAAGCCAAATCCGACTACTAACTTACCTGGCTTCCATGCAATCCCGAATTTAAGATTTTGGTATGACTTTTAATACTACAACGAAGGGTATATTAGATTCTAAAAAGCCGAATACAGCTCTCTCTTACTTGTTTTAATGCTATTTTGTGCAAAACTATTAACATAAAAAAGTTATTGCTGTTGAGGTGGTTGAAATGATTTTAATTTATAAACATATTCTAAAATATATCCACTCGTAATAATTTTATTTCAGAAGTTTAAATCGTTAAAATAAAGTAAAGCAGACAGACAGACATTCCTACATATACATATGTATGTATTAAAATACATTTCATAAAATTGTATACATGTTTGTTTGTGTGAATTGACTATGAAATATTTAAAAAATTATTTATTGACAATGTTAAATTGTACACAACTCAAAATGATATAAATTCATAAACGGGTATTCCATAAGGGGTCCCAGGTAAAAAATAAAGTTTTATGTTTGCCTTAAAACTAATTTATTAAAAAAAGACTTACCTTAAATGTAAACGGACGGAACTACACACAAATTCGAAACTGAGTTTTCGATTCATTATCGTTCGTTTCATTAAACTTTATGTTCACGCAATTTCGTAGACCCCTGCAATCAAAAATTGCGACTTTATTAAAGAAACTCGAATGCAAGGAACACCTTGTTGTTATTGGGTTTGCAAAGTTTTTTGCTTCTTCTGTAAAAAAAAAAAAATATAAATGTAGTTACGTCCATGACGATATGAAGATAAAAATTAAAAAGAATTTGAAAACTTTGTTTAAACATTTTTTAATATTTAAGGACACCCTTAAAATATCCTTGTACATTTTAGCTCTTTATAATAAATTATTAATTCTGTGTAGTACTTACCACAATTGAAACATGTGGAAATTTGACATTTACTGTTAACAAATAAACATTTTTTATTTAGTAGTCTACATTTTTCATCTTGTACATACTTCTAATGCTAAACAACTACAACTCATTCATAATAAATTAACAAAAGAATTTTAACAATAAATTCGCCATATACCATTTTATACGAAAGCATTTCCAATGGTTTTCAATAGTTTGCCAAAAAAAAAAAAAATAGATGTAATAAATAAAATACGACAATTGTTTTCTATTATTTGTTTGGAAAACTATTATCATGTTAATAATGTTACGAAACATTTTTTAGATTAAGTTCTAAGGGGTGGTACTTGAGTGAAATATTTTATACAAACATGTTTCATTAAAAGCGTATGAAAAGAATTTAATAAGAAAAGATTTTATATCATTTTATGCGTTTAACCATTTACTTTTTTTTGCAATTACTGAATGAATTTTTTGAAGCGTGAAAAGGGGAAGTCTGTTTGCTCTGCTTTATTGATTTCTATATTTTTATTTTTAAAAAATAAAAAGCATAAATAAAAAACAGAACTTATAATTTTAATTTCACGATATATAGCTCAATCTCCCTTAACGGATACCTCCCTTATGCCAACAGCCCTATTCAACGGAGACTGCTTTTTTTTAAATAACCGTTAACATTACCCTTACACTGCTTAACCTTTATGTGCTCGGTAGTCTACATTTGTAGTTGTTTTGCCGAAAAAGTTGAATAAAAAAAAATTTCCACAACAATAGGGTCTGAAATTTTGAGTAGCTTCCTAAAAATCAATTGAAAGCAGTTTTGGCCACTAACACGTCAAAAAAATAACTTACAACACCCCAAAAAAATACCCTACTTTTCAAAACGACCATCTCCTGGCCGGTAGTCTACAAATGTAGACACCATATAAAATGTATGGAAATTCATATCAATATTTTACTCAACTCAAATTTTTTTGAGTGCGGCATGTCGAACATGTCATTTAGTATTTTTTAACTCTTTGTTTTCTTGTGCCCGTTTGTGTTGCCAGATTATTTTGAAAAATAACTGGCCAATTTGGAAACGCACTTAACTATAAGAAAAAGTAAAATTTTACTTCAGATGTTATTTAGCAAAAAAAAAAAAAAAAAAATTAAGAAAGCAAGGAAACGTAAAACTTTAAATTCAGTCTTATATCATATGACAAAATTATTAGCAGGGCGAATTCACTACAAGTGGCAGCGAAAAGCCTGCTGACTTTGACAGTTCGAATTAATTGGTTTTGGTTTCATAATCCTTACAAGGGATGAATGAGCGAATCATCATATTTTTCACGTTGGCGTTAAGAAAACGATGGGAAAAATTATAGAAAACTTGATTTGATTGAAATCAATGGAGATTTTTAGTTAAATTTTTGTTTTAAATTACCGTCATTTTTTTATTTTAAGAAAAGTTCTAATGAAGATAAGCTGTTCTCATAGTATGAATTATATATAACAAAATTATTTAATGAACAACACTGGATTTTGATTTCACTCGAATTCGATTTCCAGAACATGGCTGATAACTATTAATAAATATGCATTTAATTATAATATCATAGTACTCTGCATACTAGGGTTTTTTTTCATATGTGGACATAGTTTTTCATACAAATACATATTTGCTACAAATGTAGACTTCCGACCGCCAACGTAAGTTTTCAATCCCGAGCACATAAAGGTTAAAACAGTGTTAGAAAATAAACAGTAAATATCGCTTCTTAGTGTTCGGTTCGTTAGATTTGTAGAAAACACAAACGCTAATAGTGTTTGCGTAAAAAAACCATTAAAACAAATAACGTTTCCCTGTTTGTCATCTTTCAAACACAAAAATAATTCTGTTTTTATCAAACTCAACAAAAGATTGAAACATTCAATTCCATTCGGTTTTTTTTATATCTACAAACTTAATTGTGTTCGGTTCGGCTCATTATTGTTCGTCGCTTTTGGCTGGCAAATAAACCAAACATTTTTTACAAAAAAAAAAAAAAATACACATACGAAAAAAAACAAAAAGCCAGCAAAATAATTTTACACAAACAACACATATACACACTCAAGCTGTTCGTGGTGCGGCCGTTGCTAAAATTGTTTGTTTTTTCATTTCTTTATCAATATAAAACAAGAAACAGTATAGAACATTAAAATATAGTGTTTGTCTACAGTATCACTACAATTGTTCTGTTTTTTTAATAAAGAGCAGAACACTTGATAATGTTCGGAACTTTCTTGAAAATAGTTACGAACGGTGTTGAGTGTTGTGTTCGTCTACACAATCAATTAAAAAAAATAGATATCGTTCTTGGGTGTGAGAGCCGAACGCTAAATAATGTTCTGTTTATTTTCGAACACTGCTAATTTTCTGCATTTTCTGACAAATTTCTTAAACTTTTTTCGACATCGATGTACAAACAGTAAATGCCATTTTATATCACAAAAAACTTAATTCTTAGTCAAAAACTTAAGAAGAAAATTCCTGAATGTTCCCGACAAAAAATGTATGGGAATTTAAAGAATGTTTTTCCCGCGAAATTTCGGGAATTTTGCACCAAATATAAATTTTAGTGGACGGCTTAAAAAGGCAACACTTACCATCTTGGGCAATATTGTTTACAATCTCTAGAATTTTATTTATTTATGTCATTGACTTCTCATCATAATGTTAAATTTGTAATAAAATAAGTCAACTGAAAATGTATCAAGCAAAAAGACTTCCTATTTCATACAAAATTTTAAATCAATAATCGCTTTTATGCCCTGCCAGACGCTTGTTTGTCTAACTGATCTATTCAAGTGCCGTTTTATAATGATTAGTCATACATTTTTATGTCCAACCCTATTTGTTCGCTTAAAAAATTTTTTATTTATGTTTGTTAATAGATATTTTTTTTTAGCTAAATTTACAATTCAATATTTTGTGTAGCGTAATGAATTCAAGCACAAGTTCGTTTTGATCCTTTTTTGATTTGTTTGCATCATAAATAATAAATACAAAACATCATTGATTAACCATAAAACAATTTAAAAAATCAATGGTTTTTATTATGATGATGGTGATATTTTTTTTTATTTTTTCTTAGTTGTGATTTTATTTTACTACTTATAGAAACAGCAAGGACAATAGCAACAATATTGGTTGAATTGGTGGTTGAAGAGTTATAATTCAATGATTATTTCTAGTTCATAGAGTTTTTATTTATTTTTTTTTTTCGTACGAAATCAAGCAAACAAAACACACTCCAACAAACAGGGACACCAATAACACTAACAACAAACTAAAAACAATACTCATACATAATAATAAACGAATGAAAAATGTCAAAAGTTTTCACACTTGTACACAAATCATTTAGTAATCAAACCAAAAACATCAACAACAACAACGTTCAACAGCAACAAAAATAATAAATATATATTATTTACATCAAGAGTAATAACAAAAGGACCCCACGAGCAGCAAAAATGTATCCAGTCGTTCCCCATTACAAAGCTAAGTAGACGGAACGACAGACAGAGAGACAGAAAATCACTTTCATTCATTCGAGGGCATGCAGACTCATACATGTTAAATACAAACAGGATAACAATATAAATTATACATCCACAAATAAACATTTACTGTGTATAAACAATATTATGGTTGTACTTACAAACAATACATTTTCCGAATTAGTGTGTGCGTGTGTGGAAGCAAACATTTTGTCGAACGTCGACTATTGAAATGTAACAAATTGATTGTCATAAAATATCGTTCATTGTTTTATGATATCAAACGATGACTAAATATGATTAGTGATTACATAAATAAATATTTTGGAAAAAGAGGATCTTTTAAGATAAATGATACAGAGAGAGAGGGAGATTGAGAATGAGTATAAGAGATCTTTAAATCCCCAGCTCCAGAATATTTAATATAAAATTAAGAACATCTCTTAAATATAGTCCCATTATTTTAACATTAAGGCTCAGTTAGCCGGGAGTAACAGTAACGTTGCAAATAAGCTGCTTCATTTTGTTGTATGTAAAGCAATAAGAACGATGTTACGTCTTAATCTGTAAGAAATAGATTGGTATTACTTTTTTACGGTAAGGTTAAGTTACTGTTACTCCCGGCTAGCGAAGCCTTTAGTTTAACTATAACAGCTTCCACAAAAGACAGAGCAATTTATATTTAAGCCAGTGTTAAAAAATAAACAGAACATTATTTAGCGTTCGGCTCTCACACCCTGGAACGACATCTATATTTTAGTGTTTGTGTAGACTAACACAACCCTAAATACCGTTCGTAACTATTTTCAAGAAAGAGCCGAACATTATATAGTGTTTTGTTCTTCGTTAAAAAAACAGAACAACTGAAGTGATACTGTAGACAAACATTATATTTTTAAATGTTCTATAATGCATCTTTTTTTTATTCACAAAGAAATGAACAAACAAAGATTTTTAGCAACGACCGCAGCACGAACAGCTTCTGTGTGTATTGTGTACATGTTTTGTTTTATAAAATTATTTTGCTGTCTTTTTGTTTTTTTTCGTATGTGTATTTTGTTTTTGTAAAAAAATTTTTGGTTTTTTACCAGCCAAATGTGCGCTAGGCACAACAGAAACGAACGAACATTAATGAGCTAAGCCGAACACAATGCAGTTTGTGGTTTTTTTAAAAAACCGAACGGAATTAAATATTATCAACATTTTGTTGAGCTGGTTAAGAGCAGTATTATTTTTGTGTTCCAAAGATGACAAACAGGAAAACGTTATTTTTTAATGTTTTTCTACGCAAACACTAAAAGTGTTTATGATTTCCACAAATCTATCGAACCGAACACTAAGAAGCGATATTTAGTGTTTATTTTTATGTTAGAAAGAAACTCATAAACTATATTATAGTTACCACCAATAAAATTGTATTTGGATTCGTCCTTTGCATTGTTTTGAATATGGTTTTGTAGCTGTCAAAAAGTAAAGGCCCAACTATAATAAGCACAGTAGGGGTATAACTTATTCCCATTTTTTGCAAATATCAAAATGGCCCTAGCATTGTCGAGTAGTCCATTAAAAACTATTAAAAAAATGATAACAGAATGAAGCAGTTTGTTTTTTAATTTTGTTTTTTCTTTTAACCCACTAACAACTACAATTCGAGTCGGAAAGAACCCAACTAATTATAGGGGGATGTAAGAAAAGATAAACTCACTGTTTATTGTTGGTGTTTTGTTTAAGCTTTGATATTGTTACAAGTAAGACTTAAGAGTGTTTATAATTCTTGTTCGCTTTAAGGTTTTATTTGTTTAATATTTTTGGCTTTTCTAAAATCTTTGGAAAAGGTTTCCTGATGAGCTGGCCTTAGCAACCAGTGAAATGCGCATAGAAGCTAGCTTTCCATCAACAATAAATGTCAGTGTATTTATCAAATATGAAAAATTGGGAATTTAGCACGTCATACGGATATCGTATTAATAAAAAACTTTGTATTACCAAAAATAACTTTGGCGATACTTATACATTTAGCCAAATCTTAAGCAAAACAACACGCACATTAAATTTTAAATTCATGTCATTAAATAATTAAAAAACTTTTAAACTTTTTTCATTTTTTAATAAATTATTTAAAATTGTTTCATTAAATTTTTTTCTTTAGGGATTATAGAAAATCGCTTTTGTGGGTGAGGTTTTTATTTTCAAACTACCCAAAGAAATTGTTTTTGTAAATAACACAATATTCGCTACCGTGTAGTGCCTGGGCCAAAATGTGGATATACCCCTAATGCACAGGACAAAAATGCATTAAAAAAAAAAACAAAAACCAAATCAAAAAATATTTGATTCCGTACGGAAAGTACGATCTGTCACGCACTTTGCTTAAGCAATTGACATTTTGCTTAGGTTATAAAGATACAAATTAAGATTAAATTGTATTCTCTTCTCCTTTGAAAGTTCTCAAGCATATTTTGGTACTTTTCGGAAACTCGAATTTAAAAATCTTTTTGTTACTTTGTTTGTACATAAAAGACATTTGGACAAATTGATGTTTCAGTTTTAGCCCTTTTTCGCCCGCTAAATGTACAAATTTCCAAAAAAAACATCGAAGCAGCTTTCGGCTTTTGTTTTTATTTTATAATGATGAGTTTTGAATTTTACGTCTACCTCCGTTAAATCACGGTAATAAAAGTTACCGAGTTTACCCATTTCTAACCCCTTGGGATTTGCATTTCCAAAAAACCCTTCTTGTTGTTTCTACACATCGAATAGGGAGTCTACATAAAAAATTTCAAGTCTCTGACTTCAGTTGTTTGAGCAGGGCGATGACCATGCAATCAGTTACTTAAAAGTCTTAAAAACCGTGTGCTTATTTATAAAGAAAACCTTGAAAAAAGAAGAGTAGCTTAATATTATTTCAAAGTACAAATATCATCTTTAAAATCTTAAAAGTACAAGCAAAAAATTACTTATCTTGATCCAGTATTAACAGTAACGTATTTATCCAAGAGCTAAAAGAAGAAATATGTTGTAAGTTTTGAAGTCTTAGCTACAATCTGTCATCAACATTTGTTTGAACAGCAGCGTGCTTTGGTTCGAAGGCAACAATGACTCTTACTTCCCGTCAACATCTGACATGACTTGCTGTTATAACATGATGTTATAAAAGCGTTGTTAAAACATTTGCATTAACACCCGTGTTATAACATGAGAAAACCTCTAACATGATGAGTCTATACTTAACAGTAACATTATTTTAGTGTTAATGTTAAGCATTTCATGTCAGTTGTAGACTGTATGTTACGAGCAAATAAGACTTTTGTTTGAAAGTGGTTTAGCAATAATTTTTTCTGTGCGCATGGAAATTGAAATTAAGGATTGAAGAAAAAAGAAAAGGTTATAAGAACATTAATAAGGTATCACGGTATCATGTCATGAGGTTGGACACTTTTTGGCATGTCATAATGTCCTTGGATATTATAACACTTTTAAAAGTATCATAAGGTCCGCGGACATTGTAACACTTTTTGCTGTTACATCACTTTCACGGACGTTATGATATGCCACCATTAATAACATCTGTAAATTAACTTACAAAATACAATTTGTAAAAAGGTTAAAACGAAATATCGATTATCCAAGTATCAAATTACCGTAGTAAACTGATTTTGAAACTGATAATTTTTTCGATGTTGTAAAACAAAAAATCTCGTATTAAGATCTTAATCAACATTTTCAAGGGTGTCTTTTTTAACAAAATAAACAAATAACATTTACTATATCATATTACAAATGTATTGATAAAACTTATTGCACCACTTTTGTCAGTGTAATCGTATACTGTGAAAAATTCACTGTGTAGCGATAAGAAAGAACACATTATTTATTTGTAGTTTAAATCATGTCTATTTTATCTTAATCGTATCATCTTCCTCGTCAACGACATTATTGTTTGTAGTTTAAGGACATTTTTGCTGTGTCCTTTTCACAATGATCTAGATAATATAATAAATACTGCTATAAGTTTTTAATGTTTATTTTAAGGCCTCACAAATAAACAAATTTCAAAAGGGGGAAAGAGCACACCCTTATTTTGAATGATTTTCTGTTATCTAGATTTTATTTCATTTTCGAAATAATTTGTTTTTCAGCAAGTGATTTGTTTTAATAATTTATAGATTGAAGTTTTTTAACAGTTTTTTAGGTTAAAGATTTTAATATAAAAGAATATTTTTATTTAAAGATTAATAAATTTAAGTTTTTACTTAAGTTTAGTAAATTTAAAGATAATGAAAGTAATAAAATTCTTTAAAAGAAACTGACACAAAATTAAATCTAATTTCGAAATATTTGTTGTTTTATTTAAGTTATCGAAGAATAAACGGACTTCCAATAAGTACTCTACAACTTCTACAATTGACAGCAACCAAGTTTTTGTAATTACATCTGTAGAATTGGCTGTCGTTATTAGGTTTGTTTTGTAAATCACCATGCACTGATATAGCAGTCAACAGCGCAGGAGGAACATGGCCCGTACCTGATTTATTATCTTAAGCGAAAAGGCTTATTTCAGAATAAATAACTACGTCAGTAAACAAAATTAAATCTTGTCACAAAAAGTAAATTTTGGAAAATAAACTGTTTATTTTCCTTTATAAACCTTTTTGTCGTTTAAGCTGTTGTGACAGCTTGAATGGAAAATACTAAAAACATTAGATTTTCATAATCAAATGATGTATTACACAGTACGACAAATTTCAACTTGTTGCCTCACCCATGACCAAACGGACCATTTTCTGAAAATATAGCTTAAAAATATGCGTATCTCTCAGTTTTTCCAGATCAATTTATTTCGCGATTTTACGCGCAATTTAACTTTTAATGTAAATCCAACTGTTTTTCTCTTGGGGAAGTTTCGATTACACCCCCACCCGTTGATTGAGATTCCAGTTGTTTTGCTTAAACACTTTGTACTGTTCTCAGATGTAAAGTGTAAGAAATTGGCAAAATCGGTCGATGAGTTCAAAGATATAATATTATTATTATAGAGCAGCAATATATGAAATTGTATTTAAATTTAAGTAATGTGATCATAACGGGTTTAAACGTGGACTGATTTTTACACTTTACATCTGAGAACAATACGAAGTATTTAAGCAACAAATCTGGCATCTGGATCAACTGATGTGGGTGTAATCGATTTGCATTGAAAATTTAATTGATCTAGAAAAACTGAGAACATCTGGTCATGGGTAAAAAATCGTGTCATAGAGTATTATGCCCTGCCAATTTCCGTAGTAAAAGGTATTTGTTAAAAAAAATTACAAAAGGCCTTTCATAAGCAAACGATTCAATTGTCGAATTGATCGAACCATCACCGTCAACGGAAAGCACAAAAGGCAGATGGTTTAAATTGGAAGATGTGGAAATCATCGATATGTGGTTTCAGCACGACGAACTCGTGTCACATCACAGTAAAAAATTTTATGAATTCTGAAAGCAGGAAAATTACATGAACGTTAATACGTGAGCCGGCTATTACATACTAATAAGAATCAGCAGAGAAACAATTTCCATTGAAGTGAATTTTAAGTTTAAGTAAATAAAAATTATTTAATAACTTCACTAAAATCGAAAATATGCGCTAAAAATATGCACTAAAAAAACCAAAATAAGCACTAAGAAATAAAAAGTATGCACTAAAAACTTGAAAAATTTCCATAAAAAACTCGTTTTTTAATTTTACTGAGAACAAAAATACAAAAAAGTTCTGTCTATTGTTATTCAAATTTCTTTAAAAAAAAGTTAAATAAATCATTTAAATTTTGGTTTGTTTAAATAAAAAAGTACTATTTTATTAAAAGTACAGGAAATGAAATAAAATTAATAAAAAGTAATTTAAATTTTTGGGAATACAAAATTTTAATTTCAAAAGATTTTGTTATTCGTGCTTAATTCCCAGTTTTTATTCTTGACAAAAACACCTGAAATTTATTGTTGATGGGATAAGCTATTCCTATGCGCATTTCACTGGTTGCTTAGGCCAGATCATCAGGAAACTTCATCCATTAAGATTTTAGAAAAACTAAAGATATTAAACCAACTAAACTGTTAAACGTATAAGAATTATAGCAACAGTTATACTTGTAATAATATCAAAGCTTAAACAAAACACATCAACAATAAACAACAGTGGGTTTATCTCATCTTACATTCCCCACTACAATTAGTTGAAATTCTCTCAACAATAATTGTAGTTGTAAGTAGGTTAAGAAAAACAAAATAAAAACAACAACAACTTACAAAAGATGTTATCAATTAAGTGTTTTATAGGCCGTGCACTTGCCTGTTTATTATCAAAAAGTAATTTAAATTTTTGGGAATACACAATTTTAATTTCAAAAGATTTTGTTATTCGTGCTTAATTCCCAGTTTTTATTCTTGATAAAAACACTTATAATTTATTGTTGGTGGGATTTGGCTTTGATATTATTACAAGTAGAACTTTTGCTATAATTCTTATACGTTTAACAGTTTTATTTGGTTTAATATCTTTAGTTTTTCTAAAATCTTTATGGATGAAGTTTCCTGATGATCTGGCCTAAGCAACCAGTGAAATGCGCATAGGAATAGTTTATCCCATCAAAAATAAATTTCAAGTGTTTTTGTCAAGAATAAAAACTGGGAATTAAGCACGAATAACAAAATCTTTTGAAATTAAAATTAATAAATAAATAAATAATAAACATTTTTAAAAATGTATATTCACATCCCACTTTGATTCCAGATCAGATCAAAAATATTTGAAATTCATTTTATTTTTTGAAATCCTTAATTCGTTTTGGATTTTTTTCGGACTATTCTTCCTTCCACATTGTTTATTTTACTTTCTGCAATACCGATTAATTTCACTTGAGTATTGAGTGAACTAAATCCCTCCTAATTGATTTTATTTAAATTAAATATTTTTTTTATTTTTTTAATTGCATAATTATCGGTATTAACAAGCTTCTCTAATATTCTTAAACTACTCAAAGTTGTTTGAATATAATTCTGAAGAATCCAGCCAGGCCGCCATCTTGTTACTACTGGCTGTGATGGAAGGCGAATCAAGGGATACATTTCATTAAAAATTGCAATATAATCGAAGTGGATTCTAATTTCCTCTACAAGCAGAGAAAAATCATGTTTAAATATGGTCACCTCCAACAATACTATGTTTAAAGAAAATTTTAACCATATTATGTTTAATTCAGCCATATTCTTGTCACCGACAACCATGTTATGGTTAAATTAGTCCTCTATCAAGAAGCCACAACCATACTTGTTTTTAAATTGACAATAGTATTTTCCTCTTTTTCAAGAGCAACATGCTATGGTTGAAACCAACCATGCTTTTATAAGTGTTCAACATATTTTAGTTATTATTAACCATAATGTGTTCGGAGGCAAGCATATTATGGTTGTGGGTTCTTGATGGAGGACTATTTTTACCATAATATGGTTGTCGTTGACAATAATTTGGTTAAATTAAATATAATGTGGTTAAAATTTTCTTCAAAGATAGTATTGTTGGAGGTGACCATATTTAAACATGTTTTTTCTCTGGGTGTACAAATCGGTAAAAAAAACCCCATTGGAAGCCTTAACCATCTAAAGTGCTGCATCAGTTTAAAATAGAAGGATCTTTTGTCAAAATCTTGAAAATCTTGTATTTAAAGCAAAGCTCTAAAATAATTTATTTATCGATTTAAAAATGTTTTTCAAGTTTTTTTTGTGTACTTAAATTTTTTTTTAGAACATTTTTTATAATATGGAAATCAGTCAAAAATATCAGAATATGCATTCCAACCTAAATATGCCAAAATATGCTTTTTCACCAAAATATGCAAATATGCAAAAACAAATCGATGCCAATTTAACGCAAATTTAATGATTCGGAAATATAATTGGACCACAAAAACATGCATTCGCATGGAAATCGCATCTCTACTTATGAGTAAACAGGTTGTAAGTGAATAATTAAATTCGCATGTAAAGTAAAGTCAGCGTCTAACGTGGAAATGAAATATAGAAGCAAAATTAACACAAATTAAAGTATGTTAAAGCAATTCAAATTAATTTACTTATTGGAAGAAATTCTTTTCTTAGTCTCGATTGCAAATTTCTTTCATAACATATTATTTTTTTTTTTAATTCCTAAGCTAATCACGCGAAGCTCTATGCTTGTCTGCAGGGAAGAACCCAGAGTCTCTGGCGGGAATCGAACCCGCAACTCTGGCGCTGATAGACTAGCCCGCTACCAGCTAGCCTACCGGGACACTATTGAATGCTATCAAAGTTTTTATTGGGATTCAAAAAGTAATTTACAAATGTGCTAAATTCCCATTTCATACACGGAAATAATTTTCTTCGCAATACCAATGAATTTTGACATTAATCCCATGAAAAATTGCATTAAAAAGGAACCTATGTAGTGCTTCGTTGGATCAATGATTCTATGAATATTATTCATTGGATGAATACTTTCAATAAAGTAAAAAATTTTTATTTTTTTTATTTTTTTAATTATTTTTTTTTTCTTATTTTATTTCACTTTATTTCATTTTTTATTTTTTTTTTCTGTCTCTGGCGGGATTCGATCAGCCAACCTCGGTGCTGGTAGACTAGCTCACTACCAGCTAGTCTACTGGGGCAGTGTAATTTTTGGATAAAAAAACTTTGTTTTTTACTCAATTAAGAGCGTAAATATGAGATTAAATTGTCAATAATAAAAATAACAACGTTGATTGAAAGTGGATTGAAAGTTTATGTTTCATTATTATAATGACATTTTTATTGTCATAATGAAAATTTAAATTTATGAAGGCAATTATTGAAATATGTGGCTTTTATAAAAAAAATTTTTTGATTTCATAAATTTAATGGCATACATGTAACATTAGATGTACGAAATTATTAAATCTTACATTTTTTAATTAACAATTAAACATTTTTTTATGGAAACTACAATTTTGTATTAATTTATGAATATAGTTATGTTTGTATATTGTTTTTTTATGTTCCCAATTAAAATTTTTTGTTTAACTTGGACAAACTTAAGTTTTCATATATCCAATGAAAATTTTTAACGTAATTACGAAATCCAATGAAGCGATTTTTACGAAAATATTTCATTATAACTATGAAATTCCATTTAGACAATGAAAATTTTCATTTACCCAAGGAAATTTTTTTTATGAAAATGATTCATTAAATATATGAAGCATTTTTCTTTCAGTGTACTATTGATAAACTGAAATTTAGTGTTGGTGGAATAAGCTTTTCTATGCGCATTTCATTGGTTGTTTAGGCCAGGTCATCAGGAAACTTCATCCATAAAGATTTTAGAAAATCTAAAGATATTATACAAATAAAACAGTTAAGCAAATAAAAATTATAACCCCCAGTTTCACTTGTAACAATATCAAAGCTTAAACAAAAACAACAACAATAAACAATGAGTCTATCTTTTCTAACATGCCATTAAAGGCCTGTTTACACGATAATACAATGTATTACGACTTTGTAGAATTAAAATATTATGAAATTCTCTCCGTGTTAAAAAAAAAATAAAAATCTTTTGTGAGTATAATTCATGTTTACACGGATGGTATAAGTAAAATCAAAAATAATAACAAATAAGCTAATGGTTGCTGTTTTAAATTTTTACAAAAACAACAAGAGCATTTCCTGAGTTGATTTTATTTGTTTTTGTAATTGTATAAAAATGCTACCACCTTCAATATGCTCTGTTAAAATACACCTCTGGTGTGATGCGAATGCATAAGTTTCTAAAATGGTTTAGAAAAAAAGCATTTACCGACGACCGCTTGTCAGATTTTGTATTCGTATTCTCTCTTAAGCCTGGTACTCTGTTCAACATTTCACGTGAAATGCTGTCAAAACGCATATATATGAAAAAAAACTTATGCGGAATATCTATGAAATAATGTTGATAGAGTTGTACTCTGTTCATTTTGTGAAAAAGTTCCGAAATGTTTCTGGCAACATTTTTTTACAACTGCGAAATAAAGTAAGCTGCACTTATTTCACGTGGAATTTTAATCAAAAGCAAAAATGGATGAACTGATTAATTAATAAGAAATAAAAAATTAATATAACACAACCGGTAACAGTTTTTTATCCATATTTACTTTCTTTTTTATTAAAAAAAATTATTTTTAGTAAAATACATGTGGGGTTTGTTTACATACGCAAAACAATGTCGCATACTCTGCAGGAATAAAATCGGCAAATTGTACAAACTCGCATGATAGGTAACATCGATACATGTCAAAATTTTCGTGTGAAATAATAAATGTTGCTCAACATTTTTCACAAATTTAAACAGAGTACTAGGCTTTACTCAATAAATTTTGCTTTTACATGATAAGATTTTTCTCATTCTACATAATTTTTTGCAATGTCGTAATACATTGTATTACCGTTTAAACTGGCCTTTAATATCACAAAAAGAATTAAATTTTGCAGAAAATTCCATAATTTTTCCGTGGAAAATTTAAAAATATTTTTCTTAGAAACTCCCGAAAAGTTTGTTCCGAAAAGAAACCCTAGTTTTTTTTTTTTTTTTTGCTTCAAAATTAAATAACTGCATTAAAATGACTCTCCCTTTTTGCCATTACTTGCTTTTGAAGACGATTATTCATTGTAAAAAAATTCTCATAAATTGTTATACTGGAAAATAATATAGAAATCTGCAACATTTTACAAGTTATTATGTTCAACGTCCGGTATGAATGAATTATAATCCTGCAACTGATTTTCTATACGAGTAGTTCAAATAAGGAAAAATAGAAGAAAAAGAAAAAAGAAATTAATCCAACTCCCTTTAATTATTCCTTAGCCCTCTTTCAGCAGATGTCAAAACTCCCATATTAATAATTAAAAGTCGTCCGTTAATTTGTTGCTTTATAATGTTAAAAAACACACTTATAAACAGAGTTTGGTAAAAGAAAAAAAAAAAAGTTAATCTCCATTCGAGGAATTTGCATATTAGACATAAATGCTTTTTTTAAGGTTGGTTGGTAAAATATGATGGAATAATATGCAGCTGGAAACTTCTTCTAAAAATAACATGTGTTTTTGACTGACGTTATTTAGACTTCAAATTCAAAACATTCTTGGGATGTATTTATTTAAATTGGCGGGCTGACGGAGGTTAAGGCAGGAAGAAATTGGATTAAGAAGTTTTTGTACGATTGTGTAAAAGCTTGGTCCCAGACATTACAAACGAAATTGGTGAAAGTTGTCCATTAGAAATCATTTGACTATATATTTTTCTCCATTTTTTCATTTTATTTTTCAACAATTAAAAATTTAAAAATTTAATTGTTTTGTTAAAGTAGTATGCTTTTAAAAACTTAACTATGCGTACAAATGCCAGTATAAATTTATGTTTTTTTTTAAATATATATTTTATTTGTAAAATGACACGAATATTTTTTCCAGGACTGTGTTTTTAAATTAAGTAGTATAAGAGTGTATGTGTGAGTGTGTTAAAACATTGTAGTTGATTCATTTATATTAAATTTAATTTATTTAATTAAAATAATAAAATATAAAACCACAAGTGTACAACAACACAGCATATTAATTGCTATTTAACACGTTTTGACAACTAGCAACGTTTTTTACTTTTAATGCATGAATTTTCAACGTGATCATGCGATAAGGTTTGTTGATTTTTTTTTATTAATTTAATTAAATATTATGTTAATAAAATTGTTACTTAATAAAAAGTAAACAAATTGAAAAAAAAAAAAATTATATATTAGTCCATTATTGAACTTTACAAAAGTATAGATTTAAGCCGGATTCACAATATAAGCAACATTTTCATCATTTGTGCACAATGTTAGCACCAATTTTGTATGCAAAAGGGTTTTTTTAAAGAAATAAATTTCTGCAAACCACGCCCCGTATATTAATCGTTTATTTGCTGCAAAATCGACATAACGCAAAAATATTAGTTTTACAGAAAACGATTTTAAGGTTTTAAATTTACAGACAACATAGTGAAAGAAAAATTTTAATTCTTCTCTCAAGAGTTGAGTTTACAGTATCTACAAATAAAATAACTATCACTTCATGAACAACCTGATGAACTATGCATTAAGGTCATGATATACTATCATACAGTCGATGTTTTTTAAGGAAAATGTATTTCTGTACCCATTTTCTTTAACTACACAGAAAAAATAATTTTTCCAATTCAAACAAAAAATTTGTAGAATCAAACAACTTTTTGTCTGAAATCGGTCCTATAAACAAATTTGCATATTCGAACAATTTATTTGCATTTTGTTTATTGAAAAAAAACACTGATTTTTTCAAACAAACAATTTAATTGAATCAAACAAAAAGTTTATTGAAATTCATATACTAAATTTCAAAATAAAAAAAAAAAGTTGTTGCACAAGCAATGACGCGCACACAAGTAAGCACTGTATGAGAAGATGACGGCAGAGCAGAGCCGCCGGGCTGGCTTTGAGACACATTTTTTTTGTTGGAATAATTTTTGAACGAAGTTTTATTGATACACACAACACAATGTTTTTCTTTATCACTCTCTGTTGCTGTATCCCTTCCTTTGCTAAAGAAGAAATGTTACCAAAAACGGCAGCAGACCGACTCGATATGTTTTTCGTCATCATTCTATTTTTGTATTTGATGTATTTAACCAAACAGTTTTAAAAAATTGAATACGGGATTTTGTTTCTTGTAGTATTGTTTCTGCTATTGTTTTTCTTATAAATATTTGCACTTTTTTAAAGCGTCCAAAAATAGGTTGTGTGTGGTTTTTGATGTTGTTCTTATATTTCACATAAAGAAGTGTTGCTTACGATCAAATAAAAAAATGCAAAGAGACGACAACATTAAAGAGCGTTAAATATTTCATACAAAATTATGAAAACTTGACACCAATAACGCGTTTATTATATTTTTGAAGAGTTGTCCACATTTTTGTTGGTTAAATAAAAATCAAACAACAATATTGTTTGCATCAGTAAAAAAATTTATAGAAATTAAAAAAACATTTTTCATTTTTCGAATTTATTCTATGAGCTAAATTTCAGTTATGTATTTTATAAAGCTTTTTTGTAATAGTTCTATTCCTACAATTTTTCAGAAATGACTTTATACACTACCAGACTATTATATTGTATTTCGAAAAATTAAAAATGTTGAATATAATATAAAGTTACCTTCGGAAGGAAATAATTCCCAGTTTCTAGAAATTAAAAAAATTTTCAAACAAGCGTTTGTTTGAAAATAATTCGGCAATAATTTTTTCTGTGTATAGTGAGAACTTCCCGCATCGAAAAGATGTGACACAAAATATTCCATCGTTTTTCGAAAAGTGAGAAAAAGTGTGTCTATAACTCATTTCGAGAACTGTTAAAAGAGATTACGTCGTTACAATATAAATGCCATAACATTGCACTCGAAGCCGATGTGACATTGCAGACGTTGAGAAGGCCAGTAACACATATCGTTGACGGCAACCAAAATTTACTAAAATTTTAAATTTTTCAACGACGCACAGTGGCGCCATTTGAGTTTTTTCGTTGCAAAAATCATATCTTTTGAACCGAATAAGGTAATTGAACAGTTTAAACAGCATATGATAGATAACTGTTCAGCCTATGAAATGTGCATTTGAAAAGGGTGCTACGCTGTGTAGGGGCCTACTTATGGGTTATCAAAGTTAAAATTAGTAGAAAAATCAATTTTATGGTACCTAAAAAAAAATTATTTTTACATTTTTAGATTGTTTTTATTTTTTTTTTCTTTAGGGTTCTAAATTATTACCCAACAAATTAAAAAAAAAAATTTTTTTTTTTTAAATTTATTTTTTCAATTTTCTGTATTTTCGGTATATGGGTAATTCCATGTCACACATATATTCGCGTAACTCAAAAATGGTTTAGTTTATTGAAATAACTAAAAAAACCGAAATTCGGCAATAAATAATAAAGTGGGGTTGGTCATACATTTGACCCATCTAGGAGCATCCTACGCGCTGTAGGGGCCAAATTAAAGAATTTTATTAAACCGCAATATTAGTATGGCAACCATGTCTTTTTAACCTTTTTTACCTCTAGAAGCCAAACGGGCACGTACGGGCAGATAAAATTTTTGAATTATGTAAAGAAATAATCAAAGAACAGATTTTGCAAATATGGCAAATATAGAAAAATATAGATTTTTGTTATTTTCCGTCAAAGTTGAAAAATAGTGAAAAAACGGATAGTTTTTAAATAGTGATTTACCAGGAGAAACACAAAGCAAACAGTTCATTTTTTTTTTATCATTACACATTTAATAAATGCATCAATCAATACAAACAAAAAATAAGGCGATTCGTTACCTATTTTTCGTGATATTACACCTGAAATCGCAACAAATTTACTAAAAATTGTGTGTTTTTTTGAAAACCGAAAGTCGGTCAACTTTGAACGGCTATATCTTCTAAACTAAAAATGTGATATTATTAAGAGTGGCAGATTTGAAATCGTTGAAAAGTTTCCTATAACATGAGTTTATTCAAAACTTCGTCGGTGCTCATGAAAATTTTGATTTTTGCAACCTCGTTTGCTCTACGGGCGCTACTGTGCGACGGCGGCGAAAATACAACCGTCGGCTATAAAAAATAATGTAAAGTGCGACTTTAATGTTTGTTGTTAGCAAACGAGCTTTGAAAACATTCGTATATTTTATAAAAATGTTAAAATCAAAATAATTAAACAATAAAAAATGTGCAAAAAAATATAATTATTATTGTATTTTGCATTTTTTTTTATTGTTTTTTAGTGTTAAAAGTTTTTCTCTCGCCAGTTTTATTCGTGAGTTTATTTGACAGTTCAAAGCGGGAACTTTCCCCACAAAAATGTTACAGACACACTTTTTCTGTAAATTGGCGAGTAATTCACTTACGTGACAGCTAGTACTCGCCAAAAAAAGTAACCGACGCAGATTAGGGAGAAAAACAGCTGCTTGTTTCAATTTATGCCATTTTTTGCTTCATTTCACACATTTCAATCGAAAAGTTTCTCAACGCGAGAGTTACAGAACATGGGCACAGATCTACCTACTGATTGAACATTTTCGAAAAACAGTAAAACCAGTGTTCGAAAATAAACAGAACATTATTTAGCATTAGGCTCACACACACAGGAACAATATTTATTTTTTTAGTGTTTGTGTAGACGAACACAACCCTTAATACCGTTCATAACTATTTTTAAGAATGAGCCGAACATTATATAGTGTTCTGTTCTTCGTTAAAAAACTGAACAATTGTAGTGATACTGTAGACAAACATTACATTTTAATGTTCTATAATGTTTTTTTTTTTTACATTGATAAAGAAATGAACAAACCAAAAATGCTTGCAACAACCGCAGCACGAAAAGCTTGTGTGTTTGCTGTGTATACGTTTTATTTGTGTAAATAGGCTTTTTGTTTTTTTTGTTTTTTTCGTATTTTTTATGTTTTTGTAAACAATTTTTTTTTTTACCAGCCAAAACGGCACTTAGCACAATTGAAACGAGCGAACAGTTATGACATGAACAGAACACAATAAAGTTGGTTGTTTAAAAAAAAACCGAGCGAAATTAAATGTTCTTATCTTTTTGTTGAGTTGGATAAGAACAGTATTATTTTTGTGTTCGACAGATGACAAAAAGGGAAGCGTTATTTTTTTTAAATGATTTACTACACAAACACTATTAGCGTTCGAGTTTTCCACAAATATACCGAACGGAACACTAAGGAGCGATATTTAGTGTTCATTTTCGAACACTAGTAACAACTTAGCATAATTGTATTTGTCTTAATACGTACGAATTGTGTAATAGTGTATAAGAGCTTTAGTGATATTAAGTCAACATAAGCGATTTCTTTGAATTCACAACTATAACAGAACGCCTAACGAAATAAAATCCACCTGTACCCAAGTTCTGTAGCTTTGGTTAGAACTTCTCGCATCGAAAAATGTGAAACAAAATATTCCATCGTTTCTCGAAAAGAGGGAAAAAAGTGTGTCTGGAAAGACAACCGTCGGCTATACCAAATATTCAGGTATGTTCTAGGTTTCGACTCGAATTGAAAACGAAAAATTTTTTAAATCCGCATAACTCATAAATTGGTGTTCTCAAATCCGTATGTTTTTGTGTATTCGAAGTTTTTGTTCGAAAAAACTTTTTTTGGACTAAAGATCGCTAATTTGCTAACCGCAGCATGATAGCAATGTTTAATATTTTTAAAATCGTGAAAGCTGTAAAGAATCGCAGGAAAAAAAGTTTCTATCGCGAAAATGGCTAAAATTCGCGAAAAATTGCAAACTTTTAAACAAACACTAAAATTTATTTGAAATCGCTAAATCGGTAAAAAAAAAACAAAATGTCGGAAAATAACAAAAAAAATTGCAAAAATAGCGAAAAATCGCGTTTAATATTTCAAACCAGGCAAATAATTGATTAAAAGTCCCTAAAACTATAAGGATTGGCAAAAATTAGGTAAAAATTGCCAAATTCGCGCGAATTTGCTAACATCGGCATGATAGCAAAGGGAACTATTTATTATAAATCGTTAAACCTGTTAAAAATCAGAAAACTTACTGAAATAAATCGCTTCTATCGCAAACATGGCTAAAATTCGCGAAAAATCGCAAAATTTTAAACAACAAAAAAACTAGTTTGAGATCGCTAAATCGATTAAAAAAACAAATTGCCTGAAAATAACATTAAAATCGTTAAAAAAAATAAGCTGTAATTACATCAAAATAATGAAAAAGTCGATTTTAAATAAAGGGTAAGTTAGCGACTTTTGCATTTTAGATAACGATATATTTTTGATTAAATTGGATAAAGAAGTTTCTAAGCTAAAAACAAAATTTATTTTTATACCCTTCACCGAAGGTAAGAGGGTATATATAACTTTGTCATTCCGTTTGTATGTTCCACAATATTGATCCTACACCCTATAAAGCATATATATTCTGGGTCCTTATGAAAAGCGAAGTACAAATCCGGTTGTCCGTCTGTCCGTGTGTATGTTGAAATGGGTTTTCCGAAAACCCCAGAAATGATGTGGACTAGGTTGATGTATATTTATGTCACATGTACTCCGTTTAAGTTTGCTATTGAAATTCAGCCAGAGCGGTCCAAAAATGACGGAGATATGAGCAAAAAAACACGACAACCTCTAAATTTTTCCAAAAATCCCTTGTTGTTGTTGTATTTTTTTTATTTCTGTATATCTTGAGAACGGCAAGAGCCAATGTTTCCAAATTAGGTACACGCATTTAGGTTGCCAAGACACACCATCCTACAAAATGTGGGCGGGATTGGATAAGTGGGCGTGGTACCTCCCGTACAAAAAAAATTAAAAATTTTATAAAAACCTAAATTTAAGGGCTGCCATATGTCCTATGGATATGACTTATATATCAAAATATCGGAAATTTTTAGTAGAACATCTTCTTTAAAAAACTCAGGAAAATCGGTTCAGATACAAAAAAGTTATGACCAAATTTTTTTTTTTTTAAATACCCACTTTCGGGAACCATAGATCTCCCCGAGTCCAAGCTTGATAACTAAAGTAAATGGGAAATTTCTTCTTCAACACGTCGGTATATAAATCTGCCATATCGGTTAAAAAATGGCAGAGTTATAACCGAAATACTGAATCCACAAAAATTACTCTTTTTATTATAATTAACTTTGTTAAAATATATATTTACAAGTTTATATAAATGTTTATATATAAATTTAACTTAAGTAAATGGTAAAATTCTTCCTTAACACGTCGGTATATAAAACTATCAAATCGGTTAGACAATGGGTAATTTATGAGCAAAATACTCCAAAAATGGGCTAAAAAACATCAACATTTTTATAAAAACCTAAATTTTAGGGCTGCCATATGTCCTATGGATATGACTTATATACCAAAATGTCGGAAATTTGTATGAGTTATAACCGAAATACTGGGGTCTAATCACCGCATACGATATCGAGCAAAATTCATCGAGATTAGTTATTTTGGTATCTTGAAACTCGATATCGAATGAAATGTATTGAATTTGAAATAATAGCATTCGACATCGAGTAGCTTGACATTACATTTATCGAGTTTTCATTCGATACGCCAGTGTCTATCGTATGCAAAAAAATTCTATAGTTTATTCGATACGATAGTATCGAATGTTGTGATTAGACCCCTGAATTCCCGAAAATTACTCTTTTTATACCCTTCACCGAAGGTAAAAAATATATAACTGTAATTTCTGTAATAAAAACTTGTGGATGTGAAATGCAGAACACCAAAAATGCTAAAGTAATCCACTTTCGAGTGGATTCGGATTCTAGAACACACCCGATTAATATATTTTTCAAAATAAATTTTTCGAAGTTAAGTGAGAAAAACAGTTGCTTGTTTCAATTTATGGCATTTTTGTTTCATAACAGATCATGAAAATTTGATTCTAATTTTAAACAAAAATTTACTTTGTTGACAATTCAAAATTATCCGAGTCAGTTTGATATCTAGAAGAAGTTTAATTTGAAAGGAACGAAGTAAATTGAACGTTTACTTTTACCAACAAAATTACTGCAAAAGTTGTTAATAACAATGTAATTGATATTTGAACTTGATATAATCTGTAAATCGGATTGATTTAAGTAAAAGTAAGATTTAACCAATCTCAAAATGCGATTGATTCAAGTATTATTAAGTTGATTCAATCCCGTACTTGGAATAATCCGAAAGTGTAATTTAATTGATTCTTGCCTAAAACAGAAAGAGGATATTATTATGATGGATTTACTAACCCGTTTTATACCTTACAGAATTTCAATTACAAAACACCAGCATCATGCCCGACATATTTTCTACTTTTAAATTTGATGAACATTGTACATATTTAACTAAAAATATAAACTAAATAAGAAATTTTGCTGCTGATTTTATTTGAAAATGAATAAAAAGAAAATAGTGTATGTTTTATTCTCGTTCTGTTCGTTTTTTTTTTTTTTTTTGTTTCTACACAAAACAAGCGAATCGGGTTTACCTACTTGTGTGGTGTTGTAGTGTCTACAACAAACTTTGGGTTTGCACGCATAAAGAATGCAATGCTGAGATATGCGACTAATATATATCTCATTTTACTCTCAGAGTGGCAATACCAACGAAAATTCAATCTTTTTTTACTTGATTTAAGAATTATGAACCTTGTACTTAAGTATAAAACACTTAATTTATCCCGAATGTTTTTCTTTCGGTGCACTATTAATTTGTTTGCTGGTGAAAATGTTATTAATTTTTTAATTCTTAGTTGTTTTTGTTTGGCTGCAGGTCCAAGTAAATAAATAAAATTAAAAACTAAAAATTCGTGATTTTTGCTTTTATATTTTTATTCCCAATATTTTTTTTATTATTTATAAATTTATTTATTTATTTATAAAACATGCAAAAAACAACACGCAGCAGGAGGAAAGA
Organism: Pollenia angustigena; assembly: GCA_930367215.1. Classification (NCBI taxonomy): domain Eukaryota; kingdom Metazoa; phylum Arthropoda; class Insecta; order Diptera; family Polleniidae; genus Pollenia; species Pollenia angustigena. The sequence goes on from OV884058.1 coordinate 176,895,870, forward strand.
GAACCAAAAAGATACAGAAGCGTATCATATATTTATGGACTTTTTGAAAGATGGAAAAACTCAGATATTTATGACGAGAAAAATTTTGAACTAGCATTTAGAACGGAAAACACTGTGAATCAGTTGTTTAGTAAGACAAAATCTAAAATAAAAAAGGAAGAAAAGTCAAATGTGGTGTATTAAATTCCGTGTAGTGGTGACGGGCCCAATATATGCAATTAAGTATACGTTGGGACGACAAAAACAAAACTCAAGATAAGGATATCACACATAAATCTGACCAACAAGCTAGTGACAAACCTATTGACCAAAAAACTGCGCTGGCAGCCCACTGTACGCTGACAAATCATAAACCACATTTTGAAGGAGTACAAATATTACAAGAAGAGAGAAATTACTCAAGGAGATTTACACTAGAAATGCTACATATCATTAATACTGACCCAGAACTTCTCAATTATCGACAAGATACAGAAAATTGTGCTCACATATACAGACAAATAATAAACAAAAACAGACGATCAAAAAACTAGATTTAGTTAAGAAAATCGTATAGTAAAGAAAACAAGTGTTTTTGTGAAGTTTTGTTATATTTTTTAATTGTTTACATGTAACTATCTTTATTTAATTATTCTTTGTTTTTTGTTTAATTTAATAATAATTATTTTATGTATTTAAATATTTAGACCCCTGAAGATGGTTAGCGATTTATTAAGGACTTGGACCCCTGAATTATATTTAACATAAGTTAATAACATGTTTCGTGAAGTCATATGTTTGACTGTAACTGGGTTATAGTATTTTGTCAAATCTTAATAATTTATCTGTTTCCCTCCTCCCCTTACAAGTAATTCAAAAATTCAAAAGAAAAGCCTTTACAATTTTTGACAAATAAATATGATGAAGATATTATCTTAAATATTCTGTTTTCAATATTTTACATTAAAGCAAATGTTACATGTGCAACAAACAGGCATTGATTGACTTGCGTCTTTGTAGAAGCTTAAAACTATTCTTTAAAGTTATTTGATTAAATATTTCTTTCTTTCATTCTTTCTTAATTTGATCAATTTTTGTTTTGTGTTAATTTTCAGAATGAAAGAATGAATGTATTTGTTCAGTTTGTTGCAAAATGCTCATGTGTTGCAAGTATTTTTTGCATGTAGAACTAGAATATGCATGTATGTATGTATATTTTGTAAATGCTTGTAAATAACAAACATTTCAATCACTTAAATTAAAATTTCTATTACAATAGAAAAGAAAAGAATTTTCTTTTTTTGTTAAGCTTTAACAATATTTATGTTTGTATTGTTATATTTAATTTTATTTGCAAAAGAATTTTAGAAATTGTATTTGCCGGAAAAATGAGAAACATTTAAAGTGAATTATTTAAACATAGGAAATTATATTGAGGACTTAATTGAAATGGTATTTCTTAATTACAAAAATTAATTTGGTCTTTAAAATATGCTTTGATGATCTCTTAAACAGTAAACCAAAGTCGGCAATTTGATTTTTAGAACACATAAATCGTGTATTCTAAAGTAAAGTATTAAAGTGTGACCTTAAAAATGGGATTGTGTAAGAGATTTTAATTGAAAAGGCTCTCCGATTTGCAAATGATTACTCAAATTTTTATTAATTGATATATCTATGCTAATATATTAAGGCTTTAAGGCTTTAAGGCTTTTTAAAGATAATGGTAAGTCTGCGAAGATAAAAGTTATTTTATATAAGTGTTGTATTCTTAGTCGAAACTCCTACAAGTCAAGGTACAGAGCGGACAAGTTTTAAGAAAATTATTTTTCGAAACTGGGAATTATTTCCTTCCGAAGGTTACTTTATATTATATTCGACATTTTTTATTTTTCGAATTTATTCTATGAGCTAAATTTCAGTTATGTATTTTATAAAGCTTTTTTGTAATAGTCCTATTCCTTCAATTATTCAGAAATGACTTTATACACTACCAGACTATTATATTGTATTTTCTTGTTACATTTTACCTTAGCTTTCCTTTGGAAAGCAATGAGGTATATTGTATGTACAGAAAAATTTTCAATTATTAGACACCAGCAGAATGTAATTTGTTAAAATAGTTGAGTTAAATACATACAATTTATAAAGTATCACTATCCAGTGTGACACAAAGAATGCTGACGAAGGCCGTAGCGGGCCAGAAAATGCATTACATTCTGCTGGTATCTAATAATTGTAAATTTTTCTGTACATAAAATATACCTCATTGCTTTCCAAAGGAAGGCTAAGGTAAAATGTAACAAGAAAATACCATATAATAGTCTGATAGTGTATAAAGTCATTTCTGAATAATTGAAGGAATAGGACTATTACAAAAAAAGCTTTATAAAATACATAACTGAAATTTAGCTCATAGAATAAATTCGAAAAATAAAAAATATTGAAAATAATTTTTCTTGAACTCAATTTCATTCTGCAAAAATCCTCCATTTAACTCATAAAAAGGTTAGAAAATCCAATTTAGTCAACTGTTAATTCATCGTTTTTCAATGTTTTTGTAACAATAATTTATCGGCAGAGCAAGTTTTTATATGCACAAAAAAAAAAAAAAAAAAAAAAAAAAAGGAATTTTTACTACTTGAAAATTAATTAAAATTGTTATTGACAATCTTTCATTTTTGACGTGGCTGGGGCTCGAATCCCGGCCGGCAGGTTACCATGACATGTTTCGATTGCAACCACTCAATCTCCTCAGATGGATTTGCCGTCTTACACTCGCAGCCATCGACGACTGCTGACGTCAATAGTCAAACATCAATCCTTAAACCAAATTGTATTCTAACATTTGGTAGATCGAAATTTGCTTTCCTGAATGATTATCCATTTTTATTGATTTTACATGTTTTTTCCTTACTTCTGTTTTTTAAATTTCATGAACTTAAGCCTAATTAAAAATATTAAAAATTTGGGTTAAAAACCATAAATAGTTCAACAAAATAACCACAATACTAATTATTTAAAAAAAGAAAAAAACTCAAAAATTAAAAAAAACTTAAAAATATTTTCAAATTATTATATTGCACGTGCACATTTAATTTTGTATTAGCTACCAGTGTAGTGTTGGTAGTAATAATCAATTTAGGTTTTGATGTGTTCGGCATATTCATAAATTTGGACAACTTTTAGACTTATAAAGAGCTCATAATAAAAGTTTTACAAGTAGGCTTATTTCGGTAAAAAAAAATTGAAAAAACTTGGTGGAAGTTAGAAAAGTTTAAATTTAAACTCGTTCTTTCCTGTCTCTAACGGTAAAACATTGCAATAACCGCATGTACGAGTGTAAAGAAATTTGCATAACTTTTAAACTAAACGAGGTCCCATAATAAAACTTTTACAATAAATTAAGGACAATATAAGCTTATTTCCGTTAAAGAATAAACAAAATTAGGACTGAGTTAAAGAATTAAAAAAAAATTAGGACTGAGTTAGAAAAATTTTGATTTAAATTGGTCATTTCCGGTTTCGCAGATAAACAAAAATCTGGAAGTTAAAAAAGTAGTTAGTTTAAACTGAAAATGGTCGTAAATGTTATTATTAGGGCAACTTAAACAGTACGTTTTCGATTTGTTTCTAGATACATCACTGTCCAGTGCAAAGTATTAAACCTATAGTTTGGTGAAAAAGATTAATAAGATTGCTAATAATCAAAATATGAAAAACTTGCCCTGCTTATTTTTAAACCATCTGATTTATTAGTTTACTTTATAAAGTTGTTTTCTTAAGTGCGTGTGTCTGTCCTTCTGTGTAACAGTTTTTATAACTTTATAATTTAAATGCATTATCTAATCAACTAAAGCGCGTACTTGAAAATTTTGCCTAAATGACTTTTATTGTAATGGTTTTATGTAATTACTTTACTTAAAGTAAAACGAATACAAAAAAAGATTTCAAAGGATGTTGAATAATGTATATACGTGCTATTATAACTCCAAAAGTGTGTATGAGTAAGTGTGGGAGTAAGACAGGTGCCATGTAGAAAATTGTTTGGTAATATCACTTGTAGAAAGTATTTCTAAAAAGTACCAAAGTTAAGATACGATCTTAGGTTTCGTCTTGCTGACAAAAAAAAAAAAAATGAAGTGACGATAACGAACTCGGTGCCATGTTATATCGTCCAGTGACAAATCAAAATGTCCAGTGACACAGTGCCCATAGACGTTATGACGCTCAAAAAAGTGTCATAGTGTCCATGGATAATACGACGCTTTTAAAAGTGTCAAAATGTCCATCAGAGCAGTGTCGTAATGTCCGCGGAAGTTATGACACTTTGCAGAGTGTCATAATGTCCACAACATGTTGACAAACTCAAGCATAGCCGGCCTTCGGGATGTTCTCCTCTATGGCTTAACAAGTACCAGCTTCGCTAACTAAAGCTTCTCTTCACAGCTGGCCTTCGACCTGGCGCAAGGATTTTCTTCTCTATGTTATAACAAATACCGGCTTTATAGACATTTCCAAAAGTGTCATATTGTGCACGGACACTATGACAATTTTTGGAGCGTCACAGTGTTCAGGGACACTGTATAACTGGACGTTATGACATGCCACAACGAATTCTATTTAAGGCAGTTTAACTTCGAAACACTTTATACTAACGCCAAAGTTTTTTTTATAATACAATTTTAATTAATTAAATGTTCTTAAAATTATTTGAAATCATGAAGTCAATACGATAAAAAACGATTCAATCAATTTTTTAAATCAATTTAAATAAAAATTAATTGATTCCAAATGAACATATATTTATTATTTCGTTGGATTTTCCCTATAGTTGTGATTTCAGGGAAATTGATAATGAAAAATAAAAATTTGATTGCAATTGAATTGATTGCAATTAAATAAATTGCATTAAATGATTTCTAAAAAAAATATGTATTTCAAAATTATTGCAATTACAACATATTGTAAATTGACATGATTTCATGTTGAAATCTTAATTTATTTTTAAATTATTGAATGAAATAAGTTTAGCTGAAATGAGTTTTTACAGCATTAGTTTTGCTAAAATTTTAAAATACTTTTGAAATCTTCATTATAAGTTAAAGTTTTTAAGACAATTCTTGAAGGATTGTTTTCAAAAAAAAGTTAGGGAATTGCTTAGGAAGTAGTGTTGATTTAATGTCTGAACTGTTTTTAAAAGTATGTAATTCAAAATTAAAATTTGTTGATGCCAAATCATTAGGAATTTTATAAACTCAACAATTATGCATATTTTATTAAGATTGGTTAATACATTAATGTAGATACTAAATATGTATAAGCTGTAGCAAGCAACTAGACCATAAGCTTTGCGTAATTGACACAATTTTGTTGCTGAATTAACAAATATCTTTAAAATACTAAAATTAAAGTTTTATTTATAGTAGACTCAATTTTTTAACAAATCTTGACCAATAATTCTAATAGCAGGAAAAATAAAGGGAGTTCTTTAAAGTTCAATAGCACTAACGACAGGTTTAGCTGTCAAATGAACTGTCATACTGTGCTCAATTTTTGGCACTTATGATCTGCATACTCTCATCATGAATTTATTGAAATTTACTTTGAAAATCAGTCATCCACTCGTGCAACTTATGGACGACTTCGTGATTTTTATGGCGCACGGCTCAACTTTGGCTTAACAGGTTCTTTAATATACCGCGAATGGAATGAGACCACTTCACAACAGCAAAGAAAAAAATTGTTCACCAATTATTTATCAAAACTTAAATCAGTTTTAATTAAAAAATTTAATCAAGTGAAAATAACGGTGAATTAATACTATTAATTTGCACCAGAGATCAGCAATGAATCGTTTTTTTGCTACTCATACTGACTCATGCAATTGTAAGTATAAGTGCGTAGAAATCATTTAAACTAAACTACTCTGACTCACTCATACTCACAAGATAAATATTTATGAGTGCGACGTCGACATTATACGCATACTCATAAATGACGTCAGATTGATTTATAATTTCAAGAAAATACTTACAATACTCATAATTATTCAAATCATTTAGCTCATCCATTTGCCGTTTTAACACAACAGATAAAACACACAAGTTAATAATCAGCGCTGCCAGATAAATTTGCCGAAAAATCGTCCACTTCATACATGCAACTTTAGTAATCTGTAATTGCCAAATCGATACTTCGCTATTTCGTGGACAAATCTGGCAGCCTCGCATTTTGCTTCGCCTATACACATTGAGTTTAGTAGATTCTAAATCAAACACTACAAATGTTGATAAGTATGAGTACGATGAATAAAATGAAACTTTTGAGTGAATATGAGTTTGAATAACATTGGAATAAGTATGAGTGCGTATAAGTACAAGAATTTATGAGTCATGATTTAGCTCTACTCACTTTTTCACTACTCATTGCTGATCTCTGATTTGCACCCGTAAACGAATTAACAAATTCACATGATTGAACGTTTTATTAATTTGATTACACTTTTAATTAAAACTGATTTTATTTTTGATAAATGCTTTAATTGAAAAAATTACAGTTTTGTGCGATTAATACGTTGGTGGCATAACCAAACCTTATTTCTTTTAAGATGGAATAAATTGGACGTCCAGAATGCGCCTCATGAAGAACTGCCGCGGTGCCGCCCATATCCCCAAAATCATTTTCAATTGTTAATGCCAAGTTTCGGTCTTTCAAATCAAATAAAAAATTATTAAAATTTGATCAGGAAACTTATTTTTGTTCCCGACTAAAATAATTTATTGTCCAAGTTCGGTGTCAATCAGTCCAGTGGTTCTTGAGTTTTAGGAGCACATAAACGGCACAAACGTTTTTATATTTCGTTAGCTAAAATTCAAAAGGGCGTAACTAACAAAAAATTCAAAATCTTGTTTTTGATCATGTCTTGACAAAATTTTACACTTCTGCGATCAAATATGACGCTTTTATTAACAAAAAAAAAAAAAAAAAGGGACGTAACTACAAAGGTGTTTATTTTATAAGTGCAAAATTATGTAATAACAATTTTTTTTCCAACAAAATATAATGAAATGGTTTCCTTTTACAATTTTTTGAAGAATTCCATGGACGGCGTATCAATGCATGTTTTAAGACATGTTTATAGTTTTCATTTTAAAAAGTTTTTTTTTTCTTCTACAGAATATCTTGTATCTTCATGTATATAATTCTTCCTAATTATATGTACATTAGCTTCAATGTCAACAAAAGGGTGGCTTAAGTAAAAGTACTCAGATTCACTTGAATAGGTCAAACAATCCAATAAAAAATGGAGCTTTGAACGAAGCAGGTTTGTTAGGGTGAAACATAAAAGTTTCGCTTATCATAGCGCTTACATATGACATGAATTTTATATGGCGAGTTCCCACTTTGAAGCATACATTTTTGACACATCAAGTGCATTATTCATGTATGTAACGATCAGCTTTACATACTGAATGTTTTCGTTTTTGAAAAATTTTCAGAGTAAAATCAAAAAATTTACGCCCCCTGAAGAAGTAGAAAAATACTCTACGAAACGTTGGGAAAACCTGTAATAAAATTGATGTTTTTTTTATATTGAAGCTTCAGGCCTAACAAGCTCCTTATCAATAGGAAAGGGATTTAAAATTTTGAAATTGGCCAACTTAAAAAGAAGAACATAAATCTTTAGACCATTTAATAAAAATTATGATCTAAAAGAGTTTTTTTTTTATATTTATACAAAAAATTTTAGTTCTGTCATTTTTGATGATGTTTTATTTGCTCAAAATACAGAATTATTTTAAGTTATGTATGTCAATTTAGCTGAATTATTTTCAAGTTTTGACTCTTTTGCCAAATTCTAAACTGACACCAGTCGAATTAATATGAACTCCAACAAAAATTTATTTTATCAAAAGTTTCACAAGTCCGATTAAGACTGTTTAGCACTTAGCAGTAGGGAAGTTCTTCCATTATATTTTCTGACATAACTAAAAGTAAGTCACTTTTATGAATTGTAACTTTATATCAATTGAAACATAAGGAAAGATAAAACTGATTTTTAGTAACAGTTAACAACATTAAAATACACTGATATTTTTTTATAGATAAATAAGTGCATTTTGAATAGTTTCGGCATATAAGCCCGGTGCTGGGGAACATTCCCAAGAATGCAACGCTGCTCGTATGATGATTGCTGATTTGTTATTTCTTTTGCTTTTCACTTTTTATGTCATCATTGGTTTAAGCTGGAGGTCCACACCACGCGGTACTCGCTTTTTCGCAGCATACGCAGCTGTCAAAAAAGTAGAATCTGTGTAGTTATACGTAGTAAGTTACATGCACAAAAGCGTAGATGCCTTGAGGCGAAAAGTAGGTTTACTCTCTACTTTTGTAAGCGTCACAAGCAGCGTTCGAACAAATCAGCTGATTTTGACAAATTAAATTTTATTTTTACTTGTGCTGCTGCACAAAAAGCGTTGCATGTAACTTGAAACGTAGAACGCAAGTAAAGGCCCAGTTAGGCGAACGTTGCTGTACCCGTAATGTATCGCACCGTACTGTGAGTACGTTTAAAAACGTGTCATATGTTTTTCCCATACATAAATGAAAATACATAAAACAATACACACAGTGATGGGACTTTTTTAATGGTGACCGCTGTGCAGAAAAAATACCAACGTCAATAAATAAATATTTATTTTATGGATTTACAATAAACAAATAAGTATGTATTTTATTATATATGTATATTTTTAGCATACTAATATTGTAAATATGCATACACCAAACAAGGTTTTGATACCATTTAAAGCCTTTTATATGCTTCTCATTTCCATTGTATGTGTATATGCATTTGATTATTTTGTACTTCTAAGCATATGTAAATTTGTATATATGGAAGTAGGTTGTATTTTTAGTGGTTCGCAATTCCATAGCTTAAAAAGTACCAAAAAAGAGCAAAAATACCCGCATTCAATGTTACATACAAGCCGCCCATCACTGTCTTACAAATGTCACGTAACAACGGCATGAAATTCTGTTTTATACAGATTGGTACGTTGCAACTATGGTACATTGCATTTCGGTAATCTATTGTATTGGTTTTCATATAACAAAAAGCGAACAACTGATGTATACAGTACAGATACGGTACAGCAACGTTCGCCTAACTGAGCCCTAAGGTTATAAAAGCATGCGTTGCGTGGAGGCGAAATTGCGTGGTATGGACATCCAGCTTTAGCCTTATTCGTGCTTTATCTTTGTACAAACGTGCTAAGTGTTACAGTCCACTACATATCAATAAAACAAACAAAATAATTTCTATTATTTTGTTATATTATATTCATCAACACCCGGAAAAAATTAAATTTTTAGTTGAGCCACTTTTGAACTAGGTGTGCGAAATGTTGTCTCTGAAGATTATTTCACCCTAAAATCAAATTGGTTCTTCATGTTTTTTCAACTTAAAATCATTTTCATTCAAGGTGATTCGTAGTATTATTTCAATATCAATTTCATTCTGCTCTAACTTTGCTGGAATGTAAAATGATCATTAATTCCAAATGTTTGAAAAGATAAAAATGTTGTTCGCAAGTTATTGTAAAATCATGTTAAATTATCATGAAGTAACTATGAAGCAAAATCACTACCGAAAACTGTAGAATTAACCTTGTTTTCGACGATTTAACATTGATTTTTTTATGTGTGTAGAATAATAATTGAGCAAAGTTCCTTAAAATCACCTAAAGACAAAACATTTAGTAAAAATAATCTTGTAATTGTTCTGGCGGGTCAATGACTGCCCGCGGGTTCCAAATAGGGTACACGCTCAAAAATTTGTCTTCAAATTTTCTGTTGTAAATTTTCATATGGTCTATACTTTTTAATTAAATGTTACATAAAAACAATTAAAAATTTGTATATAAATTTCCCAAACAATCTCGGAACGGTTATTGCAAGAAATAAGTTATAACAGGGACCCATTTTCTACTGATCATCTTCTGCATTTTCATTTCTTTTACCTCCTTGACTTTCCAAAATAATTTTGCATGTTTTCATACATTGTTGCCATAATAGTACCCGTAGATAACTCTAACTGTTAAAAAAAGTATGACATATTATGTTGCATTCATCCATCCTTAATCTATGCTCGTTTCTATCCGCACTCAAATCTACAAATTTGTACAATGGGAAGAAGGGGCATAATTGTGTAAGTGTGTAGATGCCTTCATTTAAACGTGTACCATTTGAGCGTGAGTGTGCCATGTTTGCAAAAGTATGAGTTGGCATCATTGAAATTAAGTGTTTACATGCCTTTTTTGTCTTTTCTCCTTCGAGGCTATAACAACTCTAATTAGTTAAGTTTGTTTTGTAGTTCCAACTTCGATGTACTCATTTTTAAATGAACGTATGTTCGCATTTGTGTTTGGCTGTATTTGAGAAGTTTCACTCGACATGGGAAATATGTGTGTTTATTTTGGACTGTTTGTACTCTTAAAAGTGGTAAGTTTATCATGTGTACTTCGAAAGTTTACAGGCAAATCGTTAGAGCCGGCAAGCAGCCAGGCAATCTTATGTATTTAATAATCTCGGGACTAACGTATACGTTTAAAATGAACTTGACAAAAGAGCTCTTTAGTTTTGTTTACAGACAGTAGAGCCATTTGCGGAAAAGAAAAATTTTTGGAAATTTTTACTATTGTGAGTTCGTTTACAGTTTTTTTTTTTTAAGAGGAAGTGATTTTATGAAGATTAGGTCTCTTAAAATTTATTAAGAATTACTATACATAAAGGACCATTATTGCAACTTACAAATAGTTGAGGAGCCGCAGAACAAAGCGTTCTTTTTTACTCACTTAAATTTAGGTAAATTATTTCGCCTCCTTAGCAAAAGCTTTGATATTGTTACAGGTAACACTGGGGTTTATAATTCTTATTCGCTTAATTGTTTTATTTGTTTAATATTTTTAGTTTCTAAAATCTTTGAAATGCGCATAGGAATAGCTTATCCCATCAACAATAAATTTCAGTTTATCAATAGTATGAAATGGGAATTTAGCACATTTAAACGAAATTGGTTTTGGTTATTACAAGGTAACATTAGCCCACAAAAGTGACTAATAAGCTCACATCAAGTTTATTCTCATGGCAACTCATGGTATAAGTGAACTTTAAGAAATTGAAGCTGCCATATTTTCAGCTGAAGATATGGTAACGTAAATAACAGTTTTATGGCAAATTAAATTATTACGTGTCACATTTAAATAAACAAATTTAAACAAAAAAAAAAAAAAAAAACAGAATTTTCCATAAATAATACAAATAAAGTACAAAAAGATTGATTTCTGCTTCGGTAAAAACAATAAACAAAAGTATGTCGTTGCTACTACGTATTTTATGAAATCAAAAGTAGTCGGTATCTACTACAATAAATAACATTTTTCATTTTATCGGGCAGTTGTAATAATGGACAAACTTAATGGTCACTTTATCGTTCACGATAGTTATTGGTCATGTTAACTATCTGGAACTTTATGAATAGGTTGCAAGGTTGCATTTATGTCCCTTAATAGTTGACAAGTTAAGAGAAATTTAATGTCATTAATTTAGTTGTAGTCAAAAACAACGAGGAAAATTGATCGCGATAATTAACCATCATAACGAAATTGTAACTGTTAAATTAAATGCCTAAGTAGTTAAAAACAGGTTTCAGCAAACACCGAACAATATAAACGAAGAGTTAAAGCCTGTTGCAATTAAAAACTGATCAACATTTTTGGCAGGAATCAAACTGGCAACCCTCGTACTATTAGACTGTCTCACTAGTTTAATTTAATTTGTTTCATTTCTTATGCAGATGAATATTGTACTGTTAACAGACCCCTCGTAAGTATTTAACAGTCTAATGTATGTAAGTGCATAATTAATGGATTGTTGGAAATTTTGCTTTTTGTCTTTGCAACATAACCCTGGATTCCCTTATGAGTTCAAACGCATTACAGTGGGATGGCTTCCTACATTTGTCTCCAAAAAACATAAGGACTGGTCCTAGATCATTGAAAGTTGGCAACAAGTAAAGGGTGGTTAAATTTCAAGGGCCGATGTTGATTTTGAATAAAACACAAACTATTCAGGAAATTATTGTAATTTTATTTTATTATGATATATTGGTATTATTCAATTATGTATGGAACAAAATATCGACCAAATGGGCGCCGCGACCACGGCGGCACACCTCCATCCGATGGTCCAAATTTTCGATGACCCTGAGGCATAATGGAGGTTCTATGCCGTTAATGTGCCGAATTATCTCATCCTTTAGCTCTTGAATTGTTGCTGGCTTATCGACGTACACCTTTTCTTTCAAATAACCCCAAAGAAAAAAGTCCAACGGTGTCAAATCACATGATCTTGGCGACCAATTGACATCGCCATTACGTGAGATAACACGGCCATTGAATTTGTTGCGCAAAAGAGCCATTGTTTCGTTAGCTGTGTGGCAAGTGGCACCGTCCTGCTGAAACCACATATCGTCCACATCCATATCTTCCAATTCGGGCCATAAAAAGTTCGTTATCATCTCACGATAGCGAACACCATTCACAATAACTGCCTCACCGGCCTCATTTTGGAAAAAATACGGCCCGATGATGCCGCCAGCCCATAAACCGCACCAAACAGTCACTCTTTGTGGGTGCACTGGTTTTTCGACAATCACTCTTGGATTATCATTCGCCCAAATGCGGCAATTCTGCTTCTTGACGAATCCACTGAGGTGAAAATGTGCCTCATCACTGAAGCTGATATGCATTAATTTTGAACGCCCATTTTCATAATAAGTCTGGATAACTTTAACACGTTGTTGGATTGTGTATCTCTCCATGGTTCAAATTGAGTAAGTCTGAAATAGAGAAATATCGAACCAAATTCGGAAAAAAACTTGGCTTTAGGTGTGGTTCACATTCAACATCGGCCCTTACAATTTAACCACCCTTTATTATAATAACTGAATTAAGAAAAAAATGGAATTTCTTAAAACTCAGCCACAGAAGGACAAACACTCGGGATAATTCAAGTTTGTTATACTTACTTTAAGTACGAGTCGTACTCCAAAATTCAACTACGAATAATATTTTAACATTCTTCAAACAATCCTTAATTGGGATTATTTTCGAAAAACAATCCTAAAATATCTTAAAATAATTAGAACATTTTTAAACCAAGTAAAAAGTAGTGCCACTCTGAGAGGAAAATTACGAAGTGACCGTTTTAATCTCATTAAACTTACTAAAGTTTGTAGAAGACCCTACAACAACACCACGCAAGAAGTTAAAGAACGATTTGCTTGTTATGTGTAAAAACAACAGAACAAGACGAAAACTTATTATTTTTATGTTTAAAAAGTAAAATTGAGAACTCCGGCTTCTCATTTAGTTTATATTTTCTGTTATATATGTACATTAAGGTTTTAAAGTAAACACCATATCGGGAATGATGCTGGTGTTTTATAATTGAAATTCTGTGAGGAGTAAAACGGGTAAGTAAATAAATCGTAATAAAATTCTCCTACTAATTTAATTTTCGGATTATTTCAAGTACTATTTCAGGATTGATTATGGATAAGTTAAGTACATATATCGCTATTGAAAATGCGTACTTGAATCAATCGTTGTACTTGATTCAAAAAAATCCGTACTCACCGTACTATTAACACCGCTTCGCATTGATTTGGATTTTTTTGTGAATTCCATCGAAATGGGTAACGCCCACCATAGATCAAACTCAAATTTAGATATTCTTTCTTTTGTTGACTACAAAATGACAAAAGAATCATTTGATAACCCTAAAAATCATATGCTTTTGTTTAATATAATCTCTATGTTTTTTTATTTATTTATTTATTTACAAATTATACTTATAAGTAAATTATTAGTATAATGAATGGAGAGCTATGGCAACGATGGACTTAAGCTAAATTTTTTTTTTTATACCCTCCACCGCAATTAGTTGTGAAGAGGGTATATTCAGTTTGTCATTCCGTGTGAAACTTTTTTACTATTCATCTCAGACCCTATAAAGTATATATATTCTGGGTCCTTGAGTAATTTTAAGTCGATTTAGCCATGTCCGTCTGTCTGTCCGTCTGTCCGTCTGTCCGTCTGTTGAAAACACGCTCACTTTCGAAAAACTCAAAAGAAATCAACAAACTTGGTGTCAAATTGCTTGTAGTTATCCTAAGCAGTTTGGGATTGAAATTCAGCAAAATCGGTTCAATAGGATCTGAGCTATGAATCAAAATGTGGAACCACCACCTAAAAAAAATTGATAATTTTGTTACAAAAACTAACATAAATGGTGGAAAAATGCACAGAATGATATAAGATTTCGCAACAATTCGTTTTATTCAACTGGAAATCACGCTGTGAAATGTCGTGAAGATCCGTCAATAATTTACCCTAGGCCCCATATAAGCCCTACTCCCGGAAATCAGTATATTAAGCCTAAAACCCTAACTAACAATGCTATCATTACCAATTTTGGCAAGTCACAGTTACATAGGACTAGAAAAGAAACTGTTAAGTTTCGTGAAGATCGGTCCATAATTTACCATAGGCCCCATATAAAACCTACTTCCGGAAAACAACTTAGTACGCCTAAAAACGTAAAAAATAATGCTATCATAACAAAATTTGGTACATTAAAGTTTTATAGAACTAAAAATAAATCTTTGAATTTTCGTGAAGATCGGTTCATAATTTACCGTAGGCCCCATATAAACTTTACTCCCGGAAAACAACTTAGTACGCCTAAAAACGTAAAAAATAATGCTATCATAACAAAATTTGGTACATCAAAGTTTTATAGGACAAGAAATAAAACTGTGTAATTTCGTGAAGATCGGTCCATAATTTATCCTGGGCCCCATATAAACCCTACTCCCGGAAAACAGTTTAGTACGCCTAAATCCGTAAAAAATAATGCTATCATAACAAAATTTGGTACATCAAAGTTTTATAGAACTGGGAAAAAGACTGTGAAATTTCGTGAAGATCGGTCCATAATTTACCCTAGGCCCCATACAAACCCTACTACCGGAAAACAGTTTAGTCGCCTAAATCCATAATTAATAACAAATCGTCACAGTTTAAGATAATAATAACATCATACAGATATTACTCCTTAAACATTCGAACTGTTGGTGGAGGGTATCAAAGATTCGGCACAGCCGAATATAGCACTCTAACTTGTTTTTAAATGGAATAGTAGAGGCTACAATTTTTTAAAAAATTTAAAAAGCTTTTAATATTGCCATTCGTCATAGTACAGTCTATTAGTTGAGAGAAGTCGTTATTATTGATATTGGTGCTTTTAAATGAATTAATGTGGGGACAGTTTGAAAAGGGATGCTTATTGGGTTAAAACCACAGAATGGACATTGTTTTGGTAGGTTGCTATTGATTATATGAGCATTTGAGATTCTAGTGTGACCTAGTCTTAGTCTAATTATTTTGATTTGGTCTCCGCTCGGTAGTATATTGTGGTTTATTGTGGCATTATTTTTGTTGGGGTTGATTTTTCTGTACCAGTCTGTGGTTAAGTGCCAATTGTCACTAACTTTTGTCTTGAAAGAGTTTTTTATAAATTTTTTATATCTTCGGAACTTAGATTTGGTGTGGTTATTAGGGGAGCAGTTAAAGCTGCTTTTGCGGCTCCATCCCCTGCCTCGTTACCTTTTATTCCGATGTGGCCCGGAATCCAGATGAGTTTAATGTCAGGTTGCCTTTCAATAAGAAACTGTCTGATCATGTTTGGGTAAAATTGGTCATTATTGCAGTTTCTTATGGCATCTAGTGCAGAGAGAGAGTCGGTACAGAATGCGTATTTTCCCATGAGCCCGCTAACATATTTAACAGACTCGTGTATTGCTATCATTTCAGCAGAGAAGTTAGTGCTGTATTCGGGCAAAATTGAATTAAATAATATTTTGTGTTTGTCTACAATGCTAAAGCTTGTGCCTTTAACGCCTTTAGAGCCGTCTGTGTAGACAAATTCGTGGTCGTTTAGCTTGTGTTGCATTTCTCGAAATCTTTGAAGGTATATTTTTGCGTTTGTTGAGGATTTTTTAAATCCGTTGAGAGATGTGTTGATGTGCCAGTTGGGAAATTTATTCGGATATTTTTGCTTGATGTTGTATGGTATGTTTAAGTTGTGGCATAATTGAATAATGGCATAATTATTTGAACGTATTATATACAAGAAATTATTTTTTCTTACTAAATCATGGATAATCCCTAACCAGCATGGTTTTTTTGCCGGGAGATCAACAATATCAAATTTAACTGTTTTTAGTGAATATTGTCTTGATGCTATTGAGATTAATAGTCAAGATGAGGTTATCTACACTGATTTTTCAAAGGCGTTTGATAAATTGTCTCATTCTGTCCTTTTGTTAAAACTTCAAAATTTAGGCTTCCATTCTAATTTTTTAGACCGGATAAAATCTTATTTATCTAGCAGAATGTGTAAGGTTGTGATTGAGGGCTTTGAATCTAAACCGTATATTCAAACTTCTGGGGTACCTCAGGGTAGTATATTAGGGCCATTATTTTCAATTTATTTATCAATGATATAATTTCTTGTTTCAACAAATCTAAATTTCTATTATATGCTGATGATCTGAAAATTTTCCTGAAGGTTGATTCGGCGGCTGATGTATTTAATCTACAGAATGATTTAAATAACCTAGTTAGATGGTGTAAACTTAATAAGCTTAACTTAAACGTTGAAAAATGCTTTCATGTTTCGTTTTATAGGAAATTAAGTCCTATTAAGAATGAGTTTTATCTTAATGGTGTTAATCTTAACAATGTAGACTCCAAGCTTGATTTGGGTGTTGTCTTTGATTCATCCATGTCGTTTGTTTCCCATATTGAGTTTATTATTCCTAAAGTTTATAAAACGTTAGCTTTTTTAAAAAGGAATTGTTTTGAATTCCATGACCCATACACATTTAAGCATATTTATACATCTTTTGTTAGATCAAAGTTAGAATATGCTTCAGTTATCTGGAGTCCTTATATTGCTATTCACATTTCTCGTGTTGAGAGAGTACAACGTGTGTTTATTAAATATGCCTTACGCTCAAATACTCAATTCCATTCTGCTCCTTATGAGTCTAAATGTCTTCTTATTGGCTTGAGAACTTTAGAATACCGTAGAAAATTACAGTCTATCCTACTCATATATGATATAATTAATTCAAGGGTTGATTGTCCTGAATTATTATCTTTAATACCATTCAATATACCAGCTAGAAACTTGAGGATAATTGACACATTTAAAGTTCCAGTTCATCGTACTAATTATGCTCTTAATGGCACTTTAACGAGAGCATTTAATTATATTAATAAATTAAATATATGCCATCAAAAAAAATCTAAATCGCATATTGAATTTTGCACATCAAAAGATAATTTAAAGTTATTTCTTTTGAGTATTTTATAAAATTTTTTATATATGTATATATTCCAATTATTAACTTTTTTTTTTCTTTTACTTTATAATATATTTTTCTATGTTAGGTTAGTTGCATAGTCTGTAAGGAACTTTGTTTTCCATAGACTGAAATAAATAAATAAATAAATAAATTGTACTACGCGAGTTAGTGTTGATTTTGTTGAGTGGAAGTATTTTTGATTGATAACTTTTTTTAGGATATTGGACAGTGGATGTCGGTAGCTGAACATTATAGATTTGAAAAGCTTAGTTTTGCAAGGTCCCGATATTGTTCGATTGTCATTACATTTGCTTCAAATAACATGTTTCTAATTGGAGTCGTCCTAAAAGCTCCTAGGGACATTCGTATGGCTGAGTTAAATATTGTTTTCAATTTATTTAAGTCGCTTTTTGGAGAAAACCCATACAAATAAATACCGTAGTTAATTTTGGCGATAATGATTGAATAGAGGATATTTAAGAGGGATGCCGTGTTACAACCATACTTTTTGGACGAAAGACATTTTATGATATTTAATCGTTTGGAAAGTGTAGAGTTGATGTTTACATTTGTTTATAGATAGCTGTGCTCCTGAGAAAGTGCACCAGTTTGTTATATCCGAGATCAACTCGTTTAAGGCAATGTCTTGGTTTTTGGTTTTGTTAAGCTTTTTTATTATAAAATAATCATCGGCGTATGCCACAAAGTCTAGTTCTTTGTGTAAAGAAATGATATTAGAAAGTTTGTTATACGCTATCAAGAAAAGAATAACCGAAAGTGGTGAACCCTGGGGAAATCCGTTTTCCAAGGGATAAGTCCTTGAGTAGTAAGAGTTATTCCTTGTCAAAATTTTTCTCTTGGTTAAATAGTTTTTTATGTAATTATTTATTTTTGGTCCTATTTTCCATTCGTCAAGTTGGTTAAGAATTGTGTGAATCCCTTCTTTGTCAAAGGCTTTGGAAAAGTCTAATGAGATTATTGATAGGTGATTTTTGTTTCGTAAAACTTGGCTAATTTTAAAATCTAAAAGGAGTAAGGGGTCAGAAGTTGATTTTCCTTTTATGAAGCCATATTGATTGCTATTGAGCAATTTGTTTGTGGTAACGAACCCCCAGAGCCTGTTTGCCACTATTTTGTCAAGTACTTTTGAACAGCATGGATTTAGAGAAATGGGTCTATAAGACGGTATTTTGGTTTTGTCACTATTTGGTTTAAGTATTGGTATAATAAGACTAGTTTTGTATGTTTGAGGGACGTAATTGTCTAGGATATTATTATAAAGTACGATTAGTCTTGTGCGTACTTGTTTTGAGAGATTCTTTATCATGGGGTACAATATACGATCTAAACCAGGGGTTTTACCAATTAGTTTGTTGAGTGCAGTAGAAAGCTCCATAAGAGTTATTTTTTCATCTATATAAGCTGCAGTTTTACTTGGAATGAGATGTTTTTTACTAGAAGTTACAGATTGCTTAATTTGTTGAAAAGTATCAGAAAATTTACTGTCGCTGGATTCGTTTGACCAGTATTTACAAAAAATGTTAGAAATGAGACTTGGATCCGTAGTTTTATTGTTAGTAAGTATGCAACAGATTTTTGTAGAGTTCTTCCTATAAGAAGAAAACTTCATTTTTTAATTGTATTTGGATATGGATCACATCATGATACAAATACACAAGGTAGTTCCACTTCTCTCTCACAATTATTTTTTTGAAGTTTATCGGAATTATTTGAAGTTTGTTTTTTGTAAATATTAAAAAAAACGTTGCCACATATTAAAAAAGGCAACAAATTCCGTTTGGAAATTATAAGACAAAATGTGTAATTTGCATTAACAGCTTTAATGTGAATTTTTAAGCACTTTAATTTGCTTAAGAGCTCAAAATAAAAAACAGCGGAATTCACTAATTATATGCATAAATAGGTTTTTTCCCGAAAATTAAAAAAAAAAAAAAAAAACATTATTTGTATGGTCTATCTTAATTAAAAAGAAATTTTACTTCATCTTTGAACAAATAATTTTAGATTGTTTTATGTATTAAAAAAAGATTCTTCCCAAAAATAACCTTTTTATAATATTTGCATTTATTTATTTTAATTACATATAATTTTTTCACAAAAATGGGCTTTTTATATAAAAATGTTCAACTTTAGGCAAAAAATCGTTGTTTTGTTAAGCCCGCATTCAGATAAAAAGTTAGGAAGATGGTTTATACGGCACCTATGGTTAATTTTTGACCCACCTGCACAATATTTTGACATGGTAGCTATTGTAAAACTCATTGTCCACAATTTTAATGTAAATACTTACATTTATAAGTAAGTAATGGCATAAAAACTATTTTCGGGATTAGTATTTGTATGGAAGCAATGGTCAAATATGGACCTATTTCAATGCAATTAGGTGAGATATTTTAATTGCAATAAAATTTGTTTAAACCAAATTTAATCTTAATAGCAGCATATACATATTTTTTGGGCTCAAAGCCCCAAATCCAGAAAGAAGCTTGTATGGGAGATACATTAAATTATGGACCGATCAACAGGCTTGGTCCTTGTGCCTATTAAAACCTATGTGTCAAAATTCGTCAAATAATCACTAAAATTGGGACCTGTAATTTGCGCATAAGTTTTACATATGCAGCCTGCCAGTCGGCCAGCCAGACGGACGGACATCGTTAAATCAACTCAGAAAGTGATACGTAAGGATGGCAGCAACATTTTAAGGAGTTACAAACATGAGCACAAATGCATAATACCCTTATCAATATTGTGTTGTGGGTATAAAAAGGTTCTTCCTTGTGACAATTAGAACTTCCTATAAAAAAAATTCATTAAATTATCTTCAAAATTGCGTTCTTTTAACGTTTTAAATTTTCGCACACAGTGTGCATGGAAAGCCAGCCGGTTGGACGGACGTACATCGTTAGATCGATTCTGGGTCTAGAACCAATATTTTTTATGTTTGACACAGCTGCACAAACTCTTCCGCATCGAATCAGTAGTACAAAATAACGTTTGATAAATGCTTTTAACTTTTTTAAAATATATTTTATTTATGTAACTTCTTATTTTCAACATTAGCATCCGATGTTAAGGACACCGTACGATGATAGTCTAATGGCACATACCAACGATTAAGAGGACATTTAACCATGATCACATATATTTTTTATGTCCTAGATTCCGTAATAAGGAAGTTGTGCGTTTGTGTTTTGAGAAGAACTGCCTTCTTGGCATGGCACCATCGTATTATTTAGTCTCAGCCATGACATGCATGTCTTCTAATTATCGAACCCGTAAAGAGGACATTTGCTACAAATAATAACAGCTGTGGATTTTACCCAAATCGTTGAAAGGGAGATATAAAAGCTGACCTAATCTTATAGCGGAGTCTTTACCCAATGTTGAGAGCACAGTGGGATATGGCCAATACGCCCAGTACTTTCAAACGGAAAAACATTGCCGCAATATTGAAAAATGTTTAATATAATAAAATAACGAAAAATAAAGTCACACTTATTAAAATACATAAATAATTTACAGATACTTCATAGAATACTAAAGATCTCTTTATTTATTTTTGCTCGTAATGTGTTGTTAGTTAATTAACCATTAACGCACAATTATCTGACATTTTTTTACACTTTTTGTGTTAAAACTGTTTTGGAATATTAAAGAATTTTAGGTTTAATTTTTTAACTCGTTTTTGTGCCTTTTTCTTTAACTTGTGTGTGCTATTTTCTATCTATCCCACCAAATCCAAAGAGTGATGAACGTTTCGAAGAAAATCTCATTCCGTGCGTCCAAACAAGAAAAATATAATTAAAACTTCTCTCATCTTCCACGATGATTAATAGAAGAAAAAAACTGAATCCTAGGCTTTTCTACGAAAGTAAAAAATAACATCAATTTCTATTTAAACATGGATGAACAAATGTAAACAACTCAATACGCACGACTTTCATTACAAAATAGAGTCACGTCTATATGACATTTCTTCGAAATGACACATAAAGTCCAACAGAGACGATTTGTCAACTCTACTTGCAAATTAGAGCAACTCATGTAGCAAGAGCAGGCAACGGAAGCAAAAACAATAACAAGAACAACGATAATAGTTATTATAACAACAAGTACAACTTTATAAGCGAGAGGTCTGACAGAAAAGTTTTTAAAAGTGTAGTCTATTAGAAAATACGATAAATGAATAAACTGAGATGTAGAATAGTTCAGAGATTATATGATTGTAAGATTTGAGTCAGAATGCTCGAAAATTTCGAAGACAATAAAACAAAAAAACGTCTTATTAACTACTTAACATGACTCTGCATTTAGAAAGTGTTGAAGACACGGTCACCCCATACACTAGTAAAAGTTCTGATAAGTCTACAGGAACTGGCCTTTGGAGCGTTGGTGAAAATCTTATAAGACAATTTCGAAAAGGATTCTCCTTCGTCCATTCTTCGCTGTGACTCAGCTCAAAAAGAAATCCAGAGATACCCTTGCTCTTCTAAATTTCTAGATACACATATACGGTTGCTTACTGGCGCTATGAAATTTTATACCCAAAATTTAAAAACATGACGCAAAAGCTCTAAAGTTTGCATATGAGTGCCACACTTGTTCCCTGCATCTCTGCAAAATTTAAGAGAACCTTGTTTTTTAAATTTAAATTTGAAATATTATTTTGCTCTTACACTATTTTTTTGTTTATCAAATAATAAAATTTTTGTTAATTTGACCATTAATTTAAATTCAAGTCGTTGTTTTTTTAAATCTTATTAATTTCAATTGTCTATATTAAAAATCTCTTACACTTGTAATTGTATAATTAAAAAAAATACTTTTCTTGAGCTTTCTTAATTTTACCTTATATTAACACAGAAAAAATTATTTTTCCAATTCAAACAAAAAATTTGTAGAATCAAACAATTTTTTGTCTGAAATCGGTTCTATAAACAAATTCGCATATTCAAACAATTTATTTGCATTTTGTTTATTGAAAAAAACACCGATTTTTTTTCAAACAAATAATTTAACGGAATCAAACAAAAAATTTACTGAAATTCATATATACTTCAAACAAATAATTTTGCTGAATTAAACAAAAAAGTTTTTGCACAAACAATGACGCGCACACAAGCAAGTACTGTTGGAGAAGATGAAGTAGAGCAGAGCGGCCGGCCGGCCGGCTGGCTTTGAGACACATTTTTTTTTTTTTGTTGGAATAATTTTTGAACGAAGTCTTATTTATACACACAATTTGTTTCTTCATCTCTCACTGTTGCTGCATCCTTCCCTTTGCTAATGAAGAAGAAATGTAACCAAAAACGGCGGCAGACCGACTCGATATGTTTTTCGTCATCATTCTATTTTTGTATTTGATGTATTTAAGAAAACAGTTTGAAAAAATTGAATACGGGATTTTGTTTGTTTTACCAACTTTGAAACCAACCAAAAATTTATTTTGTTTCTTATAATTTTGTTGTTTTTTTAAAATAGTGCAACTTTTTTTTACCTGCTATTGTTTTTGTTGTTTTTTTTTACTACAAACCTCGTCACGCTGTTTTATAATCTTCCCTGCAAATAAAATTTGACCACCTGATCCATTTACGACATGCTTTCGTTTTTAAACGACTTCAAAACTAATCCTCTTGAGTATACCATGGAGTAGTTTTAAAACTACTCCTTAGTAGTCCAAAGGTGGGTTATATGGTCCTGCCCTAGGACATCGTAGTGTTAAATAGACCATGTTTTTTCCATACGTTTGGGTTACTTTTGGACTAGTCCTGGTCCCTTGTGGGTTACTCTTTACACGCGTGTTTGGACTGGTCCTATTATTTGCAGTGTTTCTTATTGTTGTACTTTTTTAAAGTGTCCAAAAATAGACTGTATGTGTTTTTTTGTTGTAGTTCTTATATTTCACATAAAGAAGTGTTGCTTACGATCAAATAAAAAAATGCAAAAAAACGACAACATTAAGGAGCGTTAAATATTTCATACAAAATTTTGAAAATTTGAAAACCTAACGCGTATATTATATTTTTGAATGGTTGTCAACATTTTTGTTGGTTAAATAAAAATCAAACAAAAATATTAATTGAATCAGTAAAAAATTGGTAGAAATCAAAAAAATTTTCAAACAATCGTTTTTATACCCTTCACCGAAGGTAAAAAGGGTATATGAGGGATATAGATTAGGGTATTCATTTAATCGGGCTTTTACTTTAATCGGTTAATAATCGGTTAATTTTGTTATTGATCGGTTAACCGATTAATAAAGTTTTTTTATAAATTAAGTAATTTCAATATATAAACTTGAAAAATGGTTTATTCTTTAAAGTTTATTAGTTAAAAAAAAACAATAACACAAGAATTCTTGAAGTAAAACGAGCAAAAAAAATTGTTATTAGTTACATAAATAGTTTAAGGAGATCTTATAAAATAATCTTTTAGAAAAATAATCTGGTTAAAATGTCTAGGAATTAAGCTATGCTTTTCTTTAGTTTTGATGAAACTTGCGTTGGAAAAAATTTCTCCAGTATGTTGGAGAAATCGAAAACAACCCATAATACAGAATATCTAAATTCTCAGTCCTTTTCCTGGATTTCTCTAAACATATAAAATCTTCCATTATGTCCTGTTCTAAGTTTTAAAATTTTTAAACTTCTAATTGTTTCGGTTTATTCTGTTGTTGTGTTACTATCGAAAGTTTCTTCTGTTGTCAGGTCATCATCTAACTCATCCTGGCAATGCTCCACACCGAACATTCTGCAAAAATGTTAATATCCGAATTACTTAATTTATGTTACTGTATTTTTAGAAGGAATTATATTGTATGAAAATAGGGTTAAATACTAAAAAAAATTAAAAATTTTTTTACGTCGGTTAATCGGTTAATCGACTGAAATTAACCGGTTTAATCGTTAATCGAAAAAAGCCAATTTTAAATTAACCGATCGGTTAACCGATTAAATACCCTAGTACAGATGCAAAGACTGCAATGTCCACATTTAAAGTTTTCGTAATAAATAGTAAAAACCTCTAGCTCAAAGTATATTCATATTTATGTACTATATATCTGCTATTCAGTAAATAAGAATATGATGAAGATATGACGCAAGTTTCAACAAAATCGATATAGAGATTTGCTGGCAATTATAGTAATAAAATTGGAGATTGCTGTGTTTCTTTTATTAATCAAATGGACATTGCTGCTTTTTTACATGGTCAAGTACTTAAAAAATCAGAAGTTATAAAATTCTTAAACTTAATGGACATTGCCGTTTTTGCATCAATTCTTAATTTTTAAACATACTTTTTAATGGGATAAAAGTGTTTCTGGTAATGTAATATTCACTAATTACTAGCATTCATTAAATACAACTAAGAGGTATTATTAGTTACGTTTGTGAAAAAAGTGGACTTTGCAGTCTTTGCATCTATACCCTTCATATATAAGTTAGTCGTTCCGTTTGTAAATTCTTCAATATTGATCTAAGACCCTATAAAGTATATATATTCTGGGTCCTTATGAGGAGCGAAGTTGATTTAACCATGTCCGTCTGTCCGTTGAAATGTATTTTCCGAAGACCCCATATGATGAGGGCCAGGTTATTATACATTTATGTCACATATGGTCCGGAATTGTTTGCTATTGAAACCCAGCAAGATCGGTCCACAAATGGCTGAGATTTGAGCAAAAAACCACGACTACCACTAATTTTTTCCAAAAATCCCTTGTTGTTGTATTTTTATTACTTTTTGCTGTATATCTGAGGAACGGCAAAAGCCAAAGTTTCCAAATAAGGTACACACATTAAGGTTGCCAATATACACCATCCTACAAAATGTGGGCGGGATTGGAGAAGTGGGCGTGGTACATCCCGTACAAAAAAAATTAAAAATTGTATAAAAACCTAAATTTTAGGGCTGCCATATGCCCTATGGATATGAATTATATACCAAAATATCGGAAATTTTTAGTAAAACATATTTTATAAAAAACTCGGAAAAATCGGTTCAGATACAAAAAAGTTATGACCAAAATTAAATTTTTTTTTTTTAAATACCCACTTTTGGGAACCTGAGATCTCCCCGAGTCCAAGCTTTAAACTCAAGTAAATGGCAAATTTCTTCTTAAACACGTTGGTACATAAATCTGTCAAATCGGTTAAAAAATGGCTGAGTCATACCCGAAATACTGAATCCCCGAAAGTTACTCTTTTTTATAATTAACTTTGTGAAAATATATGTATACAAGTATATATAAATGTTTATATATAAATATAACTTAAGTAAATGGTAAAATTCTTCCTTAACACGTCGGTATATAAAACTATCAAATTGGTTAGACAATGGGTAATTTATGAGCAAAATACTCCAAAAATGGGCTAAAAAACATCAAAATTTTTATAAAAACCTACATTTTAGAGCTAAGATACCAAAATATCGGACATTTTTAGTAGAACATATCGATAAAATCGGTTTAGATACGAAAAAGTGATGACCAAAATTAATTTTTTTTTTAAATATCCACTTTCGGAAACCATAGATCTTCCCGAGTCCAAGCTTTATAACTCAAGTAAATGGCAAATTTCGGCTTAAACACGTCGGTATATATCTGTCAAATCGGTTAAAAAATGCCTGAGTTTTACCCGAAATACTGAAACCCCAAAAATTACTCTTTTTTATAATTAAATTTGTTAAACTTTGTCTAGGTCCTTATGAAAAGCGAAGTTCAAAACCGGTTGTCTCTTATTCGGGCCATATTTCATTTTAATGATATTCAAACAACGTTCGTTTATGCTTCAGTCGTCTAGGGGGTTGAGCTTAGAAATTGTTAGTCCTCTGGTTCAAATCTTGGTTTTTCCAAGATAATATTTTTTTTATTTTTGTATGTTCTAAAAACGATTGTAAAAAAATATTTACAAGTTTTATTTAGTTTTTGTCTAGTTGCTCTATATTCTGCTCGCACAATGGTCAAGGGTATTTAACATTCGGCACAGCCGAATATAGCACTCTTACTTGTTTTGAAAATAATTCGGCAATAATTTTTTCTGTGTAACATTTAATATGTATTCGTATCAGTATCGCCGATATTTCTTTTTGGGTATCAGCAACTGTGTCGTATCAGCCAAATGGCGTATCGTTGCTTTTTTAATTTTAATAAACAAAAATTTTCTTTGGCATAAGCGACAAAAAAATATTATATTAAAAAATTCATTTAATTGGTAAAACTTTTACGAGAACAAAAAGCACTTGCTATATTTAAACTAACTGTTCAGCCTGACCTCATACCAAGCAAACAAGAACAAAAGCCTGACTAATGGAGCAGTGACAATAAAATTATCTACAGAATTTAGAAATGCACAAATTGCACACACGCGTCAATGGCAGACGTTTGTTGTATTTTAGTCATCGTTAAACAGACGCCATATTTATGAAAACGTACAAATACTGACACTATTTGATCAAAAACACAAACACATTTGAAATACCAGAGAGAAGAACAAAATGATAGTGAGTGGAGAAATAGTAATTTATCTGGGAAAGAAAGTGTTTGTCAAATGATGAATTGTCACGCCAGCAAAAGATACGCTCACACATTCTTACGCACTCCAAACGCAAAGCATACGCACTCATATAGACTCTTCTGTAAATCCTGAGCATCTTTTGACAATTTTTATATTCTCACACTCAGTACTATTAACAGTTACGGTAAATAAAGTTTTTACCGTTAATTGTCTGTTTGAATTAGGAAGTTGTTGTTGTGCATGGGAGAGTTCATAGAGCATTGACACTTGTCATTTAATCCTCCAAAGATTAATAGAAATGGTTTCCTTATTTAACAATGTTGCCAATGTAAAGAAATTAATCTTTAACAGGAATGGTTAAAAGGGTGTTTTTTTTTTGGTATCAGTGTTTTTAAAGCAGAAAAAACACCACCTCTGTGTATTTTAGAATTTTTATTTTTTTAACTGAACTGTTTGTTGTATTACCTAGATTAATGATTTTATTCCTTTTAAAAATTTCTTGCAATTAAATTCGAAAAAAAAATTATAGACAGTTAAAATGTAACGAATGCATGTGTACATTGAGTATTGACAGACTTCATTAATTTATTTTAGTCCGCTTCGTTGTGCGTGACTTTATAAATATTTGTCACGCACATACGACAATAGCATTTAATTTCATGGCATTCATTTACACACTCGGACACTTTTTAAATTAAGTTCAATTGCGTTTCTAAAATAAACTAACAGCAACAGCGGAATGACGACGACCTCATGTCGATATAGATATATTTTTTTGCATTATTTATTGCAAGTTAATTGAATTCTTTTTTATTTAAAAAAGTTTTTTTTTTTATTTACATTGGCACTTGTGTAAATGAATGAAGTCACAAATTCAAACCCCTTTTTCAGCTCTACCAGAAATACCCGTTAGAACCCTGTTATTTGTAAGTGTCGTACAGTGTAATTAGAGAATGTTAAAATTTTAAAATAATCAATATTAAAAACAAATATTTGTAAGCCTTAAAAATGCGTATAGAGGGAATTCACAAAGTTTTCTATTGTGCCATATTGGCTGTATTTGCTATAGTTTTATTAATGCCACATTTATAACTCTATAGCAAATACAACCAATATGACACAATAAAACAATTTGTGAATTGCCCAATAATCAAAAATAATGGGTAATTTTTTTAAGAGCTATCGGAAAGTTTTAAAAAAACAAACACATAAAATTCAGAAAAATGCATGAAATCTTTATTTGAATCGATAGTACGGTTCATATAATTTAATGTTTGAAGATTATTTCATGCAAATGTGGACCGTGACTGCGCCTCAAATGGTCCATCCGCTTAGTCCAATTTTGGCATACTTTATCCAACATTTCGGCCGGTATCTCATCAATTGAAGCGGGCATGTGTGTTTAGACATGAGCTTTAACATAGCCCCTCAAAAACTAGTCTAAAGGCGTTAAATCGCACGATCAAGGCGGCCAATTGACCGCTCCCGAACGTGAAATAAAATGTTCATCGAACTCGCCTCTCAATAAGTCCATTGTTAAGCGTGCTGTGTGGCATGTGGCACCGTCTTGCTGAAACCACATGTCATGCAAGTCAAGCTCTTGCATTTTAGACCATTCACAGTTACGTTACGATTCCAATCATCTTTGAAGAAGTACGGTCCAATGATGCCACCAGCCCATAAATCGCACCAAACTGTGAATTTTGCTAGATGCATTGGTAGCTCTTTTAATGCTTCTGGCTGATCTTCACTCCAAAATCGACAATTCTGCTTATTACCGTTCCCACTGAGCCAAAAATGAGCTTCGTCGCTGAACACAAGAAGCGCGGGATAAACTTTCTTAACAGAGCACGCATTTTGATAATGAAATTCAATAATTTGCAAGCGTTGTTCGTTTGTAATACGATTCATGGTTAAATTATAGACCAAACTGAAGATGTTTAACAGTGGCGTGCGTCAGCTGTTAAAGCCAGTGTTGCCAAAAAGATAAAAGCTAAAAAATCACCCGAAATAAGCCAACTATTATTTTTAGAATAGTTTTGATTATTTTACGAAAGTCTGGAGCAATCGTGATTATTTTTATGCTGTTTGTAATCGTTTTCAATTTGTAATTACAATTTCGTCCCTTTAAATTAATTAAAAATAAAAAAAATTTATAACACATGATAATCGTAATTCAACAACTTATATTCCAATGTATTAAATTTTAGCTTTCATAAATTTAATTTAAGGAACTTAATATAAAAGAAATAAAGCAAAGTTCACAAAAAATATTTCCATTATTTTAATTGTCTTCATACCTCGCAAAAACTGACAGACACTATTTGTACATTTAATGGGGGACACATGTTAAACTTCTCACGCGTTGTAGGTCCTGGTAACACTTGTTAAACCAACTTCAGGAGAATGATTTTTATTTGAATTTATGAACTTTTTGAACAAAACCAACTACATTGCCACTACCAACAGAATGCAACAACATCACAAAAATAACTAAATGTTCATTATTCTGTTGATTTTTTCAGTCCTGTTGCATGTTTGTTTGCATTCTATTTGCGTATACGTACATACAACAATAAAAACAACACTAAACAAATGTAAATGTCAATGTAACTCCCACTCAGACGGACTAAATGTGGTTGTTTTCTAACAAATCATACTCGGAGTGATGTGTATTATTTGCTGTGAATATGTATGTTAAATCATGCGAATGGACACATCAGGGTGTAGAGGGCATAAAATAATTTAGGGTGCTCGGAATAAAGGACTCAAATTTCTTAACCTTGTAACCAGAACAGAAATTAAATATTATTAAGTCAAAATTAATATTAATGATCGTCAGTTATTGGTATAAAAGGAGGTCAAGTCAGTCGAAGTCTTTATTTTTTTAACCTTTTATAATAACTCCGTTCGCCGGTTACCCTTTAAGTTTCCTCAATGTCTCCACATAGAAAAGAGAATGGGGTCACAAAAATAATAATAGCAGTGACATCAACTGCAAACAATAATAATGTCTGACCCCGTCTCGTATGTGACATTTTTTATATTATTCAAATGCGTCATTTTGCTGATAAACGCTAAAATGTCGTATAATTTATAAAATGTTTGTAATTAAATTAAATCGTATACAATTTTACTAGTTTCTTTTTTTTTGCATTATTTCGTTTTTCTTTCTTTTATGTCAACATCAATTAAAAGTTTTATTATTTGCAATAAAAAAAAAATACATTTCTTAATTCATAGAAGTAAAAAGTTGCATTTTTATTACTGGTACAATTGGCATAATGTTTATGACAGAAACAGTGTATCAGTATAATGACACTTTTTGAAAGTTTTTTAGTTTTTGGGATAAATGTTTTGTAGGCGAAAATTAACAAGGTTGCAGCTACACTGATAGAAAAATGCATCTTCATATTGATGATGCCCTAACATCACAATGGCGACATCCATGTTACTACAAATGGCATCAATGATGCAAAAAGTAACATCAATCCAATAACTAACGTCTTCGTACAATTTTGTAATTTTTTACATGTCATCTATTTTATGACTAAAGTGACATCAATTCGATGCCACATTTTGTATTTTATTAACATTATTTTCCTGATTACAATATATTATAAGAAGCAAATATTCCTGTATTCTATTTTTTTTAAATTATTTAGTTAAATACATCAAATTTTTAAAGTAGAATGATTACGAAAACCATTATTATTAAGAGTTCTGCTGTAAACAAAAGTCGTAATTCAACAAACGTGAAACAAACATATGTAACGGGTAAGTAAATAATAATATTCTCTCATTTTGACTTGAGTCAATTCCAATGACTTTGACTTATTGACAAACTTTCATTAAATTGATTCTAATGTGTCCTTTCTCCGTCATTTCTGTGACGCCGATGTGTCATCCCATTGATGACATCATTTCATTTTTACCCTGATGACACTTGGGCCAAGTGATGTTAAGTTTGACATCACCATGATGAAAAGTGGCATGGGGTCAAAAACGAAGACACTTGTCATGGTACTGATGTCACAATACATCAGCGCTATGATGCATTTTCTATCATTGTATAAAAAAATGTGTTCACATTGTTGTTGTAACTTAACACGAAGTTTTGAAAAAAACAATTTTTTTTTCTTTTGCGAGAATTTCTACTCTTGCGCTTCCCTATGCTTTTTAGCAATAAACAAAACAACGCTACATAATAAAAAAAAAATAAACTTATTGGTAATTCTAAATTGTTAACTCTACCTTTTTATAAGTTTGGTAAAGCCAAGCTATCGGGAGAGGTTATTTCATAAAATAAAGTAATATCAAAAATGTGCTGATCTCTATAAAACCTTAGAGGTTTTCTCAAATTTGGATTAAATACGAATATAGAAATCAATTTCGGCGGATTATAACGATTTTCGGAACTACGAATGGAAATAAATGTGAACGTATTCCTAACAAATTGAATATTCACCTTTATTGTGAAAGTCGATGGCAACGGGAAAGTAATTGTATTTTCTAAGCCGTTATTGAGAACAATCAATAACACTTTATTAACTCACGCTAGGTATTTTCTACGGCGTTTTTAAGATGAAGTTGAGTACAATTAACTCTGTGTAACTGCCTGTTTTTTGAGGACAAGCTTAAAAGCCACTCTGCAACTTACATTTAAAACAAAAACAAAATCTCAAAATTTATTTTTGGTTCCACTGTTAGTTAACAAGTTATTTTTGAGCTCGTCTTAATATCAGGCAGTAAATCAACAGAAAATGTTGAGACGACTAAATGAAAGTTAAGCAAATTTTGTTAGAGAGCAAAAATATTTATTTATATATTAATTTAAAAAATTATAAGCACAAATTTTATTTACACCTAGCGGATACCCACACACGAAAAAAAAAATATTGTGATGCCAAATAATTTGAGCATTTGACGATTATGCTGTTGGGGTAAACAAAAACTTGTTGGCGTAGATGAAAACCTTTTGTCGCAAGAAAGTTTCCAACAAAATTTTTTTTACCGCAACAATATGAAAGTATTTGAAGTTTTTTAACAGCAAAATTATTTGTTGCAAATAAAATAACTTTTGTCGTTAAAGGTTTTTCTCTGAAATAACAGCACATTGAAAATTGCTGTTGACGTAAAAGATTTGCATTTGCAGGAAATAACAATTTTTGTTGCCATACAATATTTATTTTTTGAATCAAATAAAATAACTGTTTTCGTAAAAAAATTTGTATTTGAACAATGAATTTACACTTTGGGCAAAAGAAACAGACTTGTTGCTACAAATGCAAAATGTTGTTGGGCACAATCCGAATGTTAATTCTATTTGAATCAAAATCAATTTCTTTTGGGATTAGAGTCTTTTTTTGTGTGCAGCGTGTTTTAGTAAATAGGTTTTCTGTAAGAAAGTTTTAAAGTTTCGACGAAGAAAGTGCCCATACCTACCCTTGTGGTTCTAGGTGTAAAAAATATATCGCCTGAAATCATCTTCACAAAATTGCCTTTCTAGATAATATTACCGGTTTAGGGTACATCGGTTGTATGGTTTCATAAATACTTAGGTTAAAATATTTTATGTGTTTTATAAGCATACTAACACTGTGTTCGCGCAGACATCAATATATATATTCGTGCCCCAAACATGCTTGAATCAATATGTTTCGTAATATTGAAACGTGCTGCAAGCCACGAAAACTTTAATATCATCTTCAATTTTGATGACAAATTATCGGTAACTTAAATTAGAAAATTAAAACGAAATAAAAATTCAAGTTAAATAAATTAGAGTAATAATTATAAAAAAATCATATCAATACTTAGGCTTGCCAACCGTACTTTATAATAAAGTGTTGTACGTTATTTCGAGTAATTGTACTCTATACTTTATAAGAATAATAAAGTACGCGAAAATACTTTATTTCGCATGATTAGATTTATCTAGAATTCAAGGTTATATTAGGTTATATTAGTCAGAGTTTTATTAGTCCTAAAATTATAATACTTATTGTACAAGTTTTTTTTTAAGAAAAACTAAAGAACCACTAATTAATATTAGTCAGGGCCATTTGTTGATGTTTTTTTTTTTTATTGGCAGGACCATTTTTCGACAGCACTGACAGCACTTTTTCACTTGTTTGTTTTGTTTGAGTACAATAGCTGCCTATTTTTAAAACACGAGTGCACCACTCTTTCAAATTACTGCCTGCCATTCCCTAAGGGGGCTCCCATAAAAAATGTTTAATACAGACTAGAAATATATTAAAGAAAACGTACCATAACAGCCAAGGAGTGGTCGTAACAATTTCTGGAGACATAATTGCCCCTTATCACCACTTCTTAAGGGGGCTCCCATACAAACATTGCGTTTTATTAAATTTGTAAGTTAATTAAACATTTTCGATTTTTGTGTATAAAATCAAAAGTTGTTAACAGATTTTAATCATTTTTAGCGTGTTTGTTTGAAGCTTTGTTTTTTATATGTCTGGAATTTTTTATACAATTTTTTACAAACAAAAATTTCGAAATGTTGCAAAAAATTATTTTTGTTGCCAAAAAAAATTATGTTTCTAAAACGACTGCGCAAGTTAGAAAAAATTTAACGTTTTAAGGAAATTGTATTGCAGATTTTCGTTTTTCTTTAGTTATTTCAATAAACTGAACCGTTTTTGAAACGGTATTGGATTCAGCGTATCCAAATTGGGTTAAAGCGCCAGTTGCCCGGCTTGTCTCAAGAAAAAAGTGTCAAATTCTAGCACAGTGTAATTGTTTGATAAAACTCGCGAAAAGCAGTAAAAAACGTTTTTAAATAAACTAATAAAAAGATATTGTACTTTATATTTATACTGGGTACTTTTTTTTCTTAACCTTTAATAATCAATGTACTTTAATTGCAACAAAAAAAGTTGGGAACCCTATCAATACTAATCTTTCTCGCGGCATTGCCCGCCCAGAATGAAATTGTCATTATCGATCGATTTACATAAGTTTGAAACACATATAAACCCTGTGTGTTTTAAATGCGCTGATCTATCTATTTAAATTTCATCAAAATTGGATTGATATTTTCAGAGTGGCAGTAATTCTGCGTATGTCCTCTCTTGGTCGCTTTCGCATTCGTTCAAAGGCCGGTCGAGGGATGAGACATACTGGAGGCGGCAAGAATGGGTGAACAGTGTACTCATGTTAAAATGGCATTCTTTTTCTTTTGAGTGCGGAAACTATTGATTTAAAAGATGTCTTACAAAAGGAAAATTATTATTTTCTTAATATAGGAGGCTTAGCGGCCCTGAACCCAATCCACAGTAAGTATCAGTTAGAAGTTATTCAAATACAAAGTACGAAAAATATCCGTTTTACAGATTATCATGCACTCAGGAACTTGCATGTTTAATTAAATGTTTTTAGATCAAATATTACTGGAAATTTAAATAAGTACCAGTAAAAGAACAAAAAAGTACAAAAATGCCACTGTTGAGAAGGCTTTCAGCCGAGCCAGCAATTTCCACGGGATTTTGAAAAAAAAAATACAAAGGCTCAATAAAAGACTTGATGTATCATGCAATTGTATTTATATTAAAATTCTTTAAAAAACAATTAAAAAATAGTTTCAAATATGCATAGTAGGTCTAAATAATTTTAACCAGTGTTCGAAAATAAACAGTACATTATTTAGCGTTCGGCTCACACACCGAAGAACGATATCTATTATTTTAGTGTTTGTGTAAACATACACAAACCTTAATACCGTTCGTAACTATTTTCAAGAAAGAACCGAACATTATATAATGTTCGGTTCTTCGTTACAAAACAAAACAATTGTAGTGATACTGTAGAAAAACATTATATTTTAATGTTCTATAATGTTTTTTTCGTGTGTGTATTTTGTTTATGTAAAAAATGTTTGGTTTTTTTATATCAGCAAAAAGCGACGAATATTAACGAGCCGAACCGAACACATTGAAGTTCGTGGATTTTCAAAAAAAAACCGAACGGAATTTAATGTTCTCATCATTTGTTGAGTATGATGAAAACAGCATTATTTTTGTGTTCGAAAGATGACAAACAGGGAAACGTTATTTTTTTTTTAATGAATTTCTACACAAACACTATTAGCGTTTGTGTTTTCCACAAATCTACCGAACCGAACATTAAAGAACGATATTTAGTGTTTATTTTCGAACACTGATTTTAACATACTTTTTGGTATGAAAATTATTGGATATAAAAAATCTTCTTGGCTTTCAGTATCACGTCTAGGTCACCTCGCAATTAAATTTTAACAAAAGAAAAAGAATGGCGAAGGCGCCAAGACGCTTCTTGACAATTAACTTTCGGAAAAAAATTCAAATGACATTAGTTTACGTATTATAAATTTTTGCGGAGTTAAAATAGTGTTGCAAGATTAAAATTAAATTAAATTATGTTGTTTTGGGAGTAGCGTTAACAGCCACTCTTACAGACTCTCATTCACTCAGGACATTGCTTGTTTAATTTTATGTTTCTATGTACAACACCATTGATAATTTAAAAACTTATCAGGCTAGGAAGAAATAATTACCAAAAAGCGCTGTTACAGATTCTCATCCACTCAGGATCTTGTATGATATGTTTTA
This sequence comes from Pollenia angustigena, assembly GCA_930367215.1. Lineage (NCBI taxonomy): Eukaryota > Metazoa > Arthropoda > Insecta > Diptera > Polleniidae > Pollenia > Pollenia angustigena. The sequence continues at coordinate 176,931,500 of OV884058.1, forward strand.
TGTTTTAAGTCCAATACTAGCGGAAATTGAAAAGGTACCAGTTAAAGACCAAAAAAAAAATACCTAAAAGTTCCCCCAAGAGTCGTATCACTCCGGTAACTGCACGTTTAATTTTATGTTTCTAGGTCCAAAACTAACGGAAGTAAAAAAAAGTTCCAGTGGTTTGGTTTTACAAAAAAGCTAAAAAAAAAAGAAATTTAGTTTTCCGTATTCCTTGTTGGTACTTTTTTCTCCCTACTGAAGTATCAAAAATTTCAATATTGTAGAGGGAGCCCATTTAAAACGTTTAAGCCAAAGAATGGAGAAAAATAATTTGTAAAAAAAGTTTCGAATTTCACCCCTTAAACGTTCGAATTTCTAAAAAGTACCGTATTTGTATATTTTTAGATAAGTTTCGAACGTGATATAATGTTTATTATTACGTTTATTGGTTTAAAAGTTAGACGGGGTGACAAGTACGAAAATTAAGGTTTTGCCCGTTTGCTCCCTAAAAGGGCCTAATTTTAAAAAAGTACCAGAAAACTGTCCGCCCATTTTTCTAAAAAACAACGATAGGCGTTACATTTTGTTGTGTCTCTTTTAGTTTTTGAGATATGGGTGATGTTAGAATAAGAGCTTAAGCGCCCCTGGACCTTTCCCTAAGCATTAGGAGGTTTGCATTCTTAATTTTGTAGCAGAAATTTTTAAAATCAGACAGGCAGTTCCTGAGATTACATCTGACAAACATAGAAACATAAAAACTTTTCAGCATTATATTATTAAAGTATAGATTGTGTTTTATACCCACAACACAATAGTGGAGAGGGTATTATCCATTTGTGCTGATGTGTGTAACGCCTTAAAATATTGGTCCTAGACCCACCTTAAAGCCTCTCAGAAACTATCAAACCGATTTTAATGAAATTTAAATCATAGATAGAAATATATTTATATGGATACATAAGCTATGTACTTTTTCAAGGGGAGGTAGGGGGCAATTTCTGCCTCTCACAAACTTTCAAACAAACCGATTTTAATGAAGTTTATAAACATAAATAAATCCATATTAACATGGACATATAAGCATGATGTGTTTTTAAATACTGTGATGTAGGGTATCATATAATCAGGCTTGACCGACTATACTTTCTTACTTGTTAATTTAAGACTTATTTTTTTTTATTCATTTTAAATAAAATCACAATCACAACAAAAAACAGAAACTAAGAATCCGAATAAAAAATTTTCAAAATGAACCAAGAATGAAATGCGTGAACAACATGGTTGGCACAAGTTTCAGAGAGCGAAACAAGTGGTTCAAATCTTCGTATGAACATTTCATTTGCAAATACCAAATTAACATCGGATTGATGGGACAACAACTTAAAACTGACGTCTGCATCTATATCGACTAACATAATTACGAAAGTAGTTATAACTTAATGAAATGCCACATAATTGCCAAAAGTCAGACATAGTTTTGTGGATAGACGCTACCTAAATAAGTGCGTCCAACTTATTTAAAAAATTAAAATTCTACTGCTAACACATTTTTAATAAAACAAACCAGCCTTCCAATCTGTTAAATTAGAATTTCCAGCCGAGTGGTGGTGCATTCGCGCTCTATAGGTTTTTTTTGTAAAAATTGTATAAAAATTAGAAATTTTGAAATAAAATATGCTTTTATTTAGGTAGCTCAGTTGGAGCACGTATTTGATGTCACATTCTCGGATACGAATAAGACGAAAGTATTTTTATTGAGAGGCCAGTCCTTTCCAACTCTTGTTACAAAGATCATTAATCTGGCAGTGGGTTAAAGTTATTTAAGCATTAACTTGCAAGTTTGTAAGTAAAATCCACTGACTTAAACTTCTAACTGAAATGGAACTTTAATGAAGAAGGTGTTCTTTAATTTTGCATTTGGCCAGAATTTCAGGTTTTACAATCAACTTCTGCATAGCTACCACACACTTGATAACTTAAAAACTTTACATATTGAACGCAGTTAAGCAATTAACTTGATATGCACTCTCTTAATTGCTACCGCTTCATGTTGTCTATGTCTTCAAGGTTCTGTCTAGCTTTAATTGGATATGGTAACTTTTGTGCTTTTGAGTCCTGTGTCGGCATCTCTTTGAGAAGTGTTTATTCAACAGGAATTTTTAATGTAAATTTTTCTTATGTTGAAACTCTATTTTTTATGGCTTTCCAAGATCGAAAATGTCTAAATCTAGCCACTGAATGGCAAAATTGGCAACAGTGGTCTATTGTAACTTTTCCCATTTTTATTAATTCACTTCATTTTTATTTTCAATCAGACTTAACGAGTAACATTTTTTTCAAAAAGCTTAACATGTTTAAGAAAGTTTTCAAGATTAAGATTTTTCTGGAAACTTTCAAAACAAGTCATTTAAAATTCTAACACAATTTTCGATAAATTACAAATTTTACATTATTTTTTATATGCTTGAATCAATAAACATAAAGGAAAGTGTGTGTTTATTTAATTTACAAACAATTTAAACTTTTTAAAAACTCATCAACACAATAAACTACAGACTTTATTCGAAAAGCACACTAACAACCTCAAAAAGTATCTCAAACAAGCTGCTGTTGTCTTAACACGAAAAGAAAAACAAGGAAACCTAAAAAATCTTTTAAAATAAATAAAACAAAAAAAAAAAAACTTTTTAAGATTTTAATAAACCGCGAAGCTGTGTAAAACAACAGCAGCTAAGCCACAATCTACAAATTTTTAACGACAACAACTGTTTGTCACCGCCACACACACCCAGAGACAGAAGACAACCGAAACGAGAAACAAGCAAACAGACATAAATAATAATAAAATTCGACAAATTAAGAGATGGTAAATATTAAAACGGAAACCAAAAGGAACAAAACAACAAAAAAAAAAAAAACGATTTTACACCAGAAAAAAAAGCATCAGCAAAAATAAAAAACAAACAAACACAATTTTGCATATGAGAACAAACAACAAATCCAAGCTATAACAGTAACAAGAATATCTCTAGAACATACAACAGCAGCAACAACAATGGCAACTTTAACTTGAGAGTACTGAAACAAAATGGTAAATGCGTTTGAGACCTGGTGTTTCAAAAAATAAGACATTCATGGAGCATGAGTGCAAATGTATGAATGTATGTATGTAGATGTGTGAGTGTTTTTTTAACACACACTCAATTGCATGCAATATTTTCCAGGATACTTTTTTTCTGTTGTTCGTTCACTTGCTACGGGTGCAAAGTACGATTAATCGCCGTAGCAAATTGTTGGCACGTTTTCAATTGACAGCAGCAAAGCTTGTTGCATCAGCCAAACGTTTTATAAATTTACGTTTTTTTCTCAACTTTCTTTCTTTTTACCGCCCTTCTGCTAGAGTGTGGAAATACATATTTACATACATACAAATGTGTATGTGTGTAAAAAGTTCTAAAAAAAATCCATGGTTGTTAACTGTGCAATCCTGAATTTTACGAGCATAACACTTTCCCGTATAACGCACATAGCCTGACACACGTAAGCACAATTTTGTGTGTGCGTGTGTGTATTTTATTTATTTATATGCAGGACAGACATTCACACAAACACGTACACTGTTTTCACAGGGTGTAAGCAATTTTCTACGTGCCTTATATCAACAACTTACAGCTCCTGACTTCAACAAGAAACAGTAATAACAAGTTGCTATTCCTGTGTTCTGTGAAATCACTCCAACCACGATTTGTTATTTTAGAATAATGCCTGCAGGCGATGCGGCGACAAGAATTTAATTGTAGGAATATCTGCTGTTGATTGAAGTCCAAAGGATGTCTTGTTGCAAATAACATGTTTGTGGCCTCAATAGAGCTATTTAATGAAGAACGTATGTTGCTCAAGTTAAATTTGTTTGTAATTTGATACTTGACTTTTAAAATTTGTGAAGTAAATTATAATCTTAGGGTCATTCTTACAACTTGCCGATAGTTTAGGGTAGGACTTTGTACTACGTGTAAAAAGTTTTTCACTATTAAAACTTAGCTTTAAACTAAAGAGGGCAATATGATAAAGGCAAGTTCATCCTACCGGGTAGGTTCAAGTTAAGTTGAAATAATAAATAACTTATTATATGTCCGACAAAATCCTTTAACTAAAGGCAAGTTGTGATAACTTCCCCTAATCTCGAAAACATATTTATATTAAAAAGATCTGTGAATTTGATTTAACAGACATGGCTTTTGGTCAGTCCAAATCTTCTCAATTTTAGAATTGTTTCTTAAATTCTACTATATTTGGATATACCCAATTTTATCAAATCGATTTTGACTAGGGTCTCTGTTTGCTGGCCACCTTTAGCACCCGCGAAAGCGGGAAACAATTTTGAATTAAATACAATTCCGCGAATTCTACTTTAAAGAAAATTATTAAGATTGTATAGTCGGTCAAGCCGGACCATATTATACGATACACCCTAGAATTAAGAGACCAATTTTAAAGAGTGTACCCTATTTGGGATGCATGGGCAATAGTGTGACCGCAAGTTATATGAGCAATTTTTTTTTTTCGTATTTTCTCTTGGCAAACCCCTTAGAATGATTCCAAATTAGAAAAAAAATATATATAAAAAATTTTAGATCGTTTGCAAAGTTAGTAGCCGTGCCTTGAGCCCACAAAGTTTGCTAATCATTATCTTTTTTAAAAACACAAATAACGGTTATTTTGGAATATCTCAAAAACCGTTATACTTTTGACTTCATATTCGGATTCAGGGGAAAGTTTTACATAAAGATTAGCTGTCAGAACCATTTGGTTACTATTCTATTGAAAATTTGTCACCAGGCAAAGAATGCGAAGATATGTGAAAATTTCGGTGTTTTTTTTAATTTGGTTTTTTCTGGATTAAATATTCATGTTAAAGAAAACTAACATAGACCAACATTGTTCATACACAGAGAAAACAGATTCGTTCTCACAACCGAATTTGGCGCCAATCGAATTTGTCGGTTGCATGTACTATCACACAATTCGGTTCCAATTACTGAAAATTTCGTTGCTTAGCATTATATTTTCGATAGAAACATTTGAATTTTAGTACACTATCAGTCATAACAACAGAGATTGTTAGTTGTTAGTATGATTATTGGAAACAAAATTGTGCTTATACCCGAATAAATGATAGGTGCAACTGGATTAACACATAATTGGTGTTCATAACAAGAGATTTGATTGTCGTTATCAATATATTTTTTTTAACCGGTCAAATGTAGCCCATAAGGGGCAAGGACTTGTCCAAAGGTAATATCAATGAACGGAAAAAATGGGTTATTTTACAGTACAATGTCCTAGGGCAGGACCATATAACCCATCTTGCATTACAAAGGAGAAGTCTTAAAACTAGTCCATGGTATACTCCAGGGGATTAGCTTTGAAATCGTTTCAAAACGAAAACATGTCGTTAAAAAACGAAGACATGTCGTTTCACTGCAAACTCTTTTTAATAATGACATGGTCCATACTTGCACTACATTGGACCAGTCCAGGATCAAAATGGATCAAGAAGTCCAATATAATTTGCAGGGTATAACAAATAGTACATACATACATTCATACATACATATGTATGTACGTGTATATGTTCATACCTATAAGAATACGTAAATTACTTACCCCTATTTATTAAGTTTTTCACATTTTCCATTTTTGACCGCAAATATATTTTTTAAATATAATATTGAAAATTAATTTAATCTATCAAATGTTTTGACAGAAAATTTAGTAAGCAATTGGGGCTTTTAACAATTTTTTGGTTGTGAATTCCGAATAATTATATTTTCATTTGTTGTACTCGAATTGAATCTATTCCAACAATCAATAATTAGCTGCAATAAATGAATAATCATTTATATTACAAAATTTATTGACGAAAGCAAATTATTGATTGCAATGACCAATATTCAGTATTGCCCTGTATTAAATTCGGTTGTGATTCTAACCATTTGTACTAATTTTTAAAACTAAATTAAATTAGTTATCATAACTAATAAGATAATTGAAGGAATCATATTTCAGTTGGAACATCATTTTTATAATTAAGAGAATTAAAAATCAGTTAGAACTATACATTTTTAATAGTTGCAATAATAAATCATGTTACTTGATCAATATTTTATTACTGCAACCGTTTCCCAACCAACTTGTTTTCTGTGTGTAGTTAACAAATTATTTAATTTTATACAAACACCTACATGCAGCTTTCCACATCATCCAACGGATTTCCAAAGTTGTACAGCTTATACCTTAATGTACCAACAAAAGCAATCTTTGGCTTCAATGTCGTCTTGTTCTAGTGTCTGAAGTTAAACAGAATAATTAACATGTGGTTTTTACAATACGAACAGTGATTGAAGCTGTAAATTAATATGAAAATCACTAAAAAAACAGCGATTTTCATCTAATGTACTTATAACATATTTGTTTGACCAATGTACACGCGGAGCAAAATATAAACAATATGTACATGTAGGCCTAAGATATTGCCCAGATAGCATAAGATGTTTGTAAGACGATTGTCTAACTCCTCAAAGAATCTTCTGATGATCAAAATTTTTTATTTATTCGTTTTTTATACATTTTCTGACACGCTTGTCTTTTAAACTTGGAATGAACCTTTTGCGGATCTCCTTATGAGTCATATAACAATTACTGAGCTACCTAAATAAGGGCGTTTTTAAAACATGAAAATTCACTTGTTAATACAATTTTATTTAAACAAGCCGACGTAAGGATCTGCCAAATAAGATTTTCCAACAGGATTGTTGTTGAATTCCTTATCTTAAGGTTTGTTTCGTATAAATTGTATGAAAAAGAAGCTTGTTTAGGTGGCTCAGTTATATGTGTAAGCATTCTACAAGTTGTAAGGGAATTCCTCCAATAGTCTCATAAGATTCATTCATTCACTCATTAGAAAATCTTTACAGAAATCTCAAACGAATTCGCCTACGATCAATACACTGTGCAACAAAAAAACCAGCATCAATACTTGCAACGCAAAATGAAACTAGAACATTATTAGAGCAAATCTGCCAAAGGGTTTTGAAAAGTTAGCTTTAGTTCCCGAAATATGGGCCTTTAAAGTTTTTGAATTTTTTGAATAGGCGTTTGGTATAAGTCAAAAAAAATATACTTAATGTACTTCTGAGCTAAAAAATTATTTCAGATGTCTTCAGTAAAATCGTATTGCGATTCTTTTCTTAGGATATATTAAGTCTCTATAACTCATTTTAAGGGGTAATTTTTGCCCTTTTTTTAACTTCCCAACAAAAGTATTCTAAAACGGCACTTTAGAGGGTTAAAATGTTCCACGAATATTTTTTGCATCAAATTTTAAGACAAAAAGTTCATGCACTTTATGTAAAATGGGTTTTCAAGAAATTCAAAAATTTCAAGGCCAGGAATTTCGAAAACCCGTTTTACATACATTGTACGATGTTTTGTTCTTAGAAGACCCCTAGTAAAATTTGATGCAGAAAATATTCGTGGAACTTTTTGAACCTCTAAAGTGTCGTTTTAGTATACTTTTGTTGGGAAGTTAAAAAAGGACAAAAATTACTCCTTAAAATGAGTGTTAGAGGGATAATATATTCTAAGAAAAGAAGACATCTGAAATTATTTTTTAGCTCAAGTACATTCTAGTTTCATTTAGCGTTGCAAGTGTTGAGTCTGGCGGCAATGTCCCAAATTTTTTTGCACTGTGATAAAAGCGTCTTTCGCTGTGTTGTAGAAGTATCTCGCAGAGGAATCAGCTTGTGTAAAGGTTTCTCCCGTGCGAGAAATCTTTTACGATTAAAAATTGCGCTCGTCGACGATGAATGCTCTTCATGAGATTCCCATTTGATTCTTTTGATTGAAAATGCTAGGTGGGTACATATACATATGTGTGTATTTGTAAGAAATATAATACATACACACATATGTTCGTGCAAATGTACATAATTATAAAAATACGTAAATAACTTACCCCTATTTATTAAGTTTTTGCACATTTTCAATTTTTTAACACAAACTTATTTATTTTAATATAAAATTAAAATTATTTTATTATATTTAATGTTTTGACAGAAAATTTAGTAAACAATTGGGACATATAACTTTTTTTTGGTTGTGAATACCAAATAATTATATTTTCAGTTGTTGTAATCGAATTGAAACTATACTAGCAATCAATTATTAGCTGCAATAAATGAATTAACATTTATATTACAAAATTTATTGACGAAATCAAATTATTAATTGCAAAGACCAATATTCAGTATTGCCCTGTATTAAATTCGGTTGTGATTATAACCATTTGTACTAATTTTTAAAACTAAATTAAATTAGTTATCATAACTAATAAAAGAATTGAAGGAATCATATTTCAGTTAGCATAACGTTTTAATGATCAAGAGAATTAAAAATCAGTTAGAACTATACATTTTTAATAGTTGCAATAGTAAATTGTATTTCTTGATCAATATTTTATTACTGCAACCGTTTTCCAACCAATTTGTTTTCTGTGTGTAAGATATAGCCCTAGAATATTTGTAAATAAGGGTTTTCTCTAAAATAAATATTACGGAAGTTATCAACAATTAAAGCGACCCATAGTGAGAAAAATAGCATTTTAGCAAACTTTGTGGGCTCAAGGCACGGCTAATACCTATGCAAACGATCTAAAATTTTATATATATATATATTTTTTTCTAATTTGGAATCATTCTAAGGTGTTTGCCAAGTGAAAATACAAAAAAAAAAAAATAACGGTCACCCTAATGGGCAATCATGGACCCGCCTTAAAAAAAGTTGTTATTCGGTTAAGATTCATGTCAAACATGAATTTATATTAGATGTAATTCAGATATTATTATCTATATCAGATTTATTCGCCTTTAACCCTTTGGATGGTTAATGCTTACTCTTTATCGTATAAGTTTTTTAGAGAGACAAAAATAACTTTTGTTTTTGATTGCTGTGTTTTATTTTTATTATTTTATTTTTTTATTTTAATTTTTAGTAAAATCCTTGACTTAAAATTTGTTTAATGATTTTTTAATTTAAACATTTTTCCGCTAGGGTTTTTTTAAATAGTTTTTCAATTCTACGTAGAGTTACCCTTATGTACTAAAATGAAGAGTAACCTTCCAGGGTCAAGTTTATATGGGATTTACCATTATAATAACATTTTGCCGCAACAATATTTTTGGGTAAATACCAACATTATTGAGTTTAGGAATTAAAAACTATTTTCGTAAGTAGTATTTTTATGGGAGCTATGGTCGTATATAGACAGATGCCAATAAAATTTGGTTAGATGATTTACATTGCAATGAAATAACTTTGGACCAAATTGAATTTAAATACCAACGGTTCATGGTCACAAAGACTCTATTCCGGAAAGACGCTATTGGGGATGTGTGAAATTATGGCCTGTTTCTCTCCTTGTGACGATTAGTACCTACATAACAAATTTTCATCAAATTATTTACAAAACTGCGACTTGTACTTTGCGCACAAAATTTACATAGAGAGCCAGCCAGCAAGCCTGCCTGCCGAACGGACATCTGAAAATTGTATCAAGAAGTGATTTCTGCGTATACTGGTTTAAAAAGATTGGGTCTACGACTAATATTTTAAGGTGTAACAAAAATTAACACAAGAGCATAATACCCTCTACGCTATTGTTGTGTATTTTGAAAATATCTATATAATAAAAATGAAATGTTGTGGGTTGCTGTTCGCATTACTTGACAACGGCTTGGCCGATTTGGAAGATTTTTTCTTTAAAATGATCGCCATGGTCCAACTTAGGTTTATACGGAAAGGAAATTTTGCCCCGCCCATTTTTACGCCCACTTTTTCGATTTACCTAAAATCAGAAAATGGCTCCATCGATTTGACTGATTTTCTTTCAAATGTTCGTATTAATCCATTTTAAGTTTTTATCGAAAGAAAAATTTACCACGCCTACTTTTACGACCACTTTTCTATTTATTTGACCGATTTGGACCATTTTTTCTTTAAAATAATCGCCTGGTCCAACTTTTACGCCCACTTTTTCGATTTACCTAAAATCAGAAAACAGCTCCATCGATTATTAGTAATCAGGTACCGAGCGAGGCCGGGGCGGCCAGATAGCTTACAATAAATATTTTAAAGATATTTAAGGTACATATCTATGTTTATAATATGTTTTTTATAAAATTCTCAAAACAAAGGGAAGGAATCAACGAAATAACTTTTCGTTGAATGCAATTTTTTTCGATATCGAGTTCCACATTCAGGGTAATCCATTTAGTGGTATTAAGACCACCGTAGGTTGTCAGATGTTAAAGATCTGCCATATGAAGTGTCATTTATTAAGCGAAAAGTTTTTCATTAACGAATATGGATCGCATAATAACCGAGAAACTCTGTGGTTAAAAAGTGGCCACTTTTCGAGTTTAACGGGGTGATTATAGTCATCATACTCGACCTACTGTGCAAGTAGGTGGCAAGTTTATAGGGATATTAGATGAGACTGAAAGCGTTACAGAAGTGGTCATGCCTGTGCATCATCGCAATTTAAGTACTGCCGAAAATAACGTTTCTGTTAGTGAAAGTCTTGCGGATAATCCAAATTTTTGATTCCACGGCCTTCTTATTGGGGTATCTAAAAACTTATTTTGGCGTACAACGCATTTCCATCCACATAAAGACCAACGAATTCAGCAATTAAAGCCGCTGACCATTCGTAACGGTGTAGGTATGCTAATTGTGTGCTTTAGCAACAGGCTTTCAATGCTCATTTGTCGAGCAAAATTTTATTCTGCGATGAAGGTTATTTCTTGCTTGGTGCTTATGTCAAAAAGCAAAATTATCACATATGGTTTTAGGAGAACTCAGCAGAGTTTGCAAAGCATCCAACGCATCCGGAAAAAGTGACTGTTTGGTACGCATTTTTGTCTGTAGGTATCATTGCGCAGTGTTTGCACGAAAATGACGAAGGAAGAACCGTAACCGTAAGTTACTGAATTTTTTTTTTTTTTTTTTTTGGGCTGCAATTGAAGATACCGCCTGAAAAGGGCGAAGAATTGGTCGAAAACCTCATTTAAAAGAGACGGTCATTTAAATGACACTGTTTCGTACGTAATGGAAAGGTCCAAGCAATATAATGAAATAAAGGTTTAAATTTTTTTATTATTATTATTGCATCTGTCTTGTCGAAAGTTACAATATGTATTTAAAGCTTAATCCTAATTCTAATTTTTTAGCCATTACAAATTTAGCCGCTAATTAGCTGCATTCAAATTTCAAAAAAGCCTGCTAGTCTCAAAGTGTCGGTTCTTTTTGAGCCTCTGGTGACCTTTGAACTTTATCAGATCCCGAACGAGGTAGTTGGGATGGACCATTAGTTTATATATGTATTTGACTGAATACTTTTTAATTTCCTCCTGAATGGTAGGGATGTTAAGATCGCTGTGGATAATGTCATTACGTATATACAATGTGGCACGGACGAATTGTCGTAATATCGTACACAGAAAAAATTATTGCCGAATTATTTTCAAACAAACGCTTGGTTGAAAATTTTTTTAATTTCTAAAAATTTTTTTACTGATTCAATTAAAATTTTTGTTTGATTTTTATTTAACCAACAAAAATGTTGACAACCATTCAAAAATATAATACACGCGTTATTGGTTTCAAGTTTTCATAATTTTGTATGAAATATTTAACGCTTTTTAATGTTGTCGTCTTTTTGCATTTTTTTATTTGATCGTAAGCAACACTTCCTAATGTGAAATATAAGAACTACAACAAAAAACACATACAGTCTATTTTTGGACACTTTAAAACAGTACAACAGTAAGAAAGATGAAGAGGTTTGAAGTAAAAAAAAAAAAAAAAAAAAAAAAATAGCAGGTAAAAAAACGTTTCACTCTTTTTAAACAACAACATTATAAGAAACAAAATAAATTTTTGGTTGGTTTCAAAGTTGGTTAAAAAAAAAACCAAAATCCCGTATTCAATTTTTTCAAACTGTTTGCTTAAATACATCAAATACAAAAATATAATGATGACGAAAAACATATCGAGTCGGTCTGTCGCCGTTTTTGGGTTACATTTCTTCTTCATTAGCAAAAAAAGGATACAGCAACAGTGAGTGATGACGAAAAACATTGTGTGTATAAAAAAAGAGCTTCGTTCAAAAATTATTCCAACAAAAAAATGTGTCTCAAAGCAAGCCAGCCGCTCTGCTCTCTCTGCCATCATCTTCTAATACAGTGCCTGCTTGTGTGCGCATTATTGCTTGTGCAAAAACCTGATTTTTCTTTGATTTTGAAATTTAGTATATGAATTTCAGTAAACTTTTTGTTTGATTCAGTTAAATTATTTGTGTGAAAAAATCAGTGTTTTTTTTCAATAAACAAAATGCAAATAAATTGTTTGAATATGCGAATTTGTTTATAGGACCGATTTCAGACAAAAAATTGTTTGATTCTACAAATTTTTTGTTTGAATTGGAAAAATAATTTTTTCTGTGTAGACTAACTTCTTTGTCGCTCCTGGATGTTTTATGCGCATGCAGTACCCTATAATTGGATGCCGTATGCCCATAATTGTTCCATAATAGACTTGCATAAGAGAACTTTGTTGTCTAAAGAAAAATTTGAGTTTCGACCGAGGAGCCAATGTTGTTGAGCTGCTTTCAGTTTCATAGCCATTGTTTTCGCTTAAATATGACGAGACCATGTCATGCGTCTATCTATATGAATTCCCAAGTACTTTTCATGATTTTCTACCACAACTGTGATGTTCAGTGTGACCAGATTTTTTGAAAATATAATGCTAAATCATGTTTGAAATAGAGCTAAAAAAAAAGCTAAAGAAGAAAATATAAAGCCAAAAATAAAGCTAAATTTTTTTTATAGCTTGTTGTAGTAACTTTTAATTATTTCGATAAATTGTAAATTGATCAAACTTTAGCTTTATTTTTAACAATTTCTATGGATTTGCATAACTTTATTTGTAAGAAGATAATTGTATAATGTAATAAAGAAACTGTATAGTGATGTTGGATCCAGCTAAACGTTTTGCAAAAGTAAATAATTTTTTTATTAAAACTAGGGACGCCAAATATTTAATAGGTATGAACATAACTTAACTAGTAAAATTTTTACCAGCAGAAATGTTCAAAAAATAGTTGACGGAAGTCTTTGTCGTGATAGAAGTCATAGCCGTTTGAAATTCGAAATCACGACAACGACAATGTAAAACACATAAGTACATATGTCGTTTGCGTCAATCATAATACCAACTTTTAAAAACGACTATATTTCTACCACGACAACAACACTAATAAAAAGGCCAAACAATATAATTTTCCCTGATACCTAAGCCAAAAACTAATGTTTTTCATGATGAAAAAAAATAAACGATTTAATTCTTAGTTCTTTTAATGGTTTGAGTCTTCGAAAATTAAAAAGAACGTCGAACGTTTTGCTAATGTAACTATAACGCCCATAATTCGATTTACTTTTGCTCTTGATGCCTGCTTATGGATGAAATAAGTATGTGGCAAATATGCTTTCATCGCTAAATGGACTATCACGTAAATCCTTTATATTAAATTTACTTATAACGGCAGAAAAAACAGATAAATTGTAATATATCGCTAAAGTGGCTAAAAACTGTAGAGACTATAAACGACAAGTACTGTATGCTTAAACCTCATTTTAAAATTCTCATGCAATAAGCATAGGCATAGAACTTACTCTATGCTTTGCTTTTGTTCAATAATTGGTTTATGGTCTTACTATTATCGCTGGAATATGGAATAGAACTATGTATGTTTTTTGTTCTTATAAATCACATACATTTACTGTTTATTCAAGAAATTTTTCGAAGTGTAACTTTTGACAAAAATTCTTAATTTTTTTGGAAAAAAGTGCAACTTTTGTATTCTTCCCCTCGCAGCACTGTTATGTATGTAAATCAAATCTGCAACAGCGATTTCTTCTGCTCTGCCAGACTATTACGCTTTTAACTAAATCTCACATAAGTTTATTTGGATAAGCTGTTTTATTTATTTTAAAATATAAATAAACACGAAATGGAAATTAAAAAAAGGCTAGGAAAAGCTAAATGCATCGTTGAAAAAGCTGAAAAAAGCTTAAAGCTAAATGAAATATCTCAAGCTAAAAAGTAAAAATAAAGCTTAATTTAGCTCGAAAAAGCTTATATGGTCACATCACTGATGTTATTTATTTTTGCAGCTGGGCACATTTGTCTTATGAGCGTGAAAGTTAAGTAAGCACAGGCCTCTAGATCATTGATGTGGGACTGTGGATGCTGCGATGCAACTTTTGGGTCCTGATTAATACTGATTAATGCTGTGTCGTACACTGTTTTGATTAACTATACAACAATCTGTCTATCTCATGGTACATATAATTTTAATTTTTTTTGCCTTAACTTGCTTAGATCCAATTAGATTTACTCCACTTTGATACGGTCGAATCTGTTTTCATATTTCTTACCAAGTCTTCTTTGAGTTATTTCGATCTCGTCTTTTCGAATCTACGCTTTTTCAATTTTTATTCATTAGATCAGGGGCCAAATTATGCCATTCGATATCGGTTAATATTATAAAACCATTAAAATGCGATTTTTTAACAAAACATAATAACTTTTTAATATTTTTAATTAGGCTTAAGTTCATGAAATTTAATTTTTATTAAATTATTTCTATGAAGAAAGGAATTTTACAACATGAAAATCAATCAAAATTGTTATTGATAATCTTTCATTCTTGACGTGGCTCGGGCTCGAACCCTGGCCGGCAGGTTACCATGACATGTTTCGATCGCAACCACTCGATCTCCTCAGATGGATTTGCCGTCTTACACTCGCAGCCATCGACGACTGCTGACGTCACTAGTCAAACATCAATCCTTAAACCAAATTGTATTTTAACATTTGGTAGATCGAAATTTGCTTTCCTGAATGATTATCAATTTTAATTGATTTTACATGTTTTTTCCTTTACTTCTGTTTTTTCGTACTTTCGTCAAGAATTTTTCTTGAAGTCCAAGTACATTTTTTTTGTCAAGAATGAAAGATTATCAATAACAATTTTGATTGATTTTCATGTTGTAAAATTCCTTTCTTCATAGAAATAATTTAATAAAAATTAAATTTCATGAACTTAAGCCTAATTAAAAATATTAAAAATTTGGATTAAAACCCATAAATAGTTCAACAAAATAACCACAATACTAATTATTGTTAAAGCTAAGGCACGAGCTCTATGTGTACATTTGTCCTTCAAGTTGTGCTGAAAAAGGTCAACAGAAAAGAGAAAGACAAAGTGAAAAAACAAAAAAATGTACTTGGACTTCAAGAAAAATTCTTGACGAAAGTACGAAAAAACAGAAGTAAAGGAAAAAAAAAAGTAAAATCAATTAAAATGGATAATCATTCAGGAAAGCAAATTTCGATCTACCAAATGTTAAAATACAATTTGGTTTAAGGATTGATGTTTGACTAGTGACGTCAGCAGTCGTCGATGGCTGCGAGTGTAAGACGGCAAATCCATCTGAGGAGATCGAGTGGTTGCGATCGAAACATGTCATGGTAACCTGCCGGCCAGGGTTCGTGCCCGAGCCACGTCAAGAATGAAAGATTATCAATAACAATTTTGATTGATTTTCATGTTGTAAAATTCCTTTCTTCATAAAAATAATTTAATGAAAATTAAATTGCATGAACTTAAGCCTAATTAAAAATATTAAAAATTTGGATTAAAAACCATAAATAGTTCAACAAAATAACCACAATACTAATTATTAAAACATAATAACGTTATCAACTACTTTATCTATTAAAATTGGGTTCACTTTTCTTTGATAAACTGTACTTTCATTTAGTTAACTTTGATCTTCTTCCAAACCTTAATCCACTGTGATCTAATCCAATTTGGCCTGATATATTTTAATTTGTTCTGATATTTGACTTTGTTTTGATCAAAGCTTCTTAACTTATAGCCTGTTCGTCGATTTCGAATATTTTATAATTTGTTTTTGCTTTGCATGTAAGTTAAGCGAACGAAGTCTTCGTTCGAAATCAACGAAAGGGCTATTAGAGTATAATCCATACACTCAAATAAAAAATAAATCCAAACGTACTCAAATCAATCCGAAGCGGTATTGATAGTATGGGGAGTACGGATTTTCTTGAATCAAGTACAGAAAGATTGATTCAAGTACGGATTTTCAAACGCAAAATACTTAAATTATCCATATTCAATCCCGCTTTCGTACTTGAAATAATCCGAAAATGAGATTGATTTACGTAAAACTATGATTGAATCAATCTCAAAATGAGCTTGATTCAAGAATTACATATAAAATTGTTTTAATCTGAATTCGTACTTAAAATTTGTAATCCGAAAATGAGATTGATTTAAGTAAGACAAAGATTGAATCAATCTAAAAACGCGCTTGATTTAAGTATTATTAAGTTGATTTTATCCATAAATTCCTACTTGAAAAAAACCAAAAACAAATAAGAAAGAAAAAATTATTATTACCCTGCAGGAAATGTCACTAGTGAATCTGTACTGATTCACTATTGACACAGTCACCAGTACTAGTGACTTATTACACCCCAGGCAATGTTATTTACAATAGACATTTAACATGTGCGTGTCATTGGAAATCTACTACTGACGTTGGTTCTACTGACTAGGTAGCGACTAGGTAGTTCCTTTGGGAGCATATGTTGACATTGGAACCAGAGAATCGCTAGTACATTTTAGTAAACGTAGTCTACACTTTTTGTAAGAATAAGGAATTATTACAATCTTTTTTTATTATTTGTTCATATTTTATAGGAGTTGTACTTCTCAGTTGTTATTGATAAAATCTTTTTCGTATTAAAGCCAAATATAGTGGCAAATGTAATGTAGTGTAGACACTTCGTTGGCAATGTCACCAATATAGTCGACAAAACTGGTGACTTGGAGACACTTGCACCCAGGTTTCCTTCAGGGTATATATATTTATATGTTACATAATGATAAAACACCAACATCATGCCCGATATGGTTTTTACTCAAGTATGGGCACCACTACATTGAAAGCTTTGCATGTGTGGCATTGTATTGGTTTGTTTACGTTTGCATTTGTTGGTTTTATGCTCTTTTGCTCTTTGTTTTTTGTGTATGTATACACATCGTTTGCTCTTTTTGCATTTTCATTTTGCATTTGCCCATAGCTTTTTTTACTTTAAAAATCTTGTGTACATATTTAACTAAAAATATAAACTAAATGAGAAGCCAGATTTAAAATTTACTTTTTAGCCCTTCATGGTACACATGAGTCTGGCCAGACCTTTGTTTAATGTGAATAGATAAAAAAAAACATGCGTTAGCCGGAGGGCTAAACATGAAAATAATACATACATATATATGTATATGTTTTTCTTCTTGTTCTGTTGTTTTTGTTGTTTCTACAAACAAAAAGCAAATCGTTTTGTTCGAACTTGTGTTGTGTTGTTGTAATTGTACACTAAATTTTGAAAAACACACACGTATGCACGCATAAAAGAACGCAATGCTGAGAGATGAGACTAATACGTTTTATGAGATTAAAACCCTCATTTTGTAATTTTACTCTCAGAGTGGCACTATCAACGAAAAGTTTAATCATTTTTGTACTTGATTTAAGAATTTTATACTTATTTCAAGAAATTCCGGAATTGATTTTTGAAAGTAATCCCATTTAGGATTGTTTTGAGTACGTTTAAGTGTTTTTCGTACTTGAATTTTTGAGTACGACTCGTACTTAAAGTAATCCTAAAAAACTTGATTTATCCCGAGTGTTTTTCTTTCTGTGTAAATGCTGAGAGAACGTTTGTTTAATAACATCTAAATTAAGAAAATGTGTAGAGAAACACACAAGAAGTACGACCAGGAACAATGTTAACCGAGTTTGGAAGGTTTAAATGTCTTTAACTTACATCTACAAAATTCAGAAGTTTATCGCTCTGAATCTGTTTATGTACATATGAATCGACTTCAAGCAGTATGAAAACACTCAACACACTCATGAGTTTCTTGTGTTGTTACTTTACTGGCTTTTATTTTAGTTTTAAGTGTAAATCACATTGGCAGTTTTGTCAGAGGAAAAAAAAACATGTACAAATGCAGACGCGGCCAAATAAACACATGGAAACTTCCACTTAGACCCATCAACACGATTGCCAATGGTTGGAAAATTGAAAATACATAACAAAACTGTTGCATGTAATGTCTTGCAACTGCAACAGCGATAGCGAGAACAACATCGACAACAACACTAAAAACCAGACTACTACTACAAGTTAACTCTGACCTTAAAAAATATTTAAAAGAAATTTAAGACCCTGTATAATTTATTTTAAAGATCATGTTGCATGCAAACGTTACTAAATACTGGTCACGTGTCTTTATGTGACTGAAAAGGAGAAATAATGTACGACATTTTAAATCATTTTTCAAAAACGTAAAAAAAATCTAATCTACAAGGAAATATTAATCATCAGCGCTAATTGTTAAAATGGTGTGTGACATTTTTAAGTTTTTTAAAAATAAGAAAGTTATACACGAAATGGGATTCATTGTGAAATTTCATGTCACTGTTATAAATAACAAAATTGTTTTAGACCCAAATTTACGGTAATTAGTCTATTGTTAGTAAACTAAAATGATAACTAATGCTTAACTAACATTTCACATTCACATTATAGTAGTTAAAACAAATTTTAATCAGAGTAAAAATTGGTAGTCCTATCAAAATAGTATGTAGATTAATTTCAATGTTCTGGAAGAATTGAAAAGAAAACATAAGCTTGGCTATTAAATTGGTTAAACAATACCAAAATGTTATAGAAAATAAAAAAGCGACAGTATTCCTGTTAAGCAAAAGAAGTTGCGTAGCAACGTTTATCAACAACTAATTATAATAAGTTTCCACAAAAAAAAAAAAAAAAAAATAAAAAAAACAAATTTAAATAATAATAACCAGGGAAACCAGAAAATTGCTCTAAAAAAATCGTTTTATGCGCATTAAATATGCAGTGAAAAGTTGAAAATATGCCCTGAAAATTGTTAAAATATGCCTCAAAAAAATTTAAAAATTGCTAATTTGAAAACAAAATATTCAGCAAATTAATAACAGTCCATTTAATAAAAACAATCCTTAAATTATAATCGGTAAAGCCTTAACGCCATAGTATATAAAGACGAATTTTCGTTTCCTATTTGGAAACGATGGGCCGTCATCGACTCACAAAAACTGAGTTATGTTAATTCATATAAGAGTTATTTGTGCCGAATACAGTAGACGCTCAGAAATTCGAACTCTCAGAAATTAGAATTTCCAGAAATTCGAATCAGTAATTTCATTACATTTGGCGCTCGAAATTAGAATCCGAAATTCGAATTTCCCAGTGGTTTTTTTCTTTTTATTGTAAACACTAAAATTTTGACAATTAAGTTTTACCAAATATAAAGTAAAACGGTGAATCCCATTTTAAAAGATGATTTACAGATCTTGTAGATGTTGTTAGAGTTTAAAAGTCAGTTTTTTGGTGTCAAAAAAGTCAAATTAACTGAATTGTTATGTTTTGTTATATTTCGTTTAGTTTTTTATAGTTTTTCCGTTAAATAAACTAAAATTAAAAAAAAAGAATAGTTTATTTATATTTTATGGTCAAATTTACTTAAATTTTTTTATAAAAAACCGTCCAGAAATTCGAATAATTCGGAAATTCGAATCGCCCTAAAAACAAAGTGGTTCGAATTTCCGTGTACTGTATTAGATATAGCTATTAACATCCATATAAGATTTTTATCTAAAAGGGATTTTAGGGACGGTCGCTAAATTATTTGTTAATATTAACATTTAAAAGGAAGTTAAAGCTATTTATATATGGAAGTTTGGGTAAATGTGAACTGATTCTAAAAGAATTTAATTTGTTGTCAAATATTTTTGGCCTGAATTTAATCTGAACATAATTCAATGGTTTATGGACACAAAGAGTCTAATATGGAAAAAAGTTTTTATGGGGAATATGTGAAATTGTAGACCGATTCTCACCATTTACATTGACTTCGTCCTTAGTACAATACAATTAAAAAGTGTATTAACCAAACATGGACATGGACAGACAACTAGCCGGACGGACGGTCGGACATCGTTGCATCACTTTAAAAAGTGATTCTGAGTCGATATACTAAAAGATTGGTCTAGATTTCTATGTATTACACACATCGCCGAAAACGTACATTATTGCGTTTTCCTTAATTTGTTCTTATATATAAAATTTTTAAGTTTAAAATAACATTAATCCATATCGACAACCTGCTTTGTCTTACAATTTTCGATTAAAAATTAAATGTTGATGGTGAAATTGGAGCAACGTGTTAAAAAGCCCAAAAGCCAAAATATTGCAAAAACAAAAAACAAAAAAAAAATTATATGTTGCGAAAGTCTTGTAGGCTTCTTAAATATTAACATGTATCAAAATATGCCCCAAAAAGTAAAAATATGCCCTTTAAACCTAAAAAACGCCGCAAAAAGGCTCTTTCAACCAAATTATGCAAAAAAATGCTCCAAACGGTAAAATATGTAAAAATATGCACTAACAAATCGATGCCAAAATTCATTAAATGCTCTTAAACAGATAATATATCGTTTCTGCCTTCATTGGCCGCACAAGGAAAAATATACAATTGCATAATTTTGGTTTCCTTGACAATACCCATTAAAATTTGATGGTTTAACATATAGTTAACAAATGTGTGGAAATAATATTTTATTGGTTAAACTATTTTTACAAGTGTTTGCCAAGTGTTCGCAGTGTTTAAAAAACTAGACTCCAAGTAGCTGTAGTAACGAAAAAACACAAAATAGTCTAGTTTAAAAATGTTAAAAACTTGTAGTCGTTCATTTACTATTACTACCGCTACCGTCACATTTTAGTAGCGGTAGTTGTAGTAATAGCACAAAAAGAAAATAATTGGAGCAGCATAGTAAAAAATATTGTACTGCTCTCGCTACCTTTTACTGCTAAAGTAGTTTTATTTTTAAAATTTTTACTACTACCTACCTCAGTAGTTATAGAAGGAGAAGACAACCTAGTATTTGAAGTAGCAGAAGAATAACATTGAAGTAGTTGTTTAATAACATTGAAGCAGTTTTAGAATAACATTGAAGTAGTATGTTAATAACATTGAAGCAGTCATAAATTAACATTTTGGTAGCAGTAGAAGTAATAAAAACTTAAAATCTTTAGACAAATAAGTACATGTATGTTTTAATCTGTGTTGCCAGAAAATCACCATTTCAAAACATAAATCTCCAATTTTTTAAGCTTATAACAAACATGGAACGAAAATTGGAAACTTTAATTAAATTCATCAATTTATAATTTTTGAAATTGAAATGTTTTTATATAAACTATTGAGAGAAGCCTAATCAAAGGAATAAAATAAAAATTAATATTGTTTAACAAAATTGAACGCTTTTTAAGCGTTTAAGGAATATTGAACATACATTGTTACATCGTCATGACTACGTTATATTAATTATAGCTGGATTTCAAAACGTCATAACACTTTGCAGTCAAAGTCAAAAATGCATCATCAAGCTTTTAATGCATAGTTTGCTTTTTGTTTACGCATCGATAACTTTTCTGGTGTATTTCGGGACAAATAACATTGTAAAGTTCTACACGGTTGCATTGTAGAATGCACTCAAAAAAGAATGTTGCTTTGCAACTGACGTTGTCTGAAAAAAAGCCGAAATCACATAACGAAAGCAGAAACAGAAATGTGTGCAACAAATTTAAGCGACGATTGTTTATAAACAGCGCTATTTCCTTTGTCAAAAATAGGTCTCATCAACTTTAAAATTTCACAAAGCAATAAATCCGATAAAATGCTTAGCCCCCTTTCACACTCGGCAAGTTACTTGCCGACAACAACAAAGTCTGTAAGGAAAAAACAAATTTCAAAAAAATTTGTACAGACTTTGTTGTTGTCGGCAAGTAACTTGCGCAAGTAACTTGCCAAGTGTGAAAGGGGGCTTACTGAAAAAGTAAAAAAGTAAAATTTTTTATTATTATGGCTTTATTTTCCATTTCTAAATCTATATTTTATGAATATGGACGTTATTTTTTAAATTAACTTTAAAAATAGGCAAATTTACGGTGTTTTTAAATAAAATTTGTATTAGAAACTGGGAATTATTTCCTTGTGAAGGTCACTTTATATTATATTAAACATTTTTTCATTTTTCTGAAAAATTAAAGGAATAGAACTATTACAAAAAAGCTTTATAAAATACAGACCTGAAATTTAACTCATAGAATAAATTCGAAAAATGAAAAAATGTTTAATAAAATTTGTATATTAAACATAAAATTCCAAACATTCCACTGCATTGTGTAATGACTGCTCATAAAAGAAATATCAAAAGATATGAGTACAATAACTTCTAAGTTATTGTTTAAAATTTTTCACAACATGTTCTGCGCAAATAAGCAGTCGAAAATTTTTCGCATAGAAGTTTTTAAAAAGTGTCGAGTTGCAACACTGTTTAGAATCATTCAAACAACAACTACACATACGTACTCATTGTTGGTTTATTGTTTTGCTTTTTATTTTAGTTTTTGACTACCTCAATGTTATTATTTTACTACTTCAATGTTATTTACATACTACTTCAATGTTATTTTATTACTACCTCAATGTTAATAAACTACTGCCTAAAAATTTTCTAGTGAAAAAAAACTGCCAATGTTGTAAGTAGTAGCTATAAATCGAAAACCTCAATCAAACCAATAGAAAATTATTTAGTTTTTTTAACTGCTACTTCATTTTTGTTTTTACTGCTGCTACTCCATTTTTTGGTTTTATATTTTGAACGTAGCAGTAGTTTTAAAAAAGGTTATACTACAAAACAAGACAACTGCTCTTTTGCCGCTACTTGTAATTGTTTAGAGTACTAGTTTTAGTAATAGTAAAAAAATGTTTAGGTAATGTAGTTTTTTGAACACTGAGTGTTCGAACTTCGACCATACCCAACAAACCATATAGCAACCAAACTACAATACAATTTGAGAATAAGCTTATATTAACAGTGTGTTCTAAGCTTTTCTTCATTTATAATATTGTGAATAAAATATGAATTCACAAGCAGTTTTTAACAATGCTTTAGAAACTCTTATTATAAACAAATGTTTCTAAAGTACAACAACTGTTTCTAAGGTACGCGACAACAAGCGCCTTTAAATAAGTTAAATTAGAGAAAATTTGTTGAAAGTATTTTGCGTGTGAGTTAAGTAATAAATTTTGTAGTGAGTGGAAGTGCAATTTTAAAATAATAACAGAATTGGTATCAATTAAATAAATAGATATATAAATAAAATATTAAAAATGCTTAATAAATAAATATAAAAGCAGAAAACTATTAACGGACGAATTAGGTGATTAGCTTTGGTGGATGGTACTGGCACCAACAAAAGCGTACGAAATCTACACGCAAAGAAAAAACATGGTTGTGGTAAACATATTCTAAGAGCAACATATTATGATAAGAATTATGATTGTAGTCACCATACTATTACATCATAATATTTTTCCCTTAATCATATTATTATTCTGTTAATCATACTAAGTTAAGAAGTAATCAAATTATTGTCATGTTAATCATAATAAGCTAAGAAATTAATCATATTATTGTCATGTTAATCATAATAAGCTAAGAAGTAATCATATTATCATCATCTTAATCATAATAAATTTAGAAGCAATCATATTATGATACAGCACCTTTCATAGCTGTCATAAAAATACAAAATAAATAAATTAAAAATAAATTTGAATCGATTTTTTATTTTGTGGCTTTTTACAATTTTTACAATGAAAAATCTGTGATTTTCATGGGCAACCGCGTGTGTCAATTTTTTCGATTTTAAGATGTTTATGCCATGGCGGCATGAAATAGCCCCCCACAAAATAAGTCCCCAAAACGGAAATGAAATAACTCCCCAAAAAAATATATGAGAGGCAACAACAACGTTTTTTGGGGATTTATTTCATTTTTTTGGGGACTTATTTAATTTTTATATTGGCGAGTTATTTCTTATGAAATAAGTCCCCAAAAATCTGAAATGAAATAAGCCCCTTAAAATATTTTGGGGACTTTTTTCATTTTCAAATTTATTCCAAAATCGTCAAAAATGCAGATTATGTCGCGTTATAATACGTAAACAAAACTTGTTTTAATGAATGGTCAAGACCACTCATTCATTAAAAATAATACTTACTAGGTAGTTAGTTTGAGAAATAATTTTGCTGTAAGGAATAAAATAAATTAATTTTTTTTTTGCTGGATGCAATGAATCCAGGTCTCCCATTCAAAAGAGAGATAAAGCCTTTTATTTTGTTTTCATTCGAATGGGAGACAAAGCCATCATGGCCTTAGGACACATAAGTAATATTAGGAAATGGCTTTATCTCTCATTTCAGTTTTGAAGAACTTTTCCATTTTACATTAATTAATAGTTTTCTTATTTTTATAATTAAGAGGTAATGATTTTCCCTTTTACTAAAGTTAAGTATTGAAATCTGGCTTCGCATGCTAAAGTTTTCCTGCTTGGCGGCCTGCGGCTATATCTCTCACTTCGCAAAATTGAGCAATAAAGCCATCATGGCCTTACCTCCCATGGTAAAAAAGCACCCCCCCTATTTTGAATTGATTGGCTGTTTTGAAAACTTTTTGGGGATTTATTTCATTTGAGGAAATGGGGACTTATTTCCAATTAAATAACTCCCCAATTTTTGGGAATTTATTTAATTTTGATTTGGGGAGTTATTTCATTTCGTTGGGGTTTCATTTCGTTTTAAAATTGTTGGTTTATTTCATATGAAATAAGACCCCAAAAATTGGGGAATTATTTCATAATTTTGTTGGGGACTAATTTCGTGGGGGACTATTTCATGCCGCCTGATGCCACATTGCCTAATTTTGAACGCTCTTTACATTTTTTTGAAAAAAGATGGATCAATTCCGATTTTTTAACGTAATGACAAAGTTTAAAATATGCAATACCTAGCCCATAGTTTGATCTAGAATGGTTTTTCGGCTTTCCTGAACAATTTGTTTTAAGACATACGCGGTTGCCCATGAAAACCACAGAAATATTGTAGCACTTTCATAAAATATACCGAAATCTCTGTGTGTTTTGTTGTTGGATTTTACAAAAAAAAACTATGATATTTTGCATTTGCACTATTACATCACTACTACTTGAATGAACTCCGCTAATATTTTAATTTTATAATTTCTTTAAACTTATTTTTTTTATGGAATTTTATCTTTTAATTGTTCAACCGCTCACAAATAAAAAAACGACACAATTTCTTCAAAATTATTTTACAAATGGCGCTAACATAATATGATTAGAGCAAAAATAGTTTAATTGCATCATTAATATAATATGAGAAATGTATAGAAAGTTATCATGTTATGGCTATTAAATATAATGATATGGTTGTGAGAAATATAATATGTTTAGAAAGTTATCATAATTAAGTTGCTAGAAAAATAATTATTTTTCGGTCAATAATACTAAAATAATATTGTTGATATTAAATAAAAATAACAATTATTTGCGTACGACAACAATATATTGTTACATTAAACATAGTGTTGTTGCCGTAACCATGCCCAACCATATTTTTTCTCTGCGTGTAAGCACAATAGAGGCAATAAGATGTAAGTTTAATTAAACATTTATATTTAAAATTAATGATTATTTTCATAGATGCAACTTTGTATGTGGGACGCCAGAGGAAGAATTCATTAATGACAGCGAAAAGTTCTTCCAGTTCCCGAAAAAACGCATTAAGGTGCGAAATAAGTACAAAAAAATTAAAACTAAATAATAAATAACATAATTTTAAAAAAAAAATATAATAAATATAAATTTAAGCTTCCCAGCGGAAAAACTCAGAAGACCTTCTTACTTCAGGCCTTTTTAAAGGCCTGCTTAAAGACTTTTTTGATTCAATTACTATTCTTATCTAACTGCTGAAGAATGCCTCATAGAAGACTTCGGCTCTTTGGTATAAAAGATAAGATACACCTTCCACATTCGCTTCTATGAGAAGCAGGAAGATAAGGAGTAAAATTTTTTACACAAGCAAAAGCAAAAGAATTCAGATCCCTTTACAACAACAAAGTTAAATACATATTAAAATACCAAATGAAAGCAATAATGTATGTACATTAGGGATATACCCTTTTAACAATTTTTTAAAATATCAAATTTGGCATAGCACAGTCCGATAGAGCATAAGCAACTTTAAGGGAACGTAAATTTATTTTTTCGCTAAGGTCAAAAAAGTTCAAACACCAACCGCGATGAAGTTATGAAATTTTCTTTTTGGTTAAGAAAAATTAATAATATGTTTATTTAAAACAAAAAATAGCGCAAGTATGAAATTTCATTAATATTTAGAGATGGTAAGAGATTTTTTCGCAAACTAAAACGTATCTTTAACATTTTTTAACAAAAAAAAAAAAAAAAAAAAAAAATTAAAAAAGAATAAAAAACAGCGTATAAAATTATGAATATTCAACATTGCATTGGTTTAGAAAAGCCAATTGGTGCGTGAACTTATTTGAGAAAAATTACAAAATATTATGATTTTCGTGGTTACTAGGACATGGTTGACCTCATGGTACTATGCCAAAAAATTGGTTATACCCCTAATGTACATATGTATATCTTTTTAGTTGAAGTTGAAAAGATAAAGAGTAACATTTTTTGTTCGCCAAAGCAAAAGTGAAAGAATTCAGGTCCCGTTATAAAAACAAAGTAGCATATTAGGTACATATAAAAATACCAAATAAAAACCATGGCGCATATTCAGAAAGCATAACTCAAGTTGTAACTAACAAAACAGAAACTAAAAAATATGTAGCTCATAGATAGTTATAGATCTTATTCACAATTCATAACTGACGTAGTAACAGTTCTCAGCTGATAGAAGAAATGCAACCATGTATATTGGCATGTAGAGAAAATTAAATGTCGATAATATTTTGAACTTTTGAACGATATATTCTGTAATTAATTAAAAAGCTTATCAAACTATTAAAAACCCATTTTTTGTTCTTTAAAGAACTAACACAAATTCAAAAAAGGTTATTTTTTGCTTATGATAGTACATAAATCAATTAAAATAAGGACTTGTAAAAATAAAAATATTCAATAGAATTTTATCGACTAAGAGCACATCTCTAGTTAATTTTTTTTATGGATGTTTTTTGGATGCAGTAGAAATGCATTTCAAATGGATCGCAGCGTATTTTATACATACATCTTAACTGTTTTTTGCCATGTTTTTACCTGATATTATTTGAATATCTCTTATAATTTCATACATTTATTTTTTTATAACCACTTCAAAAATGTTGTTCTTTTGAAATAAATTATAAAATGATATCGACCAGCTGTTCTTTGAAAGTATTAGTTAGTTGACATTTAGTTACACCTTTACCTTTAAATTAAGTGTAAACTTTTTATGCGGAAAGTAATCATCTGTGAACAACTTAAATAGGTACTTAAAAAAGTTAACACTTGGTTATAATTTAGGAATATGCGCCAATAATTTAAAAAATTTTAATCGAGTGTGGTTCATTAAAGAAGATAGATAATTGTGCTAAAACGAGAAAAGTTCGAAAAAGTGAATTTTATATTTTTAAGTTTCAAAGATTGAAGTGTTTTTTTTTTTTAATATTTTTATTTAATTTTATATACTTTGTTTATATAGTAATTATAGTAATTCTGTAAATAAATGTACATACATATATGTATACTAAACTAAAATTATAAAACACTTAACTTTTATTCTCTTTTGAAAATTATGGGAAGGCATCTAAGTAGGGATTATTCTGCAGGCCTTTCTTAAAACCCCTTCAAGATAACCTTTATGCTAAGGCCTTTTGACAGTCATTCTCTGTAAAGCCTTCTAAGAACCATTTATTTAAGAAGCTCTGCCGAAAGAAACGAAAAAGGAATACCTTCCCCGCAATGAAAACGTGTGTAAAAAAGATATGAGTATGGAATGGAGCGAGCTGGCCTTGTACATCCAAAAGAAGGGGTATAGAGGCCTCCGTACTCCTTCTTTTTCCCGCTGGGTTAATCTACAATTATCATTATCATCATCATCATCTATATATAAATCGGCTTAGGCCAAACAGTTAAGAACACTTTCCTCCTCTGTATGCCAACCGAATTGAACAAAATATACACCATTTGAAAGAAAATTACTCCCAGATGACATTTTATTAAAATCTATTCAATAATTTCAGAGTTATAAGCGTTTAAATTAGCTACTAACACATATGCAGAACACATAAATAAAAATTTTTTTTTTTTTACAATCAAGGCGAATTCATACAAGGTGGTCTTAGTTTGAAAACGTTTTACAACACTGTAAAATATTTTAACGTTGTGTCAAAAATTCAAACATATTTTTGATTTTGTTTTTATATTAAAATGTGTTTTTTTGAAATGTTATAACTTAAAAAAGTTTTAAATTTCACAATTTTAATCGAAAATTATAGAATTTAGTTAAGATTCCCCGGAACCAACATGATGGTATACCATTTTGACACAAGGTTAGTACTCAGCTGTTGCTTACGTAGCAAGATAAGTTCACCTGGTGTAAATTCGCCTTGTTTACAATTATCAAATAATAAAAAATAGGGTAGTCGATTATTCGACCTTTTTCAAAAACCGGTTTTCGAATACTTCGACTATATAAATCTAAATAAAACAAGTAAGAGTGCTATATTCGGTTATGCCGAATCTTATATACCCTTCACCATGGTTTGGAAAGAACAGAAGTTTATATATATATATAAATATATGTATATATACATGATTATTTATAAAATATATATCGTTTAGTTTTATTTAATTATTTGCACATGATTGCGTGCTATTAAATATATTAAAAGTTTAATTAATATATAGCACGTTAAGTTTTGATCGAATTTCAGTATTTGGTCATACCGACATCTTAAAGTATAAAACTACCATTTACTTTGGTGATAAAACTTGTAGTCGGGAAGTTCTATGGTTCACGAAAATAGGTATTAAAAAAAAAAACTATATTTTTGACATTACTTTTTTTTACCGATATTCCGAGTTTTTCTAAAGATTTCCGATATTTTGATATCTAAAACGTATGAATAGGTCATAATACAGCTCTAAAATTTTAGCTTTTATAAAAATGTTAATGTTTTTAGTCCTTTTTTGGAGTATTTTGCACATAAATTAACCATTTTTAACCGATTTGGCAGATTTATATACCAATATGCTTAAAAATAATATTTCCATTAAATTGGCTTTTAGGCATATATATATATATATATATATATATATATATATATATATATACCTACATATGTGTACATATATTTAAGCAAACTTAATTATAAAAAAAACAAACTTAATTATAAAAAGAGTAACTTTTGGGATTTCAGTATTTTGATTATAACTCAGCCATTTTTTAACCGATTTGACAGATTTATATACCGACGTGTTTAGCAAGAAATTTACCATTTATTTGTGTTATAAAACTTGGACTCGGGAAGATCCATGGTTACCGAAAATGGTAATTTTGGTCATAACTTTTTTGTATCTGAACCGATTTTCCCGAGTTCTTTATAAAATATGTTCTGCTAAAAATTTCCGATATTTTGGTATATAAGTCATATCCATAGGACATATGACAGCCCTAAAATTTAGGTTTTTATACAATTTTTAATTTTGTACGGGAGGTACCACGCCCACTTCTCCAATCCCGCCCACATTTTGTAGGGTGGTGTGTATTGACAACCTAAATGTGTGTATCTAATTTGGAAACTTTGGCTCTTACCGTTCTCCAGATATACAGAAAAAAGCAATAAAAATACAACAACAACAAGGGATTTTTGGAAAAAATTAGAGGCAGTCGTGGTTTTTTGATCATATCTCAGCCATTTGTGGACCGATCTTGCTGAATTTCAATAGCACGAAATGGTGGACTATATGTGATATAAATGTAAAACAACCTAGCCGCTATCATGTCTGGTTTTCCCGGAAAACACATATCAAGCGTAAGACGGACAGACGGACAGACGAACGGACGGATATCGTTAAATCAACTTCTCTCCTCATAAGGACCCAAAATATATATACTTTATAGGGTCTAAGATCAATATTGTAGAAATTACAAACGGAATGACAAACTTATATATACCCTTTTCCACCTGTGGTGAAGGGTATAGAAATCTAAATAAATCTTATGTATAAATCGGCACAGGCAAAACAATTAAAAACGCTTTCTTCCTTTGTTTGTCAACCGAAACTCTATGGGGAGAAAAAAAAAGTATCAAAAAGGGGAAATACGGGAAATTAAATTTATTTTTTTAACTTTTCCGTGCTGCATGTGATAATTTTAAATGTTCTATAATATTGAATTTAGAAACATAATATTTTAGGTGCAGGGTCCTGCTTGAGTGAAAACCTATAAGATGAAAAATGTTGGTACTTTTTGTTTTTCATCTGGAACTTTTTGAATTTTCCTTAATATTCGACCTATAAAGATAAAAGTATACATTAAACTTGGCGAATAAGAACATGTAAGGGGAGCTTTTTAGTACTTTTTCGTTCAACATCTGGTACTTTGATTTATTTTCGTAATTATAAGACACACATAGACACATAAAATTAAACATGCAATGTCCCAAGTGGATGACCATCTATTAAGGAGACTTTTTGATACTTTTTGGTTTTCCAATTAATATTTTTTATATTGTATTTTAATAAATTAGTGTTTGGTGCTAATTAGTTTATACTTGCTTTTAGTAAGTATTTATTTACTAAATTTATAATTGTATGAAGTAATATAAATTTAAATTTAAAGTGACAATATTTTATACAAAATGCCTCGCCGTGGTACATAACTAGACGAATAGGGTTGATAGGCTTCTAAGAAACTTTCCACAATATTACCAAATATGTAATGCAGTCCTCAACAAATGGCAAATATGGACCAATTTCAAGAAAATCTGGTAAGATAAATTGAGTTGCAATACAATATACATATGTGGGTTGAGTTCAATCTAAATAAGAACATAATTAGACGCTATAAAACTTTATTACGGATATATTAGATATCTACATCTATATAAGATTTTTCGGCTAAAAGTGATTTTAGGGAGGGACCCATAGCTAAAATGGACGTACCAATACGAAGTTCACATAGTAGCTTTTATAAAAGTTATCGTTGCCAAATTTTATATTAATACCACCATGAAAGTAATATCATTTGTGGTATTTGTATGGGAGTTATGGTCAAATATGGATCGATTCCAATAAGATTTGGTAAAATTATTAACCCTTGGAGGTATAACCAGGTCTGTGCAGACTTTTTGCCTATAAAAGTGTGTATAACTTTTTTGGTTTTCATGTTAGAGATAAATCCTTCCATGACTTCCTGGAGCAACAATCTGAGAACACAATGAGCAAAAAATTAGAGCGATTGTGTCTCCGGGTTCGGGCTAATCCGGACTTACAAATATTTTGGTTCAAATGGTATAACCAGGTCTGTGCAGACCTACATGTAATTTGTATGGAATGAATGGTGGACAGCTGATAAAAACCGTTATTGAGTGGGATTTTATATATAATATATATAAAGAAAAACAAAACGTGTTAGTATACTAACCTATTTTGAAGTGTAAAGATAAAAAATGGCATCGGAATTTACTATTGATGATATGATGGACGTGGTGAACCGCACCTCAAGATTTTTAAGTTTACCAGAAGAACAGAGAAGTGAAATGCAAGAAAATTTAGCATTGTGGATGGCTGGTGATGATGAACAGCCTGAGGAAAGTACTCCTTTCGAAGGCGACGACAAAACGGACCCAGATTATGTGGCGTTATTAGATGATGCGGCTTCCGATGCTGAAGCAGACATGTCTATTGAAACGGAGAGTCTATATGACGATGATGAGGAACTGCAAGATGTGTATGAAGGCACTGCAGCTTTTCCCGAAGCGCTTGAAGCCGTCGGTATGGACGAGGAGCTCGTCTACATCGTATATGTCAAAGGATGGTAAGATTTGGTCAAGCACTCCGCCGGCATCTGGTAGAACTCTTGCACATAACTGCGTTACTGTGGGTCGTGAAGGCCCGGTTACAGGCACTATGCGAAACCCGAGCTCTATATTTAAATCTCTTCTAACACCCGAGATCGTCAGTATAATTGTTCGTGAAACAAACCGTAAGGCCCAGGAGATGTGCCGTAAATGGTCTGAGCTGCATCCTGACCAGACACCCCGTGAGTGGATGAAACCTGTAACCAGCATATTTGGGTCAAACGTTCAGCCTAATCATGAGTTGTGGGGACACAATGGAAACCCTATCTACAGGGCAACGATGTCTGCTATACGATATAAACATATTCTAAAATATATTCGATTTGATAATGGTATAACGAGACCCGCTCGACTTGTAGAAAGCAAATCGGCCGCCATCGACGACATTTGGAACATGCTCATGAACAACTTAGAGCGTCGATATGTTCCGGGTGCCCAAATAACTGTGGATGAGCAATTGTTTCCGTACCGAGGCCGCACGCGCTTTACCCAATATATACCATCGAAACCAGCCAGATACGGTATAAAAATATGGTGGGTATGTGATTCGAACTCAAATTATCCAATAAAAGGAATTATTTATGTTGGAAAACAACAAAACGAAGCACGTACGGTAAATCTTGGCGAGAACGTTGTTCTCAAATTGGTGGAAAAGTATAGTGGTTCTGGTCGAACAATATATGCAGACAACTTTTTTTCATCATATGATTTGGCCACGGTTTTGATGACAAAACGGTTGGCTTATGTAGGAACCATAAGAAAAAACAAGGTTTGCCTACCGAAGGAGATGTTGGACCCTAAAAGAGAGGTTTACAGCACATTATTTGGTTACCACAACAATAATGTCGCACTATGCTCATATGTGCCAAAAAAAAAAAGAAAGCAGTGGTTCTCATCTCCACGGAACACTATAATTCCACCGTCGACTCATCGAAACCAGCACAGAAGCCGTTTCAAATATTGGACTATAATAAATATAAAGCAGGAGTGGACACCATGGACCAGATGCTTGGTGGTTACACCTGCAAACGGGGCACAACCCGATGGCCATTGGCCATGTTTTTCAATATGTTGAACGTTGCGGCATTGGCTGCATTTGTCATACATGATAACATGAAACAGCTGGTGATGCCTTACATGGAACAAAGAGCAACAAACCCTATTGTAAGAGGCTTCCAACATGTGAAACAGTCCATGGCGTTATTCGGTGTAGAGGTAAGCATTTTATTTATTCATTCATTGAATTCAAATTCTAAATCAATTTTCAACTTTGTTTTTTTGCAGGTAGCCGCTGGCCCGCCCATAGATGACCAACCAGCTTATGCCGCATCCTCTGCCAGCAGACCCTCGTGCTCGCTGTGTTTTAAGTTTGATAAAAAACAGCGAAAACACGCTTTCATTGCATGCATTGCAAAAAGCCGGTATGCCAACAACATTCACGTGCCAGGTACTCCTGCATTTAATGCCGTATTTAAAATGTATTTCTTTACATATTATTAATAAAATACCCTTAATAGATAACTAAGATGTATAAAAATGCGTTTCTATTGTTCATTATGTGGTTTTCCAAGCATAAAATGCATTTATAGATACTTTTAGGACACCTGACTATGCATTTCCATACAAATCCCATGTAGGTCTGCACAGACCTGGTTATACCATTTAGCGACAAAAAACCTTATACCTCCGAGGGTTAAGGTTGCAATAAAATATTTTTGGGTCAGATTAAGGCCCTAATTTTATAAAACGCAAACGCATTTTTGTTGATGTTTTCTATAGAAATGTATATTGAATTTTTAAATTATAAACGCTGCATATCTTGTGACGTTAATAATTTTAAAAAGCAATAAGTATTTCAGTAGAAAGCAACAACAAAATGTTGACAAATTTTTGACATTGTTTTTGCTTTCAATGCTATTTTTGGCATTGCGTTTTACACAATTAGGGCCTTAATGTAAATACCAATATAATTTGATGGTTAATGCGCACATACTTATAAAAGTACCAAAAGTTTGATATTAAAGATTCGCATCCACTTATGACAACGCATGTTTAATTTAATGTTTTTATATCCAATAATAATCAAAAAAAAAAAAAAAAAAAAAAAAACAACTGTGCCCATGTTCTGTAACTCTCGCGCCGAGAAACTTTTCGATTGAAATGTGTGAAATGAAACAAAAATGCCATAATTTAAAACACACAGCTGTTTTTCTCACTTAACTGTGTCTGTAACTTTTTTGTCGAGTACCAGCTCTCACGTAATGAAATTACTCGCCAATTTACAGAAAAAGTGTGTCTGTAAGACCGCATTTAAATCTATGCAATTAACGCCGAGTTTTTTTTCTATTTTATTTAAAAGTAGTTTCTACGAAACTCTTTTCACATTTACATTTACATTTTTTTCAAGCATTTTTTCAACCCCGTTTTCTTCCCTACACCTCTTGCTAACAAACAAAAAGTTGCATGCGAAAGTTGCGGCAAGTTGCGGCGTTAATTGCATAATGTAAATACGTTATAACATTCTGGTGAGAAAAGTTCCTGCTTTGAACTGTCAAATAAACTCACGAATAAAAACGGGGCGAGAAAAAAATTTTAACACTAAAAAACAATTAAAAATGCAAAGAATAATAATAATATTTTGTGCTTGGCACATTTTTTCATTGTTTAATTATTTTAACAAAATATACAAATGTTTTCAAAGCTCGTTTGCAAACAACAAACATAAAAGTCGCACTTTACATTATTTGGTATAGCTGACGGTTGTATTTTCGCCGCCGTCGTTGAAAATTTTTTAAATTTTGGTCGCCGTCAATGATATGTGTTACTGGCGTTCTCAACGTCTGCAATGTCACATAGGCTTCGAGTGAAATGTTTTGACATTTATAACGTAACGACGTAATCTATTTTGACATGAGTTACAGACACAGTTTTTTCTCACTTTTCGAGAAACGATGAATTTTTTTGTTTCACATCTTTTCGATGCGAGAAGTTCTCACTAAAGTTACAGAACATAGGAACTGGTAGCTCGAAAAAGTACCAAAATGCTCCCCATTTTGCATTTGATTTTATGTTCCTAGGTCCAATATTAACGAAAATGCAAAAAGTACCAATGGAGGAACAAAAAAGTGACAACATTTCATCTTATAGGTTCTCATTAGAGTTTTTCTTTTCCCGGACTTCTTCATTTTCCGGGAAAGCGGGATTTATTTTTCAATTCCTTAGGATTTCTCGGGAATCCCCGATTATAATTTAATTTATTTGAACAAATAACAAATTATCAGATTCATTTAAAAAGCTTATTATATGATGCATTAAACGTTAGTAAAAAAAATTTCAGTTCTTTATATCGTTACCTAAAACGCAAAAGGCCTTAACTAACAAAAAACATCGATTTTGATGAATTGAATTAATACAAATGTCCACAAATTTAAGAATCTTTCGACCAGCAGAAAAAGGTCCTATCTACAAAGGATTATATGGTTATCGCTAAAAGGACTAACTTACAGTTTGCACAATATGCAACATGGTGAATTGTCAAAACAACTGGTAGGTTTAACAAGAAAAATAGAAGAATATCAACTTATCATTTTAAATTGTTTTTGCTTCTACAGTAAAATTGTCAAAATGTTAGATATGGCATTTTGCGTTAAAAGTGGCGATATGCAAAGCCAACAGCATTGCCATAAATCCAAAATAGTTTAATGAGTTAAAATAAATAAAACAAAATATTTCTTTGAAAATGGAATTTAAGTACATCATTTACCAGCATCGTTTGACAGACTATTTCTAATTTAAAGCAATTAATCAATGAAACTTTTCGAGTTCGAAATTTCAGAGCAAAAAAGTTTTTAAAAAACTCGATGAAAAAAGAATTTTTATTAAAAAATAAAATAAAATAAACCAAAATTAAAGAAAAATTTCGTAAATAATACAAAATTTTATAAACGTAAACAAAAATATTTTTGAATGAAAATTCGTATGATTAACAACATTCAATTTTTTTTAATTTGACTTAAGATGTTTTATCAAAATGTCACAGAATTATATCAGCAGTAAAGTTACCGGGATTTTTGTCCTGAAAAATGTGCAAGATCTCGAGATTTTTGTCGCGGGAAATCCCGAATGACAAACACTAGTTCTAATTTACTCAGGACCGACCCTGCAACTATAATTTTATGTTACTCCGTTCAATATTGTAGAAAATTCAAAATTAACAACATGCAGAACAGAAAAGTAATAGAAAGAAATTTAATGTTTCGTATTTCCTCTTTTTTTCTCCTCAATGAGATGAAAAAAATTTCAATATTCATGGCTGTTCTGAAAATCACGTGATTTCAAATCACGTGGGGCCGGAGAAGTGGTTCCCTCCATAGGATCCAATGTTAAGTATCGCATATCTTTAGAGCCGATACAACAATTTTCTTGAACCTTTTGCAGTAGAATCCTCAGAGCCCCGAAATTAAAAAAAAGGTAGCAGCAGGGGAAGTGCTGGCCCCCATAGGACGCCAATGTTAAATATTGCATATCTTAAGAACTGTTATAGTGAGAATGTCCAAACTTCGTAGGAGTCACTCTTATGGTAAACTTCACTTTTGTAAATAAAAATAAATAGGGTAGGCGGTGGGGTAGCAATACCTCAATGGGATGCATATATTTAATAACGCGTAGCAGACGAACTATTGTAGCGAGAGTCTTCAAACATGGTTAAGGCCACTACTATGGTTAACTATAAATTTCAAAACAAAAACGGGCTGGGTGGATGGAGGAGGAGCAGTACTCACCATAGAACGAAATTGGTAAACACCGAATATCTAAAGATTAAAGTCTTCAAGCTTTGTAAGACACCCTCTTGTGATAAACTACACCTTTCGAAATAAAAATAAATTGTAAAGGTGCAGGGGGAGCAATAAATAATATATAAATGAAAAAGCGTATTTTATTTTGTTCCCTATAGACTCTTAAGCTACTAAAACGATTTTCCTGAAATTTTTACAGTAATTTTCTGATTACACAGATGAAGATATCTAAATAATATATCTTAATATAATATGGCTCCCAAATAGGGTACACTCTCGAAAATATATCTTTAACTACTGTGGTGTAGGGTATTTTATAGTCGTGATGGATCTTCTATACTTCCATACTTGTTTTAGTAGTGTTGTGCAAGCATGAATCTATTCTTGATAATTTTCCGTAAACTTTAAAAATTGAGTGCCAGTTCGTTTTAAAGTTCTATCGGGGCTAAAAAACACCCTTTATGATCGAAAAAAACAGCTAGTTTTAATAAAGTAAGTACGTAAGGAAACAGTCGGACAGTATACAAACAAATATATATACTTCATACATATTTTTGATCACAGGAATGAAAAACTATTTGTGAAAATGTAGAGTAATAAGACGAACAAAAATCAATCAAAAAGTCAGTTTCTAGTTTAGGTGACGATATGTACTTGCAGCAGAGAACGGATATTTGCGATTGCAAAAAATCCCAGTAAATGAACGCAAACAAATGCGGTCATGCAATCAAACTTGCGCAACCGCAAACATTCGCTGCTGGTTTGCAGTCATTGAAATAATGCACATCGTGCTTTGTTATTTATTCCATCGTTTAGCTTCGTTTGTCAATTAAGATGTTTGTGTGTTTGGTCCGACAATGATTGTTATGGCAAAAAAAAAAAAAAAAAATACAAACAAAAAAGCCAGAAATAAAGCAATTATTACTCATGTAAGCATTCAGCAGTTACTATGTAGTACAAGAAAAAAAAATTAAAATTAAACTAAACGCACATATGTAGGTACAAACAATTTCCATAGAAACAGACTGACTTTTTTTTATCATCTTAAAAAGTACAGTAGTTCTGTATGTAGGTACAATGTATTCTTGTTATTGTTGTTTTTATTGTTGTTAATTTTAACAAAGCGTCTCATCGAGTGGTTTATTGTTGTTAATGTTACCAAAGCGTCTCATCGAGTGAACAATGACTACTTGAATGCAAAAGTATAAGAATGTGTGCCTTTTGAATTTACACAATTTGGTTATATTGCGTGCGCAATAAAAAATGCAAACAAAGCCCTTTTAATAAAAAACGAACACATGCAAAAATCAAATGTGTACGAAACGATGTAAAAATTACCAACGTTGAACTTTGTTTTGCAGGTAAAGAGCGAATGTAAATTTGAGCGTATGAAGAAATAAAGGAAAATAGTGATTTTGCAGTTCTCTGACTTGCAGCTTGAAAATAGTCGCTAACATATTTTTATTTCCATTGAATCTGAAGAAAATCGTAGTGTCTTTTGAATTTTTATAATGCATTTCTAACAATTCAGCTACGTAAACAATTCCACCAATATCTTTCTAAACTTGTGTACCAGGAAAGGTGTTATTTATATTGTTCATAATTAGAAAAGACTCGTAAAAACATATTCCGATTATTATAATACAAAATTTTAAAAACGTAAACAAAAATGTTTTTTGAATGAAAATTCTTATGATTAATTTCTAAGTCTGAGTTCATACGGCTCATGTCTTATTGACAAGATTCTTCCTTTTTCTTCTTTGAACATGAATTGGCGTTCAAATAATTTATGTCATGTTGACGACATGTTTTTTATTTTGTATAGTCGTGCGTAGGCATGTGTGCTTTTTTGATATTGAAAACAATAACAAAATTAAACAACGTAAAGACAGTACATTCATTTGTGTACTCGTTTCTTTTCCACTCGTCCCTCTCGCCTATAAAGTAGCAATCATGTCAATAAGACACTGCCATAATTGTTTTCAACTTTCATTGTAAATATGAAAAAAAACAGTTTTTTTAGAGCAACCAGTGCGATTAATGTAGCATAGTTTGTTTAAACTGTAAAATATTAAAAATTTAAATTAAGTGGTTTTCAATTTAAGCCTACTATATACAGCTCTGAGGAAGTACTTTGCAGGTGTTTGAATAGGTTGGTGATTAAGGCTAGGTAACACTATTATACTTTGTATTAATACATCTCAAAAACCCAAGTTATATGACAGAGTGTGATAGTGTGAATGCAATGTGTCACGAAAATGACAAGTATTATGAAAAAAGTTTGACATCCCATACGACTTCATAGTTTTTGAAAAATTTATAAACAATAATACTTTTCATTGGATCGGGGTTGCATTTTATTTCATGTGAGGGTGTTAATACTTTGTGTGATGGTGTGAACACAAACACTCATTGGATTTATATGTATCTCACAAAGTATTATGGAATACGTTAGACTTGTGAGATAGTGTAAACTAGATTTTAGATCTATGTGTTTTTTCAGGGCATTAATTTTTCTACACCTAGTAGCTCGATTTTTTCTTCTGCTTCAAAACTTCCTTCCTCACTCCCCTTTGAAATCGCCCTTGAACATTTGTTTTATACGAATACATGAACACGGTGGTGGCGCTACTACAACAAGTAACAAGATCAAAAAACAACAATGTATGTATATCATTTGTTGCTTTCGTTGGTCGATATGATATTCCTCTCTCTAATTTAGAAAAAAGAGTAGCCCAGCTGGCTTTCAACGCCACCTGAAAAAGCGAATCGCCTTAGTCTTATATTTTTCTTTTTTAACATTTTGTACAAAATTCTTTTTGAGTACATATCCTGAATCTATAAAACATTTTGGACAATGATGCACTTTTTTTAAGAAAATTTGTAACTTAAATGATTTTTTTTTAATATAAAAATTATAAGAACTAATATCGTAAAAATCATTTAGGGCCATTATTACAACTTGAAGTTAGCTAAAATTAAGATTAAATTGACAGATAATAATGTGTTATCTGTCAAAAAGCGTCTGTTAACTGTCGGATAACAGCTAACGCCAAGTTATAATAATGGCCCTTAAATACATAGATTGTATGTTAATGTCTATATAATTGCAAAAATATCTGGCAACACTACAAGTGAAGGATCCCAGCGTTAAATATTGAAAGGACCGCAAGTGACAGACCTTTTTGAAGGCCTTTTTACACATATCTTAAAGATTGGCTACGTATGATATTGTGCCTTCAGAAGTATGCTGTCTAGAAGATATAAACTTATTTTTGAAAGGCCTTTCAAAATATTCAGTAAACATTCGCTACTCCTTTCTTCCTTACTCTATTCCTTGGGAAGGGAACAAAGTTGTTATTAACCCATTAAGGCCCGAGCCATGATCCCATTGAGCTATAATGATGAAACTTTTACAATTTGATTGTTTATACCGTAATATGAAAGAAAACAAATTTTGGGCATATCGGATACGTGGGAGCCCAGATAACCCCCGTTGCGAAAACGCAACGTTGGGCCTTAACGATATACAAATTAAGCGCATTTGTAAAAATTTTAAATTAAACTGTTTTATTCACGTCTTTAGAAAAAAAAAAAAATTAAAATAATATTCACTTACATTTTATTTTTAATTCAATTATGATATGCTCCAAGACACTTTGGGTGCACTGCTTCGTCACTTTTTTCACATTTGTAAATTGATCGGTCCAAAATTTACCATAGGACCCATATAAAGCCCACTCTCGAAAAACACTTTAGTACATTCGTAAAGATCGGTTCATGATATACCACAGGTTCAATATAATGCCCACTCCTGGAATATCCTAGCTGTCAGTGGATGGTATCAAATATTTGTCATAGCCGAATATAGCACTCTAACTGGTTTTTCTTTTATATCCTGGGAGAGGATAATTTCACATTACTTGTTCAGTTTTCTTTTACTATAGCTATTGAAGTAACCCTGCTGGAAGTTTGTGTCAATTGTTCCTGGAATTTTGAAAATAGAACAAGTTCAAAAAGATAGAACTCATGACCAGTGAAAGGAGAACTAATCATCTAACTGCTATATAAAGAACAAGAAGGTAAAAAAAGTAATGAAGTACGGTACATACTACATTGTATCGAAATAATCTTACATTCCCAGCTAGCATAGGCTGTTTATTTGACGATAATGTTTAATATACAACTCCCAAAAGAATCTTCTGATGATTA
This sequence comes from Pollenia angustigena, assembly GCA_930367215.1. Lineage (NCBI taxonomy): Eukaryota > Metazoa > Arthropoda > Insecta > Diptera > Polleniidae > Pollenia > Pollenia angustigena. Next base: position 176,972,781 of record OV884058.1, read on the forward strand.
TCTGACGAGTAACAAAAACAAAAATATCTAATTTTTTTTTTATTTATTACTTTTTTAAAAATTGTTTGACACGCTCGTCTTTTAATCTTGGAATGAACCTTTTGCGACTCTCTGTAAGAGTCATATAACAATTACTTAATAAGAGCGTTTTTGAAATATGAAAATTCTATTGTTAATACAATTTCAATAAAACAAACCGACCTAAGGATCTGTAAAAAAGGATTTTCCGACAGGATAGTGTTGATTTTGCAACCTTAAGGCTTGATTTATATAAATTGTGTGAAAATTAGAAGTTTTAACATGAAAAATAAGCTTGATGCCCCTTTTTAGGTAGCTCAGTTATGCGGCTGAGCATTTTATGAGTTGTAAAATAATCCCTAAATGAGTCTCATACGACTCTTGGCATGCTTTTTAAAAGACTCGTTAGATAATCTCTACATACATCACAAACGAATTCCTTAACGATTAATATAAGCGCCTTTTGCTGTGTTATGGAAGAATCTCACAGACGAATCAGCACGTGTAACAGTTTCTCCCGTGCTAGGAATCGTCTACGATTAAAAAATGAGCTCGCCGATGATCAAAAACACTCTTCATGAGATTCCCAGTAGACTCCTAGACGATTGAAAATGCTAGCTGGGTTGTTATAACTAACACTAAACACGTTCATTGAGAATAGATGTGTGACTGGTCAAATGGTGTCAATTAACCAATGACAACCCCATGTAGAAGTGATAGGTCTTATTCATATAAAGTGTTAGAACTAGAACCGGTCTCTACCCCCAAAGACCTATCACGGGACTACTTTGGTGTAAGTTTGCTTCCCTTTAGGAAAATAACACACTTGACATAGAGAATTTACCTACTGCGTAATAACAACAACTTATAATTTACATGTATACATGTTTTATTATGTTGTTTTAAATAGCAAGTGATTGTATAAATATATTTTTAATTTGATAATTTTATGTAATTTGTATATGGTTTAGGCCCAGTGTTGCGTTTTCGCATCACGGATGTATCCAATCATAAAAAAAGTCTCAAATGTCTACGATGATTGGATTTTTGAGTAGAAATAATAATGTTCGTATGTTAGCTATCTCTTTCAGATGTTTCAGATAGGTATATTATATATTACTTTATTTTTTTAACTTTTTCCAAAAGTACCCAAAAAACAGGAAAAATTAAAAATTTAAATTAAAAATGTTTATAAAAAAAACTTATGTATGATACAAATCCAAAAACAGGTCGATTAGATATTAAGTTAAATTTTATTTCACTGTGCTTTATAACAATATCACGTAACAATAAAATGCCTGAAGGCTCAGTTAGGCGAACGTTGCTGTACCGTATCTGTACTGTATCAATCAGCTGTTCGCTTTTTGTTATATGAAAACCAATACAAAAGCTTACCGAAATGCAATGTACCGTAGTTGCAACGTACCAATCTGTATAAAATAGAATTTCATGCCATTGTTACGTGACATTTGTAAGACAGTGATGGGCGGCTTGTATGTTACATTGAATGCGGGTAATTTTGCTCTTTTTTTTGGTACTTTTTTAGTATATCTATGGAATTGCGACAAAACAACTTACAATACAACATATTTCCAAATAGACAAATATGCATATGTTTAGATGTTTACACATACAATGAAAAAGGGAAACATATAAAAGACTTTAAATGGTATCAAAACCTTGTTTGGTGTATGTACATTTACAATATATGTATGCTAAAAATGTATATATGCTAAAATACAAATTTATTTATTGTAAATTGTAATTTATTAACATTTTTTACATACAAAAAATACTGTTTTAATACCATTTAAATCACGTGGTACCTTTTCTGCACAACGGTCACCATTTGAACATTTTTAATTCTCATCACTGTTTGTTTTGTTTTATGTATACTATTGCTTTTTGTTTATGTATGGGAAAACATATGATACGTTTTTAAACGTTCTATAAGTTACATTACGGGTACAGCAACGTTCGCCTAACTGAGCCTTGAGGGGAGGTTTAAGTGAACGTTGCGAAAACGCAACGCAGGGCCTTAATAGGTTAAAGGGAGTGTGGAAGGGCTTTGTCCCAATGACCACCTGTGTAAAAAATAAATAAGTATGGAATGCGGCGAGAAGAGCTTGTGTCTGCTAAATAAGGCCTTCTATTAGGCCTTTTTACTAATTTTAGTTACCGCTGGGATAAAGTTAAAAAAATAACTGTAAGTGCATTTCCAGTTGTATTTGTAACGGCTTATAATATCTTGATAAGAGTATGTGGTAAACAGAACTAGAAATTTGTTATATGCTCCGAGAGACATAAAGCTGATGCATATAAGGGGTTGCCAATGCAACGAAGCAAGTTGTTTGGTTGCCTTAACAATGATTATTATTTTTTTTTTATAATACCAAATAACGAAATAGCAGCAATAATATAAATTTATAAAACTGAACATACTCAAACTCAAACCCAATGATTGACATTTCAATTTTGAAAAAAACACATCAACTTTGTTTTAAATAAACTGTCAATTTTATCAAGAATTTATTTAAAGGATAACAGTTTTTTTAACAAATAAAATAAAAAAATAAAATAAAAGAGCTTAAATATTTTTTATTGTTATTAAAAATTAAAGACAATCATTTCAAAATAACCAAACAGCATGAAGAAAGTCATAAAGACACAACCTGAACAACGACCGTATTGCAAACCGCACAGACGTCAGAAAATCATTAATCGTCCCGCAGAGGAAGCTCTTTGTAGAAGAGAACGTAAAACACTCGTGGTAGCTCAGTTGAAACCGCGACCTTTGGTTGATTGTCCCTTCTATAATTTAAACTATAAATTCGATGCATTACCTCTGGATCCGGTTAAAGAGTTTATCATAGAGAAAATTTGTAAATCAATATAAATTATCGTACTGTTTTTGACATTCACTTTTTATTATTAATGTATTTTTTAATTTCGTTTTCCTTCAGCTCACATGCAATCGAATGCCATAACTGGACGTTGCAATAAAGAATTGGAGTTTCATGAATACGATGTGGACAATGTTGCATTAAAATATAATGAGTATGATGATGTTGACCATGGCGATGGCGATTGCAATGGCGATGATGACAATATAAAAGAATTACAACTGAAAGATATTGTCTTGCCACAAAAATTTGAAATGCTACGTAATAAGAAGTTGCATTTTTATGGTTTTGATGGTAAGTAGAAAAAGTTAATTGTACAAATAAAATAAAATTTAGTTTTAAAAATAAGGAATTGAATTAAGTTGATTTAAGATTGATAAGTGGTGACAACACAATTTTATGTTAGGCGTTTAGCATGTTTTTTGAAAAAAGTAAAAGCTTTACAATTAGGCATCGTCCAGGCTTGCAATTTTTGTTGCAACCGTTTTCTTAAATGCTGCTTTGTAATTGCTTTAGTGTCCAGATTATGAAATTGTAATCTTGCAATTATTGTATTCTGATTTTGTCTTTACTTTTCTCATTTGTTTTTTGTTAGAAAGTGTATTTTGATAGTTTTTAGGCCTTTCAGACTCCCATTCCGTTCATGAAAACAAAAATGGTTTCATTCCCAAAAACTGTTTCGCCATTTTCGGAAGCACCAAAATACGGAAAGAATTCCGTTTCCGAACGGAATTGTACTCTGTGACATGGCTGATATTGTTAAATGTTGTATTTTTTTGCTCAAATCGGTTGACAAACAGAGAGGGAAAGTATTCTTAACTAATTTGCCTTTGCTGGTCACGAACGTACGTTCGTACGCTTTTGACGTACAAATAATATAGAAAACAAAACTTTTCCTAGAATTTTTTTTCGATTCGATAGCATTTGGGTAGCTCTATGTTAAGTGCAAAAGATGGATTTCATCTAGTTTAAGTTTTCATAATAAGAGTTATAAACGTGTGGTCACGAACGTACGCAAAATATAAGTCAACTTTGGCTGACAGTAGTGACATGTAAAAATCTGCGCAATGGAACGGAATATTCAAAAGTGATTAATCATATACATATATTATTTCATAAGCACTTTTTTTTGTCGGTTGCAAATATCTCCCATTCCACCGCATCAAATTTAATGAATGATATCTCATTTTAAAGCTTATTTCTAACACTAATGACGAAAAATAATTAGAAATTGAAAAATTAATATTTTCATTGATAAAAATTATATTTTAAAATGTATTGAAGTTACTAAAATTTCTATTAATTAGGCTGAGTTCCTAAACATCATAATACTTTGCAGTCAAAGTCAAAAAAGTATCATAGAGTTTAACTATATCTAGTTTGATTATTGTGTACGCATCGATATTGTTTTTAGTGAACTTTGGTACAGATAACATTGTAAAATTTTTCACGGTTGCTTGGTAGAAAGCACTTAAAAAAGCGAGTTGCTTTGCAACTGATGTTTTGGAACTCACCCATATTTTCATTTTATGTTACAAAAATGACAACTAACGGTGCGAAATATTCGCACGGGTCATCTAGTTTATTTTAAAAGTGTATTAATGTAGGGCTGCATCCAGTATTTACAAAATAAAATATCTCGCTTGGTTTTTGTTTAATTGGATTATTTACCGGTCGCGAACGTACGGATCGCGAACTTACAATTTTTCCACATGTTTTTTTGATTATTATCACCATGCACTTTACCATAAATGTCTTCAAATTTCCTTAACAAAAAAACCTAATATTCCTTTTACAATTGATTGTAATGGAGAGATTGTGAAGAACGAGTGTAAACATAATTGGGGGATTCACAAGGTGTCGTAAAGCCATATGTCTTAAAATAATAACATGAAAAAATACTACTGTTGTGAACAACCCCTCATTAATTGGTGTGCTATTTTAAATTTAAATCAGCTGATTTAAAACAAATATAAAAAAATAATTATGTTCCTTAAATCAAAATATTTTTTAATTCTAATCCATGAATTAATAAATTAAATTAGATCTTTCCTGATTATATTCCATTTTTCAGACGCAAACCACAAATTTTATTTTGTTTGTTTGCCGATCTAATTTGACGCCGCAAGTGTTTTGTTTCAAAAATGTTAAATTGGGATGTAAGCCGGATAAAACTATACCATAAATGGCGACGGCTACTAAAACATAGCCGCTCGGCTCAGCCGCTCAGCGCAGGTTTCTTCTGATTAATTACGACAGCACAATAAACATAGCAAGCAAAGGTTTATTAATTTAAGATACTTTTTGTTTACAAAGCAACAACAATATTTTTAAACCATTGTAAAATGTTAGAACATTATGACAATACAACATTATAGCACACCTTGTGAATACCGCAAATATATTTCTTGCAGGTAATATAAGTATTTAAAACTGTCTTTAGAAGTAGAAAAATCAGAAAAATATAAAATTTTCCAGTTTCCAGCCCAATTTAAACAAATAAAACAGCTAAAATATGCTATGAAACCACTCTTTTATAAGAACAACGAATTTTTAATAATAATAAACATTCTGGGGAAATGCCCATATAAATATAAAAATTTTGTATCTAATGACTGTACATTTGGGCCTTAATGAATTAAAAGCTTTGGTTCTTTTGAAACCCAATGAGGTGAAGCTAATTAGCCATTTTATAAACGTTCCACCCTCAGGGAATGTAATATAAACTTATAAATTTAATATGATTCCACAAAACCAGTAATCTTCGAGAATTTTTCATTTTTATGTAGTTATTGGTCCTCACCAATACTGTTAAGTAAAAATTACACAAACCATAATATAATTGTAGCTTCGTTAGAGAGGACTGATTAAATCATAGCATGGACCAAGTCAATGTAAAATTGGGCGAATCAGTCCAAAACTATCATGGCTCATATACGAAATTCTTTTTTTCCTTTTATGTCGGTATTTTGATTTAATTTGGTCCTAATTTGTTTTATTGCAATCAAAATCATATAACTTAATTTGAAATTGAAATTGGTCCATATTTGAACAAAGCGCCCAAACAAATACTACTCCCGAAAATGGCTTTTATTGCCATAACTTCCTTATAAATAAATATTGGTATGTATTAACATACACATTGGCGATAATGACTTTTACCATAGCTAGTAGGGTATTCATTTAATCGACCTTTTGCTTTAATCGGTTAATAATCGGTTAATTTTGTTTTTGATCGGTTAACCGATTAATAAAGTTTTTTTTTATAAATTAAGTAATTTCAGTATATAAAAATGCATTAATTGCTTATATTTATACATAACAATTCTTGAACTAAAACGAGCAAGCAAAAAAAAACCATTCATTAATGCACAAGGTGTGGTATCAATAAATATTGTTGTGTTTCAAACAAAATAAAAATTGTAATACTGTTTTCATTGATTCGTCATAACTGCATAGTAGAAATCTAAATTATAAGCAGTATCTTACAACCGTCATATCGTTAGCTTAATATACAAACCTGCTAATTCACTTTGAGCACATTTTACAGGAGAGAAAAAAACTTTTTATGTTTTCTATTTGAAGCTTGATAGAAAATTAAAATTACAGTCAGTTTTACACACTTCAAGACTTAAATAGAAGAAACACTATATGCTGGTCGACGAGGCGTATCTATCTCTACCACACGGAATCTAAATCTAAATTAACATAAAAAGTGGATTTAGCCGGTTTGCATATTAAGCCGACTATATATATTTCCTGTAATTATTTTAAGACATAAGACTTAATGACTACCTTGTGAAACCCCCAAATATTTACATATGTATGCAAAAATAAACTGAGATAATTTTATTAGTTATTTCAATAGTTAAAGGACATCTTATAAAATTATCTTTTAGAAAAGTAATTTGGTTTAAATGTTTAGGATTAAAGCGATTCTTTTGACAAAAGTTAACTTGGGAACAATTATTTCACTTATCGTAGATGAATATCTAATTTCTCAGTCCTTTTCCAGGATTTCTCTAAACATATAAAATACTCCATTATGCCATTAGAGTTTTTTTAAATGTTTGACACTTCTCATTGTTTCGGTTAGTTCTGTTAAAAGACTGATATGAGAATATATAAGAAGAAACAAATAACTAAACACATACAAATAAAAAGTACGGGAAACAAAAAAAATTTGTTGGCAATCAAATATTTAACCCATTTTTCGCCACATTCCTGTTGATCGATGAAGAAGATAAAAAAGCATTGAAAAACATTGTAATTTTAGTCATCGGTCGGCGGAAAATCGGTTAAAATGAAGATCACTGAACTGTTTGTATGAAAAAATATTTTCTAAACAAATACATTTGGTATATTAGACGAAGCAAATAACTAAAAACACAAAAAAAATATGTTATAATACTACAAAATATTGAAAATTTTGTTACTTCGGTTAATCGGTTAATCGACTGAATTTAACCGGTTTTATTCGTTAATCGAAAATAGCCAATTTGAAATTAACCGATAAGTTAATCGGGTAGTAATTAATCCGTTAACCGGTTGACGGTTAACCGAATGAATACCCTAATATCTAGTACGTTATGACAAAATGTTGTGCTGGTATGTCCCAAATTAACCATAGGTCCCATATAAGCACCCATCGTTTAATCTTACATAGATGAAGATATATAAATATTATTCGGCACAAAGAACTTTTACATTAATCCTAACCTCATAACATAATTTTGTACAGGCGGGTCCATGTTTGCCCAAGGTATCACATAGTCGGGCTGGACCAAGTATACTATCTTACTTCTTATTCGTTATTCTAACTTAGATCAATTCATAGCATTCTAATTTTGCAATCTAATGTTTATGCCTAAGGATTGGCAAAAAGCTAAAAAATAATAATTTTAGATGATATTGTGTAGAGGGAGTTTTTGAAAGCCCGCTAGAACTTGAAATTGTAAAAAGAAGCCAAAAATTAAACTGGCTTTAATATTTCGTTAGCTCTTTATTGGTTTGACCTACCGAAAATTTTTAAATAAATGAGTTAGGTATGAGGAATATATTTTTTGTATACCCCCCTTTCTAAATCCAAAACCTGTTTCGCGAAATTTTTTATGGTTTCTGAGAAATTAAGCGTTGGTTTTGCTCCATATCAACTGTTTTTAAGTATTGTTTTGCTCTACACGCCACTATTTGGTGATTACACCACATTCTTCATATAAAAACGTTCAAATTAAATTTCACTTTTGCAGTGCTTCATTGCCTAAAGAAAAAAAAAATTAGTTTAGGCAAAAGCAAAAATTCGGCATGATGGCAAAGTCTACTATTTATTATCAATCGTTAAAGCTGCAAAAAATCAGAAAACTTACAGGAACAAAGCGCTTTTATCGCAAACATATCTAGAATACAAAAAAAAATTGAAAAATTTTAAACAAACCCAAAAACTAATTTGAGACCGCTAAATCGATAAAAAAAACTGTCGGAAAACGACAAAAAAGCGTTAAAAAATGAGCTTCAATTACATCAAAATAAAGGCTGTAGGAAATATCGCCCAAAAAAAAATGAAAAATCGCCCAAAAAAATTGCATGTAAAATCGGGCCTGATTTCATATGAAAAATGGCCCAACATTTTTGGGCTATTTATCGTTATTGTTGGGTGATTTTTCGTTGTATGTTGTATGAAAAATGGCCCAAAAAAAATGGGCTATTTTTAAAATTCTACCATAATCTTACATAGCAGAGAAAACCATGTTTTATTATGGTTGCAAACAACAAAATTATTTTTCAAGAAACTAATTTAACCATTATATGGTTGTCGGCGACAATTATTTGGTTAAATTAAACATAATATCGGTAGAATTTTTTTAAAAACGGATTTGTAGCTTTTTCTCTGGGTGTATATATTAAATATATACATATATATCGAAAATAAGGATTTTCTCTTCTATGGTATAACAAAGACCGGCTTCGCTAACTAAAGCTTCTCTGTATAGCCGGCCTTCGGCCGGGCGCAAGGATTTTCTCCTCTATGGTATAACAAACACCGGCTTCGCTAACTAAAGCTTCTCTGCGTAGTCGGCCTTGTTTGGAAACAAGGCAGTTTTTCGAAGCTTTACTTAGCGAAACCGGTTTTTGTTAGACCATAAAGGAGAAAATCTTTGCGCCCGGCCAAAGGCCGGCTATACAGAGAAGCTTTAGTTAGCGAAGCCGGTCTTTGTTATACCATAGAGGAGAAAATCCTTGCGCCCGGCCGAAGGCCGGCTATACAGAGAAGCTTTAGTTAGCGAAGCCAGTATTTGTTATACCATAGAAGATGAAATCCTTATTTTGGATATACATATGTATATATTTAATATATACACCCGGAGTAAAAGCTATAAAAATATTTTATCCATATTATGTTTAATTTAACCAAATCATTGTCACCGACAACCATATTATGGTTAAATAAGTATCTTTAAAAAAATCACTTGAAATTTTAACGGTATTTTAAAAAAAAAATTACACATTTTTGATTATAAGTTAAGTTGCGGACGTTGCAAAGTGTCATAACGTCCTCGTCCTCGATGGACATTATGACACTTTAAAAGTGTCCAAGGACACTACGACACTGGACGTTATGACATGTCACCTAAATTTATATTAATAATAAACACTTTTTTGCAAATTTAGTAATTTTTTTTTTTTTTTTTTTGTGAAAAAATTCGTTATTGCTTTTTGGGTCATTTTTCATTTTCTTTTTGGGCCCTTTTTCGTTTTTTTTGGGCAAAATTTCATATTTACCTTTTTGGGTCATTTTTCATGTTCGCTTGGGCGATTCTTCATTTGGGCGATTTTTCATTTTTTTTTTTTTGGCCATTTTTCTTTGGGCGATATTTCCTACAGCCCAAAATAAAAATTAAATGAAAATTTCGATGTTAAATTTTGGGTTAGTTTTGCGTTTTTGGTTAGGGATGGGCAAATCGAAAAAATATATCGATATATATCGAATCGATATTTTTTAAGAGTATCGATATTTATTATTTCAAAAATATCGATGTATCGATATATCGAACGTATTACCAAATTAAAAAATTTAATATATCGAGCCCTAACAGCGAAAATAACGTAAGCGACATGATTTTCAATTTTCGTTTTTTTTAATAAATGACTTTATTGGCAACACTTGCATCATCTCCTAAAATATCATGGTCACATAATGTACCGTTACGATTTTATAGCAAAAACAATTTTAGTGTAAGCGACAAATTTCATACAAAATTAATATAAAATAAAACAAAAAAAGCTCTCTCCTGTAAAATTTGATTTTTGGCGCTTACATTATTTTCGCTGTTAGGGGTCGATATATATTGTTCCAAAACCGCATAAAATAAATCTTTTAAAGTTCGTTTGAATTTACTGTTTTAATTAGAAATCTGCAAGGTGAAAAACCCGCTTCTTTCTTAGTTCTTCTTCTAATACATGCAGTCTACAACTGACATGAAATGCTTAATATTAACACTAATATTATGTTAGTGTTAAGTAAAGATTCATCATGTAAGAGGTTTTCTCATGTTATAACACGGTTGTTAATGGAAATGTTTTAACAACGCTTTTACAACCATGTTATAACAGCAAATCATGTCAGTTGTAGACGGGGAGTTATAGATCTTCGTATTAGTTTAAAAAAACATATGATGCTTGCAGTGATGCCAATTTTAAAATACATATTGTTTGAAAAACGGCTAAAATTTTGAGTTTTTAATGAAAACTGACTTTAAAAAATATCGAACTTGATAGTCGTATTTCAATATCGATACATCGATATATCGGTATTTTAAAAATCGGCGATATAAATCGATTATTTCTTTTAAAAATATCGATATTTTGATATATCGATATTTTTTGCCCATTCCTATTTTAGGTAACGATATATTGTTGATGAAATTGTATACAGAACATTTTAAACTTAAAACAAAATTTAAAAATGTTATCACATATTATAATAAAAGTATGCATTAGTTGGCTTAAGCTACTATCAAAAATTAACACAAAAAGCCTCTCAAAAGCATTTTAAAAAGCACAAATAAAATCAAAAAAAGGGAACCATCCCCATCTATAAATAGACGACAGCAGACTACACTAATACACAACTAGAAATTCTGCTCGCACCGGTTGTAGTCGTGTAGTCCAAAACGGCAGCACCAAAAATATCAACAGCTGTTTCTGTGTTTGTATTTCAGTTTCAGTTTCAGTTCCACTAAAATTGTAATTCTTTTTTACTTTAGGCTTGCTATCGTGTATATATTTAGCGCATTAACCTTTTTTCTCTGCGTGTAGAGAAATTGTGTGTTGTTTTTTACCCTTTTTTTTATTTACAAAGGGTCGCTCACAATATTCAAAATTTTTTTTATTCCTAAATTGTTTCCTTTTATTGAAGTATTTTAAAAATGCATCGACAAAAATTAATATTTATTGATACATACATTTTTATAAATATTTAAATAACCACTTGAATAATATTAAAAACTTTTTGTTTTTATTACTATTAATCTATATTTAAATAATTTCATTCTCTTTTTCCTTCTGTTTAATAAAACAACAAATAAATTATTAAATGTAACACATTTTACACATAATATTCACAATTTTACAGATGTTTTGACAAAAAAAAAAAAAAAAAAAAAAAAAAAAAACGCAACAAACACAGGGAATACGAAAAAAGACGTTAAAATGAAAACCAAATTATTGTTTGAAACAAAAAAAAAACAAAAAAAATGTATAAAATATAAATTTATATAAAAGGTAAAAATACTACTCGATATAAATATAAAAATTTATTTTACATTTTTTTTTTCTTTTTTGGCTTTTTTTATTATTTTTGGAATATTTTAACACACATTTCACTGAAAACTAAACAAAACAAGAAAGAGTGCTATTTTTGGCTGTGCCGAATCTTATATACCCTTTACCATGGTGCGATAAGAACAGAAAGTTATATATATATATATATATATATATATATATGTCATGGCGATGTGTTGGGGACCGTAAAATTATTAACTTTTTTTTATCGATTTTTGTGCATTTCGACAATTTGGAAACCCAAATACAATATTTTTCTCCAAAACTTTCTACAATTAAAAAAAAAACAGTTTTTAGTATGCACCGCATTCATACGGGTCCTGTAATTACGTTACGTTTTCTCTGGGAACCGGGGCTCATAAAAAACTCTGTGTATATCAAAATTCATGTTGCCATACTTACACTTTATTTTGGTATTGGTAATGCAGTTTTCTTTCAATTTTTTAAATGTTATCAACATCATCGCACAGCCTAAACGCCTGAAGCTAAACACTTGAAATTTGGACGAGAGATTGGTCACTCACCAAATCGGTCCACTAAGACGGGATTTTTGGAAATTCAAAAGTTTAGGGGGTAAAAAAGGGTAAAAACGGGAAAATTCGAAAATTTCAAAACTAAAAGATATACAAAAAAATGTAATACATATCGCTGTTCTTTACAAAAATTAGCGGACAGGTGTCTGGTACTTTTTTGAAATTCGGCCCTTTTAGGGAGTAAACAGGTAAAATCTAAATTTTGGTACTTATTTGAACCACATCTATCTTTAGAACCAATAAACATAGAAACAAAATTTATACCACATTCGAAAGTGATCAAAAAATACGAATATAGATTTGGTACTTTTTCGAAATTCGAACATTTTAGGGGTGAAAATCGTGATTTTTTTGGTACTTTTTTTACAAAACCATTTTTCTCCATTCATTGACATATTCGTACCAAATTATAGGCTCCCACTACAGTACTGAAATTTTTGACACTTTAATGGGAGGAACAAATAGTACCAAAAAATGGAAATACGTGAAATTTTATACTTTTCTTTAGCTTTTTGGACCAACAACTGGTACTTTTTGAATTTCCGTTAGTATTGGACCTAAAAACATAAAATTAAACATGGAAGGACTTGAGTGAATGACAATCTGTATGAGAGATCTTTTTGGTACTTTTTGGTTTTTTAACTGGTACTTTTTTAAAATTTTCGCTAATATTGGTCTTATGAACATAAAATTAAACCTGCATAGTCCTGAGTGAATGAGAATCTCAAAAAGCGCTTATTGGTACTTTTTAGTTCTTAAACTGGTACTTTTTGAATAGCCGTTAGTATTGGACCTAGAAACATAAAATTTAAGATGCAATGTCCTGGGTGGATGAAAATATATAAGAGTGAACTTTTTGTTCTTTATTTTTTGACTGGTACTTTATGAATTTCCATTGGAATTGAACCTAGAAAGATAAAATTAAACATGCAAGCTCCTGAATGAATGAGAATCTGTAAGAGGGCTTTTTGGTACTTTTTTGTTCTTTAACTGGTAGTTTTTGAATTTCCGTTATTATTGGACCTAGAAACATAAAATTCAACATGTTATGTCCTGAGTGGATGAGAATCTATGAGAGAACATTTTGGTACTTTTTTGTCTTTAAATGGTCCTTTTTGAATCTCCGTTAGTATTGGACCTAGAAACATAAAATTAAACATGCAAGGTCTTGAGTGAATGAGAATTTGTAAAAGCGCATTTTGGTACTTTTTTTTCTTTAGCTGGTACTTTTTTAATTTCCGTAAGTAATGGACCTAGAAATATAAAATTAAACATGCAAGGTCCTGAGTGAATAAGAATCTCAAAAAGCGCTTATTGGTACTTTTAAGTTCTTAAACTGGTACTTTTTTAATTTCCGTAAGTATTGGACCTAGAAACATAAAATTTAAGATGCACTGTCCTGGGTGGATGAAAATATATAAGAGGGAACTTTTTGTTCTTTTTTATTCTTTGACTGGTACTTTTTGAATTTCCATTGGTATTGGACCTAGAAAGATAAAATTAAACATGCAAGCTCCTGAGTGAATGAGAATCTGTAAGAGGGCTTTTTGGTACTTTTTTGTTCTTTAACTGGTACTCTTTGAATTTCCGTTGTTATTGGACCTAGAAACATAAAATTCATCATGCAATGTCCTGAGTGAATGAGAATCTGTAAAAGCGCATTTTGGAACTTTTTTGTTGTTTGTAAGTAATGGATCTAGAAACAAAATTAAACATGCAAGGTCCTGAGTAAATGACAATCTAAGAGGGCTTTTTGGAATTTTTTTTGTTCATTTACTATTACTTTTTGAATTCCCGTTAGTATTGGACCTAGAAACATTAAATTAAACATGCAAGGTCCTGAGTGAATGAGAATCTGTAGAGGGCCGTTTGGTACTTTTGTTGTTTTTTAACTGGTACTTTTTGAAAATTTGAAAATTCAGCATGCAATGTTATGATTGGATGAGGATCTATAAGATGGAACTTTTTGTTACATTTTTATTTATTAACTTGAATTTCCGTTAGTATTTGACCTAAGAAAGATAAAATTAAACATGCAAGGTCCTGAGTGAATGAGATTCTGTTAGAGGTTTTTGGTACTATTTTGTTCTTTAACTGTCACCTTATTAATATCCGTATTTATTAGATCTAGAAACATAAAATTAAACATGCAAGTTCTTTTTTGAAAATTGGTCCTTTTGGGGAGTAAACGCGTTAAGCCTGTTCATATTTTGGAACCTTTTTGTCACGCCATCTATCTTTTAAAGCAAAACATTTTCTGCATTCTATGACAAAAACGTACAAAATTATGGGCTCCTCCTACAACATTGAAATTTTTAATACATAAATGGGGAGAAAATAGTATCAAAAATGATAATACGGGAAATTAACATTCTTTTATTTGCTTTTATGTTCTATGAGAGTTACTTTTTGAATTTTCTATAATATTGACCTTAGAAACACAAAATTATAGGTGTAAAGCCCTGTGTGAATATCAACCTATGAGATGAAAAATGTTGGAACTTTTTGCTAAAACCTAGATACATGTACTTTAGCATATCATGTTCATGAAAGAAAAGACCCGATTACAAAGTAGCGGGTTAAATGCAAGAATTAAAACACGATTGGTTCTAGAAAAAGAAAGTTTGGCATAAAAATATGTCCACGAAGTAATAGGAGACGCTAACGAAGTAGCGGGTTAAATGCTAGTATTTCAATAATTTTATTTAAAAAGGGTGGTTTTTGGCGATTTATAGCTAAACTCAATTATTATTTAAAAAATTTTGCGATTTTTTATTCTTTGTTTCATTATATTTCAATAATTTTATTTAAAAAGGGTGGTTTTTGGCAATTTATAGCTAAACTCAATTATTATTTAAAAAATTTTGCGATTTTTCATTGTTTTTTTCATTATATTTCAATAATCTTATTTAAAAAAGGGTGGTTTTTAGTGATTTATAGCTAAATTCAATTATAATTGAAAAAATTTAGCGATTTTTTATTGTTTTTTATTATATTTCAATAATTTTATTTAAAAAATTTAGCGATTTTTTATTGTTTTTTCGTTATATTTCAATAATTTTATTTAAAAAAGGGTGGTTTTTGGCGATTTATAGCTAAATTCAATTATTATTTGAAAAAAGTAGCGATTTTTTATTGTTTTTTCATTATATTTCAATAATTTTATCTAAAAAATTTAGCGATTTTTTTTATTGTTTTTTCATTATATTTCAATAATTTTATTTAAAAAATTTAGCGATTTTTTATTGTTTTTTCATTATATTTCAATAATTTTATTTAAAAAAGGGTGGTTTTTGGCGATTTATAGCTAAATTCAATTATTATTTGAAAAATGTAGCGATTTTTTATTGTTTTTGCATTATATTTCAATAATTTTATTTAAAAAATTTAGCGATTTTTTATTGTTTTTTCATTATATTTCAATAATTTTATTTAAAAAAGGGTGGTTTTTGGCGATTTATAGCTAAATTCAATTATTATTTGAAAAAAGTAGCGATTTTTTTTATTGTTTTTTCATTATATTTCAATAATTTTATCTAAAAAATTTAGCGATTTTTTTTATTGTTTTTTCATTATATTTCAATAATTTTATTTAAAAAAGGGTGGTTTTTGGCGATTTTAGCTAAATTCAATTATTGTTTGAAAAATGTAGCGATTTTGTATTGTTTTTTCATTATATTTCAATAATTTTATTTAAAAAAGGGTGGTTTTTGGCGATTTTAGCTAAATTCAATTATTGTTTGAAAAATGTAGCGATTTTGTATTGTTTTTTCATTATATTTCAATAATTTTATTTAAAAAATTTAGCGATTTTTTATTGTTTTTTCATTATATTTCAATAATTTTATTTAAAAAAGGGTGGTTTTTGGCGATTTATAGCTAAATTCAATTATTATTTGAAAAATTTAGCGATTTTTTATTGTTTTTTCATTATATTTCAATATATACATATATATATATATATTTTGGCGATTTATAGCAAAATTCAATTATTATTTAAAAAATTTAGCGATTTTTTATTGATTTTTCATTATATTTCAATAATTGAAGCACAGGCGCGAATAACGTTTTAAGTTACAAAATAATAATTTTTCAGGAGAGCAAAAAAACGTTTTTTGACAAGCAGCATTATTTGTTTTAAAAATTTTTTTTTTCTATTATTTAAAATAGTGATAATAAAAACTTTAATGCAAAAGGCTTTTAAAACATTATTCCGCACTGCAAAACCATTTCGGTTTCATCATTATGTTAGTAACTTGCAATGTTCTTCCACTGGCTGACACTTTGTACGCCATTTTGAAGGCGTTAAGGTGCATAGTTTTGGTTGATTTGATGTTTAAACTGTGTAAGAGAGTAAAGTCAACGTTTATCTGCAAAAAAACAGTTTTTGCAAAATGTGGCGTTTACAACGTTTTTCGCGGCTTTGCTTCAATTTTATTTAAAAAATTTAGCGATTTTTTATTGTTTTTTCATTATATGTATTTCAATAATTTTATTTAAAAAAGGGTGGTTTTTGGCGATTTATAGCTAAATTCAATTATTATTTGAAAAATGTAGCGATTTTTTATTGTTTTTTCATTATATTTCAATAATTTTATTTAAAAAATTTTGCGATTTTTTATTGTTTTTTCATTATATTTCAATAATTTTATTTAAAAAAGGGTGTTTTTTGGCGATTTATAGCTAAATTCAATTACTAGTTAAACAATTTAGAAATTTTTTATTGTTTTTTCATTATATTTCAATAATTTTATTTAATAACGGGTGGTTTTTAGCGATTTATAGCTAAATTCAATTATTAGTTAAGCAATTTAGCGATTTTTTATTGTTTTTTCATTTTATTTAAATAATTTTATTTAATAACGGGTGGTTTTTAGCGATTTATAGCTAAATTTAATTATTAGTTAAGCAATTTAGCGATTTTTTATTGTTTTTTCATTATATTTCAATAATTTTATTTAAAAAAGGGTGGTTTTAGGCGATTTATAGCTAAATTCAATTATTATTTAAAAAATGTAGCGATTTTGTATTGTTTTTTCATTATATTTCAATAATTTTATTTAAAAAATTTAGCGATTTTTTATTGTTTTTTCATTATATTTCAATAATTTTATTTAAAAAAGGGTGTTTTTTGGCGATTTATAGCTAAATTCAATTACTAGTTAAACAATTTAGAAATTTTTTATTGTTTTTTCATTATATTTCAATAATTTTATTTAATAACGGGTGGTTTTTAGCGATTTATAGCTAAATTCAATTATTAGTTAAGCAATTTAGCGATTTTTTATTGTTTTTTCATTTTATTTAAATAATTTTATTTAATAACGGGTGGTTTTTAGCGATTTATAGCTAAATTTAATTATTAGTTAAGCAATTTAGCGATTTTTTATTGTTTTTTCATTATATTTCAATAATTTTATTTAAAAAAGGGTGGTTTTAGGCGATTTATAGCTAAATTCAATTATTGTTTGAAAAATGTAGCGATTTTGTATTGTTTTTTCATTATATTTCAATAATTTTATTTAATAACGGGTGGTTTTTAGCGATTTATAGCTAAATTCAATTATTAGTTAAGCAATTTAGCGATTTTTTATTGTTTTTTCATTTTATTTAAATAATTTTATTTAATAACGGGTGGTTTTTAGCGATTTATAGCTAAATTTAATTATTAGTTAAGCAATTTAGCGATTTTTTATTGTTTTTTCATTATATTTCAATAATTTTATTTAAAAAAGGGTGGTTTTTGGCGATTTATAGCTAAATTCAATTACTAGTTAAACAATTTAGCGATTTTTTATTGTTTTTTTATTATATTTCAATAATTTTATTTAATAACGGGTGGTTTTTAGCTATTTATAGCTAAATTCAATTATTAGTTAAGCAATTTAGCGATTTTTTATTGTTTTTTCATTATATTTCAATAATTTTATTTAAAAAAGGGTGTTTTTTGGCGATTTATAGCTAAATTCAATTATTATTTAAAAAATGTAGCAATTTTTTATTGTTTTTTCATTATATTTCAATAATTTTATTTAAAAAATTTAGTGATTTTTTATTGTTTTTCATTATATTTCAATAATTTTATTAAAAAAAGGGTGGTTTTTAGCGATTTATAGCTAAATTCAATTATTTAGCGATTTTTTTTTATTATATTTCAATAATTTTATTTAAAAAAGGGGGTTTTTAGCGATTTATAGCTAAATTCAATTATTATTTAAAAAATTTTGCGATTTTTATTGTTTTTTCATTATATTTCAATAATTTTATTTAAAAATGAGTGGTTTTAGGCGATTTATAGCTAAATTCAATTATTATTTGAAAAATGTAGCGATTTTTTATTGTTTTTTCATTATATTTCAATAATTTTATTAAAAAACTGGTGGTTTTTAGCGATTTATAGCTAAATTCAATTATTAGTTAAACAATTTAGCGATTTTTTATTGTTTTTTCATTATATTTCAATAATTTTATTTAAAAAATGTTGGTTTTTGACGATTTATAGCTAAATTCAATTATTATTTAAACAATGTAGCGATTTTTTATTGTTTTTTCAATATATTTCAATAATTTTATTTAAAAATGAGTGGTTTTAGGCGATTTATAGCTAAATTCAATTATTATTTGAAAAATGTAGCGATTTTTTATTGTTTTTTCATTATATTTCAATAATTTTATTTAAAAAATTTAGCGATTTTTATTGTTTTTTCATTATATTTCAATAATTTTATTTAAAAAAGGGTGGTTTTTGGCGATTTATAGCTAAATTCAATTACTAGTTAAACAATTTAGCGATTTTTTATTGTTTTTTCATTATATTTCAATAATTTTATTTAATAACGGGTGGTTTTTAGCGATTTATACCTAAATTCAATTATTAGTTAAGCAATTTAGCGATTTTTTATTGTTTTTTCATTATATTTCAATAATTTTATTTAAAAAAGGGTGGTTTTAGGCGATTTATAGCTAAATTCAATTATTATTTGAAAAATGTAGCGATTTTTTATTGTTTTTTCATTATATTTCAATAATTTTATTTAAAAAATTTAGCGATTTTTTATTGTTTTTTCATTATATTTCAATAATTTTATTTAAAAAAGGGTGGTTTTTGGCGATTTATAGCTAAATTCAATTACTAGTTAAACAGTTTAGCGATTTTTTATTGTTTTTTCATTATATTTCAATAATTTTATTTAATAACGGGTGGTTTTTAGCGATTTATACCTAAATTCAATTATTAGTTAAGCAATTTAGCGATTTTTTATTGTTTTTTCATTATATTTCAATAATTTTATTTAAAAAAGGGTGGTTTTAGGCGATTTATAGCTAAATTCAATTATTATTAAAAAAATGTAGCGATTTTTTATTGTTTTTTCATTATATTTCAATAATTTTATTTAAAAAATTTAGCGATTTTTTATTGTTTTTTCATTATATTTCAATAATTTTATTTAAAAAAGGGTGGTTTTTGGCGATTTATAGCTAAATTCAATTATTATTTGAAAAATGTAGCGATTTTTTATTGTTTTTTCATTATATTTCAATAATTTTATTTAAAAAATTTAGCGATTTTTTATTGTTTTTTCATTATATTTCAATAATTTTATTTAAAAAAGGGTGGTTTTTGGCGATTTATAGCTAAATTCAATTATTATTTGAAAAATGTAGCGATTTTTTATTGTTTTTTCATTATATTTCAATAATTTTATTTAAAAAATTTAGCGATTTTTTATTGTTTTTTCATTATATTTCAATAATTTTATTTAATAACGGGTGGTTTTTAGCGATTTATACCTAAATTCAATTATTAGTTAAGCAATTTAGCGATTTTTTATTGTTTTTTCATAATATTTCAATAATTTTATTTAAAAAAGGGTGGTTTTAGGCGATTTATAGCTAAATTCAATTATTATTAAAAAAATGTAGCGATTTTTTATTGTTTTTTCATTATATTTCAATAATTTTATTTAAAAAAGGGTGGTTTTTGGCGATTTATAGCTATATTCAATTACTAGTTAAACAATTTAGCGATTTTTTATTGTTTTTTCATTATATTTCAATAATTTTATTTAATAACGGGTGGTTTTTAGCGATTTATAGCTAAATTCAATTATTAGTTAAGCAATTTAGACATTTTTTATTGTTTTTTCATTATATTTCAATAATTTTATTTAAAAAAGGGTGGTTTTTGGCGATTTATAGCTAAATTCAATTATTATTTAAAAAATGTAGCGATTTTTTATTGTTTTTTCATTATATTTGAATAATTTTATTTAAAAAATTTAGTGATTTTTTAATGTTTTTCATTATATTTCAATAATTTTATTTAAACAAGGGTGGTTTTTAGCGATTTATAGCTAAATTCAATTATTTAGCGATTTTTTTTTATTGTTTTTTTATTATATTTCAATAATTTTATTTAAAAAATGTTGGTTTTTGGCGATTTATAGCTAAATTCAATTATTATTTAAAAAATTTAGCGATTTTTATTGTTTTTTCAATATACTTCAATAATTTTATTTAAAAATGAGTGGTTTTAGGCGATTTATAGCTAAATTCAATTATTTTTTAAAAAGTTTGCGATTATTTATTGTTTTTTCATTATATTTCAATAACTTTATTTAAAAAAGGGTGGTTTTTGGCGATTTATAGCTAAATTCAATTATTATTTGAAAAATGTAGCGATTTTTTATTGTTTTTTCATTATATTTCAATAATTTTATTTAAAAATGTGTGGTTTTAGGCGATTTATAGCTAAATTCAATTATTGTTTGAAAAATGTAGCGATTTTGTATTGTTTTTTCATTATATTTCAATAATTTTATTTAATAACGGGTGGTTTTTAGCGATTTATAGCTAAACTCAATTATTAGTTAAGCAATTTAGCGATTTTTTATTGTTTTTTCATTTTAGTTAAATAATTTTATTTAATAACGGGTGGTTTTTAGCGATTTATAGCTAAATTTAATTATTAGTTAAGCAATTTAGCGATTTTTTATTGTTTTTTCATTATATTTCAATAATTTTATTTAAAAAAGGGTGGTTTTTGGCGATTTATAGCTAAATTCAATTACTAGTTAAACAATTTAGCGATTTTTTATTGTTTTTTCATTATATTTCAATAATTTTATTTAATAACGGGTGGTTTTTAGCGATTTATAGCTAAATTCAATTATTAGTTAAGCAATTTAGCGATTTTTTATTGTTTTTTCATTATATTTCAATAATTTTATTTAAAAAAGGGTGGTTTTTGGCGATTTATAGCTAAATTCAATTATTATTTAAAAAATGTAGCAATTTTTTATTGTTTTTTCATTATATTTCAATAATTTTATTTAAAAAATTTAGTGATTTTTTATTGTTTTTCATTATATTTCAATAATTTTATTAAAAAAAGGGTGGTTTTTAGCGATTTATAGCTAAATTCAATTATTTAGCGATTTTTTTTTATTATATTTCAATAATTTTATTTAAAAAAGGGGGGTTTTTAGCGATTTATAGCTAAATTCAATTATTATTTAAAAAATTTTGCGATTTTTATTGTTTTTTCATTATATTTCAATAATTTTATTTAAAAATGAGTGGTTTTAGGCGATTTATAGCTAAATTCAATTATTATTTGAAAAATGTAGCGATTTTTTATTGTTTTTTCATTATATTTCAATAATTTTATTAAAAAACTGGTGGTTTTTAGCGATTTATAGCTAAATTCAATTATTAGTTAAACAATTTAGCGATTTTTTATTGTTTTTTCATTATATTTCAATAATTTTATTTAAAAAATGTTGGTTTTTGACGATTTATAGCTAAATTCAATTATTATTTAAACAATGTAGCGATTTTTTATTGTTTTTTCAATATATTTCAATAATTTTATTTAAAAATGAGTGGTTTTAGGCGATTTATAGCTAAATTCAATTATTATTTGAAAAATGTAGCGATTTTTTATTGTTTTTTCATTATATTTCAATAATTTTATTTAAAAAATTTAGCGATTTTTATTGTTTTTTCATTATATTTCAATAATTTTATTTAAAAAAGGGTGGTTTTTGGCGATTTATAGCTAAATTCAATTACTAGTTAAACAATTTAGCGATTTTTTATTGTTTTTTCATTATATTTCAATAATTTTATTTAATAACGGGTGGTTTTTAGCGATTTATACCTAAATTCAATTATTAGTTAAGCAATTTAGCGATTTTTTATTGTTTTTTCATTATATTTCAATAATTTTATTTAAAAAAGGGTGGTTTTAGGCGATTTATAGCTAAATTCAATTATTATTTGAAAAATGTAGCGATTTTTTTATTGTTTTTTCATTATATTTCAATAATTTTATTTAAAAAATTTAGCGATTTTTTATTGTTTTTTCATTATATTTCAATAATTTTATTTAAAAAAGGGTGGTTTTTGGCGATTTATAGCTAAATTCAATTACTAGTTAAACAGTTTAGCGATTTTTTATTGTTTTTTCATTATATTTCAATAATTTTATTTAATAACGGGTGGTTTTTAGCGATTTATACCTAAATTCAATTATTAGTTAAGCAATTTAGCGATTTTTTATTGTTTTTTCATTATATTTCAATAATTTTATTTAAAAAAGGGTGGTTTTAGGCGATTTATAGCTAAATTCAATTATTCTTAAAAAAATGTAGCGATTTTTTATTGTTTTTTCATTATATTTCAATAATTTTATTTAAAAAATTTAGCGATTTTTTATTGTTTTTTCATTATATTTCAATAATTTTATTTAAAAAAGGGTGGTTTTTGGCGATTTATAGCTAAATTCAATTATTATTTGAAAAATGTAGCGATTTTTTATTGTTTTTTCATTATATTTCAATAATTTTATTTAAAAAATTTAGCGATTTTTTATTGTTTTTTCATTATATTTCAATAATTTTATTTAAAAAAGGGTGGTTTTTGGCGATTTATAGCTAAATTCAATTATTATTTGAAAAATGTAGCGATTTTTTATTGTTTTTTCATTATATTTCAATAATTTTATTTAAAAAATTTAGCGATTTTTTATTGTTTTTTCATTATATTTCAATAATTTTATTTAAAAAAGGGTGGTTTTTGGCGATTTATAGC
Source organism: Pollenia angustigena (assembly GCA_930367215.1). Classification (NCBI taxonomy): domain Eukaryota; kingdom Metazoa; phylum Arthropoda; class Insecta; order Diptera; family Polleniidae; genus Pollenia; species Pollenia angustigena. The sequence continues at coordinate 176,996,170 of OV884058.1, forward strand.
TAAATTCAATTACTAGTTAAACAATTTAGCGATTTTTTATTGTTTTTTCATTATATTTCAATAATTTTATTTAATAACGGGTGGTTTTTAGCGATTTATACCTAAATTCAATTATTAGTTAAGCAATTTAGCGATTTTTTATTGTTTTTTCATAATATTTCAATAATTTTATTTAAAAAAGGGTGGTTTTGGGCGATTTATAGCTAAATTCAATTATTATTAAAAAAATGTAGCGATTTTTTATTGTTTTTTCATTATATTTCAATAATTTTATTTAAAAAAGGGTGGTTTTTGGCGATTTATAGCTATATTCAATTACTAGTTAAACAATTTAGCGATTTTTTATTGTTTTTTCATTATATTTCAATAATTTTATTTAATAACGGGTGGTTTTTAGCGATTTATAGCTAAATTCAATTATTAGTTAAGCAATTTAGACATTTTTTATTGTTTTTTCATTATATTTCAATAATTTTATTTAAAAAAGGGTGGTTTTTGGCGATTTATAGCTAAATTCAATTATTATTTAAAAAATGTATCGATTTTTTATTGTTTTTTCATTATATTTCAATAATTTTATTTAAAAAATTTAGTGATTTTTTATTGTTTTTCATTATATTTCAATAATTTTATTTAAACAAGGGTGGTTTTTAGCGATTTATAGCTAAATTCAATTATTTAGCGATTTTTTTTTTATTGTTTTTTTATTATATTTCAATAATTTTATTTAAAAAATGTTGGTTTTTGGCGATTTATAGCTAAATTCAATTATTATTTAAAAAATTTAGCGATTTTTATTGTTTTTTCAATATAGTTCAATAATTTTATTTAAAAATGAGTGGTTTTAGGCGATTTATAGCTAAATTCAATTATTTTTTAAAAAGTTTGCGATTATTTATTGTTTTTTCATTATATTTCAATAACTTTATTTAAAAAAGGGTGGTTTTTGGCGATTTATAGCTAAATTCAATTATTATTTGAAAAATGTAGCGATTTTTTATTGTTTTTTCATTATATTTCAATAATTTTATTTAAAAAAGTGTGGTTTTTGGCGATTTATAGCTAAATTCAATTATTATTTAAAAAATTTTGCGATTTTTATTGTTTTTTCGTTATATTTCAATAATTTTATTTAAAACTGGTGGTTTTTAGCGATTTATAGCTAAATTCAATTATTAGTTAAACAATTTAGCGATTTTTTATTGTTTTTTCATTATATTTCAATAACTTTATTTAAAAAAGGGTGGTTTTTAATGATTTGTAGCTAAATTCAATTATTATTTAAAAAATTTAGCGATTTTTATTGTTTTTTCATTACATTTCAATAATTTTATTTAAAAAAGCGTGGTTTTGGGCGATTTATAGCTAAATTCAATTACTAGTTAAACAATTTAGAGATTTTTTATTGTTTTTTCATTATATATCAATAATTTTATTTAAAACTGGTGGTTTTTAGCGATTTATAGCTAAATTCAATTATTATTTGAAAAATGTAGCGATTTTTTATTGTTTTTTCATTATATTTCAATAATTTTATTTAAAAAATTTAGCGATTTTTTATTGTTTTTTCATTATATTTCAATAATTTTATTTAAAAAATTTAGCGATTTTTTATTGTTTTTTCATTATATTTCAATAATTTTATTTAAAAAAGGGTGGTTTTTGGCGATTTATAGCTAAATTCAATTATTATTTGAAAAATGTAGCGATTTTTTATTGTTTTTTCATTATATTTCAATAATTTTATTTAAAAAATTTAGCGATTTTTTATTGTTTTTTCATTATATTTCAATAATTTTATTTAAAAAAGGGTGGTTTTTGGCGATTTATAGCTAAATTCAATTATTATTTGAAAAATGTAGCGATTTTTTATTGTTTTTTCATTATATTTCAATAATTTTATTTAAAAAATTTAGCGATTTTTTATTGTTTTTTCATTATATTTCAATAATTTTATTTAAAAAAGGGTGGTTTTTGGCGATTTATAGCTAAATTCAATTACTAGTTAAACAATTTAGCGATTTTTTATTGTTTTTTCATTATATTTCAATAATTTTATTTAATAACGGGTGGTTTTTAGCGATTTATACCTAAATTCAATTATTAGTTAAGCAATTTAGCGATTTTTTATTGTTTTTTCATAATATTTCAATAATTTTATTTAAAAAAGGGTGGTTTTAGGCGATTTATAGCTAAATTCAATTATTATTAAAAAAATGTAGCGATTTTTTATTGTTTTTTCATTATATTTCAATAATTTTATTTAAAAAAGGGTGGTTTTTGGCGATTTATAGCTATATTCAATTACTAGTTAAACAATTTAGCGATTTTTTATTGTTTTTTCATTATATTTCAATAATTTTATTTAATAACGGGTGGTTTTTAGCGATTTATAGCTAAATTCAATTATTAGTTAAGCAATTTAGACATTTTTTATTGTTTTTTCATTATATTTCAATAATTTTATTTAAAAAAGGGTGGTTTTTGGCGATTTATAGCTAAATTCAATTATTATTTAAAAAATGTAGCGATTTTTTATTGTTTTTTCATTATATTTCAATAATTTTATTTAAAAAATTTAGTGATTTTTTAATGTTTTTCATTATATTTCAATAATTTTATTTAAACAAGGGTGGTTTTTAGCGATTTATAGCTAAATTCAATTATTTAGCGATTTTTTTTTATTGTTTTTTTATTATATTTCAATAATTTTATTTAAAAAAATGTTGGTTTTTGGCGATTTATAGCTAAATTCAATTATTATTTAAAAAATTTAGCGATTTTTATTGTTTTTTCAATATATTTCAATAATTTTATTTAAAAATGAGTGGTTTTAGGCGATTTATAGCTAAATTCAATTATTTTTTAAAAAGTTTGCGATTATTTATTGTTTTTTCATTATATTTCAATAACTTTATTTAAAAAAGGGTGGTTTTTGGCGATTTATAGCTAAATTCAATTATTATTTGAAAAATGTAGCGATTTTTTATTGTTTTTTCATTATATTTCAATAATTTTATTTAAAAAAGTGTGGTTTTTGGCGATTTATAGCTAAATTCAATTATTATTTAAAAAATTTTGCGATTTAATATTGTTTTTTCATTATATTTCAATAATTTTATTTAAAAAAGGGTGGTTTTTGGCGATTTATAGCTAAATTCAATTATTATTTAAAAAATGTATCGATTTTTTATTGTTTTTTCATTATATTTCAATAATTTTATTTAAAAAATTTAGTGATTTTTTATTGTTTTTCATTATATTTCAATAATTTTATTTAAACAAGGGTGGTTTTTAGCGATTTATAGCTAAATTCAATTATTTAGCGATTTTTTTTTATTGTTTTTTTATTATATTTCAATAATTTTATTTAAAAAATGTTGGTTTTTGGCGATTTAAAGCTAAATTCAATTATTATTTAAAAAATTTAGCGATTTTTATTGTTTTTTCAATATAGTTCAATAATTTTATTTAAAAATGAGTGGTTTTAGGCGATTTATAGCTAAATTCAATTATTTTTTAAAAAGTTTGCGATTATTTATTGTTTTTTCATTATATTTCAATAACTTTATTTAAAAAAGGGTGGTTTTTGGCGATTTATAGCTAAATTCAATTATTATTTGAAAAATGTAGCGATTTTTTATTGTTTTTTCATTATATTTCAATAATTTTATTTAAAAAAGTGTGGTTTTTGGCGATTTATAGCTAAATTCAATTATTATTTAAAAAATTTTGCGATTTTTATTGTTTTTTCGTTATATTTCAATAATTTTATTTAAAACTGGTGGTTTTTAGCGATTTATAGCTAAATTCAATTATTAGTTAAACAATTTAGCGATTTTTTATTGTTTTTTCATTATATTTCAATAACTTTATTTAAAAAAGGGTGGTTTTTAACGATTTGTAGCTAAATTCAATTATTATTTAAAAAATTTAGCGATTTTTATTGTTTTTTCATTACATTTCAATAATTTTACTTAAAAAAGCGTGGTTTTGAGCGATTTATAGCTAAATTCAATTACTAGTTAAACAATTTAGCGATTTTTTATTGTTTTTTCATTATATATCAATAATTTTATTTAAAACTGGTGGTTTTTAGCGATTTATAGCTAAATTCAATTATTAGTTAAACAATTTAGCGATTTTTTATTGTTTTATAGCTAAATTCAATTACTAGTTAAACAATTTAGCGATTTTTTATTGTTTTTTCAATATATTTCAATAATTTTATTTAAAAAAGGGTGGTTTTTGGCGATTTATAGCTAAATTCAATTATTATTTGAAAAATGTAGCGATTTTTTATTGTTTTTTCATTATATTCCAATAATTTTATTTAAAAAATTTAGCGATTTTTTATTGTTTTTTCATTATATTTCAATAATTTTATTTAAAAAAGGGTGGTTTTTGGCGTTTTATAGCTAAATTAAATTATTATTTGAAAAATGTAGCGATTTTTATTGTTTTTTCATTATATTTCAATAATTTTATTTAAAAAGGGTGGTTTTTGGCGATTTATAGCTAAATTCAATTATTATTTAAAAAATGTAGCGATATTTTATTGTTTTTTCATTATATTTCAATAATTTTATTTAAAAAATTTAGCGATTTTTTTATTGTTTTTTCATTATATTTCAATAATTTTATTTAAAAAAGGGCGGTTTTTGGCGTTTTATAGCTAAATTCAAATATTATTTGAAAAATGTAGCGAGTTTTATTGTTTTTTCATTATATTTCAATAATTTTATTTAAAAAAGGGTGGTTTTTGGCGATTTATAGCTAAATTCAATTATTTTTTAAAAAATTTTGCGATTTTTATTGTTTTTTCATTATATTTCAATAATTTTATTTAAAAGTGGTGGTTTTTAGCGATTTATAGCTAAATTCGATTATTAGTTAAACAATTTAGCGATTTTTTATTGTTTTTTCATTATATTTCAATAACTTTATTTAAAAAAGGGTGGTTTTTAGCGATTTGTTGCTAAATTCAATTATTATTTAAAAAATTTAGCGATTTTTATTGTTTTTTCATTACATTTCAATAATTTTATTTAAAAAAGCGTGGTTTTGGGCGATTTATAGCTAAATTCAATTACTAGTTAAACAACTTAGCGATTTTTTATTGTTTTTTCATTGTATATCAATAATTTTATTTAAAACTGGTGGTTTTTAGCGATTTATAGCTAAATTCAATTATTAGTTAAACAATTTAGCGATTTTTTATTGTTTTATAGCTAAATTCAATTACTAATCAAACAATTTAGCGATTTTTTATTGTTTTTTCATTATATTTCAATAATTTTATTTAATAACGGGTGGTTTTTAGCGATTTATAGCTAAATTCAATTATTATTTAAAAAAAATTTAGCGATTTTTATTGTTTTTTCATTATATTTCAATAATTTTATTTAAAAAAGGGTGGTTTTTGGCGATTCATAGCTAAATTCAATTTTTATTTAAAAAATGTAGCGGTTTTTTATTGTTTTTTCATTATATTTCAATAATTTTATTTAATAACGGGTGGTTTTTAGCGATTTATAGCTAAATTCAATTATTATTAAAAAAAATTAGCAATTTTTTATTGTGTGTTTCATTATATTTCAATAATTTTATTTAAAAAAGCGTGTTTTTGGGCGATTTATAGCTAAATTAAATTACTAGTTAAACAATTTAGCGATTTTTTATTGTTTTTTCATTATATTTCAATAATTTTATTTAAAACGGGTGGTTTTTGGCGATTTATAGCTAAATTCAATTATTATTTAAAAAAATTTTGCGATTTTTATTGTTTTTTCATTATATTTCAATAATTTTATTTAATAACGGGTGGTTTTTAGCGATTTATAGCTAAATTCAATTATTATTTAAAAAAAATTAGCGATTTTTTTATTGTGTGTTTCATTATATTTCAATAATTTTATTTAAAAAAGCGTGGATTTGGGCGATTTATAGCTAAATTCAATTACTAGTTAAACAATTTAGCGATTTTTTATTGTTTTTTCATTATATTTCAATAATTTTATTTAATAACGGGTGGTTTTTAGCGATTTATAGCTAAATTCAATTATGAGTTAAACAATTTAGCGATTTTTTATTGTTTTTTCATTATTTTTCAATAATTTTATTTAAAAAAGGGTGGTTTTTGGCGATTTATATTATTATTTAAAAAATTGAAGCGATTTTTTATTGTTTGTTTTGTTATATTTCAATAATTTTAATTAAAAAAGGGTGGTTTTAGCGATTTATAGCTAAATTGAATTATTATTTAAAAAATGTAGCGATTTTTTATTGTTTTTTCATTATATTTCAATAATTTTATTTAAAAAAGGGTGGTTTTTAGCGATTTATAGCTAAATTCAATTATTAGTTAAACAATTTAGCGATTTTTTAGATTTTTTATTGTTTTTTCATTAAATTTCAATAATTTTATTTAATACGGGTGGTTTTTGGCGATTTATATCTAAATTAAATTATTATTTAAAAAATTTAGCGATTTTTTCATTATATTTCAATAATTTTTTTTAAAAAGGGTAGTTTTGGCGATTTATAGCTAATTTCAATTCTTATTTAAAACATTTAGCGATTTTTTATTGTTTGTTTCATTATATTTCAATAACTTATAGCTAAATTCAATTATTATTTAAATAATTTAGCGATTTTGTATTCTTTTTAATTTTTTTTTTCATTCATTATTTTTTAAATAAAATTATTGAAATATAATGAAAAAACAATAAAAATCGCAAAATTTTTTAAATAATAATTGAATTTAGCAACAAATCGCTAAAAACCACCCTTTTTTAAATAAAGTTATTGAAATATAATGAAAAAACAATAAAAAATCGCTAAATTGTTTAACTAATAATTGCATTTAGCTATAAATCGCTAAAAACCACCAGTTTTAAATAAAATTATTGAAATATAATGAAAAAACAATAAAAAATCGCTGAATTTTTTAAATAATAATATAAATCGACAAAAACCACCCTTTTATAAATAAAATTATTGAAATATATTGAAAAAACAATAAAAAATCGCAAAATTTTTTAAATAATAATTGAATTTAGCTATAAGTCGCCAAAAACCACACTTTTTTAAATAAAATTATTGAAATATAATGAAAAAACTATAAAAATCGCTAAATTTTTTAAATAATAATTGAATTTAGCTATAAATCGCTAAAAACCACCCTTTTTTAAATAAAGTTATTGAAATATAATGAAAAAACAATAAAAAATCGCTAAATTGTTTAACTAATAATTGAATTTAGCTATAAATCGCTAAAAACCACCAGTTTTAAATAAAATTATTGAAATATAACGAAAAAACAATAAAAATCGCAAAATTTTTTAAATAATAATTGAATTTAGCTATAAATTGCCAAAAACCACACTTTTTTAAATAAAATTATTGAAATATAATGAAAAAAACAATAAAAATCGCAAAATTTTTTAAATAATAATTGAATTTAGCTATAAATCGCTAAAAACCACCCTTTTTTAAATAAAGTTATTGAAAAATAATGAAAAAACAATAAAAATCGCAAAATTTTTTAAATAATAATTGAATTTAGCTATAAATCGCCAAAAACCACACTTTTTTAAATAAAATTATTGAAATATAATGAAAAAACAATACAAAATCGCAAAATTTTTTTTAAAAAATAATTCAATCTAGCTATAAATCGCTAAAAACCACCCTTTTTTAAATATATTTATAAAATAATAATTGAATTTAGCTATAAATCGCTAAAACCACCCTTTTTTAATTAAAATTATTGAAATATAATAAAACAAACAATAAAAAATTGCTAAATTTTTTAAATAATAGATGAATTTAGCTATAAATCGCCTAAAACCAACCATTTTTAAATAAAATTATTGTTATATAATGAAAAAAACAATAAAAAATCGCAAAATTTTTTAAATAATAATTGAATTTAGCTATAAATCGCTAAAAACCACCCTTTTTTAAATAAAATTATTGAAATATAATGAAAAAACAATAAAAAATCGCTACATTTTTTAAATAATGATTCAATTTAGCTATAAATCGCTAAAAACCACCCTTTTTTAAATAAAATTATTGAAAAATAATGAAAAAACAATAAAAAATCGCTAAATTGTTTAACTAATAATTGAATTTAGCTATAAATCGCTAAAAACCACCCGTTATTAGATAAAATTATTGAAATAAAATGAAAAAAACATTAAAAATCGCTAAATTTTTTAAAAAATTATTGAATTTAGCTATAAATCACCAAAAGCCACCCTTTTTTTATTAAAATTATTGAAATATAATGAAAAAACAATAAAAATATAAGGAAAAAACAATAAACAATCGCTAAATTTTTTAAATAATAATTGAATTTTGCTATAAATCACCAAAAACCACCCTTGTTTAAATAAAATTATTGAAATATAATGAAAAAACAATAAAAATATAAGGAAAAAACAATAAACAATCGCTAAATTTTTTAAATAATAATTGAATTTTGCTATAAATCGCCAAAAACCACAATTTTTTAAATAAAATTATTGAAATATAATGAAACACCTAATAAAAAATCGCAAATTTTTTTTAAATAATAATTGAATTTTGCTATAAATCACCAAAAACCAACCTTTTTTTAATAAAATTATTGAAATATAATGAAAAAACAATAAAAAATCCCTAAATTTTTTAAATAATAATTGAATTTAGCTATAAATCGCCTAAAACCACTCATTTTTAAATAAAATTATTGAAATATATTGAAAAAACAATAAAAATCGCTAAATTGCTTAACTAATAATTGAATTTAGCTATAAATCGGTAAAAACCACCCGTTATTAAATAAAATTATTGAAATATAATGAAAAAACAATAAAAAATCGCTACATTTTTCAAATAATAATTGAATTTAGCTATAAATCGCCAAAAACCACCCTTTTTTAAATAAAATGATTGAAATATAATGAAAAAAACAATAAAAAATCGCTAAATTTTTTAAATAAAATTATTGAAATATAATGAAAAAACAATAAAAATATAAGGAAAAAACAATAAACAATCGCTAAATTTTTTAAATAATAATTGAATTTTGCTATAAATCGCCAAAAACCACAATTTTTTAAATAAAATTATTGAAATATAATGAAACACACAATAAAAAATCGCAAATTTTTTTAAATAATAATTGAATTTTGCTATAAATCAACAAAAACCACCCTTTTTTAAATAAAATTATTGAAATATAATGAAACACACAATAAAAAATCGCTAAATTGTTTAACTAATAATTGAATTTAGCTATAAATCGCTAAAAACCACCAGTTTTAAATAAAATTATTGAAATATAACGAAAAAACAATAAAAATCGCAAAATTTTTTAAATAATAATTGAATTTAGCTATAAATCGCCAAAAACCACACTTTTTTAAATAAAATTATTGAAATATAATGAAAAAACAATAAAAATCGCAAATTTTTTTAAATAATAATTGAATTTAGCTATAAATCGCTAAAAACCACCCTTTTTTAAATAAAGTTATTGAAAAATAATGAAAAAACAATAAAAATCGCAAAATTTTTTAAATAATAATTGAATTTAGCTATAAATCGCCAAAAACCACACTTTTTTAAATAAAATTATTGAAATATAATGAAAAAACAATAAAAAATCGCTAAATTTTTTTTAAAAAATAATTCAATCTAGCTATAAATCGCTAAAAACCACCCTTTTTTAAATATATTTATAAAATAATAATTGAATTTAGCTATAAATCGCTAAAACCACCCTTTTTTAATTAAAATTATTGAAATATAATAAAACAAACAATAAAAAATTGCTAAATTTTGTTAAATAATAGATGAATTTAGCTATAAATCGCCTAAAACCAACCATTTTTAAATAAAATTATTGTTATATAATGAAAAAACAATAAAAAATCGCAAAATTTTTTAAATAATAATTGAATTTAGCTATAAATCGCTAAAAACCACCCTTTTTTAGATAAAATTATTGAAATATAATGAAAAAACAATAAAAAATCGCTACATTTTTTAAATAATGATTCAATTTAGCTATAAATCGCTAAAAACCACCCTTTTTTAAATAAAATTATTGAAAAATAATGAAAAAACAATAAAAAATCGCAAAATTGTTTAACTAATAATTGAATTTAGCTATAAATCGCTAAAAACCACCCGTTATTAGATAAAATTATTGAAATAAAATGAAAAAAACAATAAAAAATCGCTAAATTTTTAAATGATAATTGAATTTAGCTATAAATCGCCAAAAACCACCCTTTTTTAAATAAAATTATTGAAAAATAATGAAAAAACAATAAAAAATCGCTAAATTGTTTAACTAATAATTGAATTTAGCTATAAATCGCTAAAAACCACCCGTTATTAGATAAAATTATTGAAATAATATGAAACAAACAATAAAAAATCGTTAAATTTTTAAATAATAATTGAATTTTGCTATAAATCACCAAAAACCACCCTTTTTTTAAATAAAATTATTGAAATATAATGAAAAAACAATAAAAATCGCTAAATTGTTAAACTAATAATTGAATTTAGCTATAAAGCACCAAAAACTACCCTTTTTTAAATAAAATTATTGAAATATAATGAAAAAACAATAAAAATCGCTAAATTGTTAAACTAATAATTGAATTTTGCTATAAATCGCCAAAAACCACAATTTTTTAAATAAAATTATTGAAATATAATGAAAAAACAATAAAAATATAAGGAAAAAACAATAAACAATCGCTAAATTTTTTAAATAATAATTGAATTTTGCTATAAATCACCAAAAACCACCCTTGTTTAAATAAAATTATTGAAATATAATGAAAAAACAATAAAAATATAAGGAAAAAACAATAAACAATCGCTAAATTTTTTAAATAATAATTGAATTTTGCTATAAATCGCCAAAAACCACAATTTTTTAAATAAAATTATTGAAATATAATGAAACACTCAATAAAAAATCGCAAATTTTTTTAAATAATAATTGAATTTTGCTATAAATCACCAAAAACCACCCTTTTTTAAATAAAATTATTGAAATATAATGAAAAAACAATAAAAAATACCTAAATTTTTTAAATAATAATTGAATTTAGCTATAAGTCGCCTAAAACCACTCATTTTTAAATAAAATTATTGAAATATATTGAAAAAACAATAAAAATCGCTAAATTGCTTAACTAATAATTGAATTTAGCTATAAATCGCTAAAAACCACCCATTATTAAATAAAATTATTGAAATATAATGAAAAAACAATAAAAATCGCTAAATTTTTTTAAATAATAATTGAATTTAGCTATAAATCGCTAAAAACCACCCTTTTTTAAATAAAATGATTGAAATATAATGAAAAAACAATAAAAAATCGCTAAATTTTTTAAATAAAATTATTGAAATATAATGAAAAAACAATAAAAATATAAGGAAAAAACAATAAACAATCGCTAAATTTTTTAAATAATAATTGAATTTTGCTATAAATCGCCAAAAACCACAATTTTTTAAATAAAATTATTGAAATATAATGAAACACACAATAAAAAATCGCAAATTTTTTTAAATAATAATTGAATTTTGCTATAAATCAACAAAAACCACCCTTTTTTAAATAAAATTATTGAAATATAATGAAAAAACAATAAAAAATCCCTAAATTTTTTAAATAATAATTGAATTTAGCTATAAAGCACCAAAAACCACAATTTTTTAAATAAAATTATTGAAATATAATGAAAAAACAAAAAAAAATATAATGAAAAAACAATAAACAATCGCTAAATTTTTTAAATAATAATTGAATTTTGCTATAAATCGCCAAAAACCACAATTTTTTAAATAAAATTATTGAAATATAATGAAACACACAATAAAAAATCGCTAAATTTTTTAAATAATAATTGAATTTAGCTATAAATCACCAAAAGCCACCCTTTTTTTAATAAAATTATTGAAATATAATGAAAAAACAATAAAAAATCGCTAAATTTTTTAAATAATAATTGAATTTAGCTATAAAGCACCAAAAACTACCCTTTTTTAAATAAAATTATTAAAATATAATGAAAAAACAATAAACAATCGCTAAATTTTTTAAATTATAATTGAATTTAGCTATAAATCGCCAAAAACCACAATCTTTTAAATAAAATTATTGAAATATAATGAAACACACAATAAAAAATCGCTAAATTTTTTAAAAAAATATTGAATTTAGCTATAAATCACCAAAAGCCACCCTTTTTTTAATAAAATTATTGAAATATAATTAAAAAACAATAAAAATATAAGGAAAAAACAATAAACAATCGCAAAGTTTTTTAAATAATAATTGAATTTTGCTATAAATCGCCAAAAACCACAATTTTTTAAATCAAATTATTAAAATATAATGAAACAAACAATAAACAATCGCTAAATTTTTTAAAAAATAATTGAATTTAGCTATAAATCACCAAAAACCACCCTTTTTTAAATAAAATTATTAAAATATAATGAAACAAACAATAAAAAATCGCTAAATTTTTAAAATAATAATTGAATTTAGCTATAAATCACCAAAAACCACCCTTTTTTAAATAAAATTATTAAAATATAATGAAACAAACAATAAAAAATCGCTAAATTTTTAAAATAATAATTGAATTTAGCTATAAATCACCAAAAACCACCCTTGTTTAAATAAAATTATTGAAATATAATGAAAAAACAAAAAAAATATAATGAAAAAACAATAAACAATCGCTAAATTTTTTTAATAATAATTGAATTTTGCTATAAATCGACAAAAACCAAAATTTTTTAAATAAAATTATTGAAATATAATTAAACACACAATAAAAAATCGCAAATTTTTTTAAATAATAATTGAATTTAGCTATAAATCACCAAAAACCACCCTTTTTTAAATAAAATTATTGAAATATAATGAAAAAACAATAAAAAATCGCTAAATTTTTTAAATAATAATTGAATTTAGCTATAAAGCACCAAAAACTACCCTTTTTTAAATAAAATTATTGAAATATAAAGAAAAAACAATAAAAATATAAGGAAAAAACAATAAACAATCGCTAAATTTTTTAAATAATAATTGAATTTTGCTATAAATCGCCAAAAACCACAATTTTTTAAATAAAATTATTGAAATATAATGAAACACACAATAAAAAATCGCTAATTTTTTTAAAAAATTATTGAATTTAGCTATAAATCACCAAAAACCACCCTTTTTTAAATAAAATTATTAAAATATAATGAAACAAACAATAAAAAATCGCTAAATTTTTAAAATAATAATTGAATTTAGCTATAAATCACCAAAAACCACCCTTGTTTAAATAAAATTATTGAAATATAATGAAAAAACAAAAAAAATATAATGAAAAAACAATAAACAATCGCTAAATTTTTTTAATAATAATTGAATTTTGCTATAAATCGACAAAAACCACAATTTTTTAAATAAAATTATTGAAATATAATTAAACACACAATAAAAAATCGCAAATTTTTTTAAATAATAATTGAATTTTGCTATAAATCACCAAAAACCACCCTTTTTTAAATAAAATTATTGAAATATAATGAAAAAACAATAAAAAATCGCTAAATTTTTTAAATAATAATTGAATTTAGCTATAAAGCACCAAAAACTACCCTTTTTTAAATAAAATTATTGAAATATAAAGAAAAAACAATAAAAATATAATGAAAAAACAATAAACAATCGCAAAATTTTTTAAATAATAATTGAATTTAGCTATAAATCGCCAAAGACCACAATTTTTTAAATAAAATTATTGAAATATAATGAAACACACAATAAAAAATCGCTAATTTTTTTAAAAAATTATTGAATTTAGCTATAAATCACCAAAAACCACCCTTTTTTAAATAAAATTATTAAAATATAATGAAACAAACAATAAAAAATCGCTAAATTTTTAAAATAATAATTGAATTTAGCTATAAATCACCAAAAACCACCCTTGTTTAAATAAAATTATTGAAATATAATGAAAAAACAATAAAACTATAAGGAAAAAACAATAAAAAATCGCTAAATTTTTTAAATAATAATTGAATTTTGCTATAAATCGCCAAAAACCACAATTTTTTGAATAAAATTATTGAAATATAATGAAACACACAATAAAAAATCGCTAAATTTTTTAAATAATAATTGAATTTAGCTATTAATCACCAAAAACCATCCTTTTTTAAATAAAATTATTGAAATATAATGAAACAAACAATAAAAAATCGCTAATTTTTAAAATAATAATTGAATTTAGCTATAAATCACCAAAAACCACCCTTTTTTAAATAAAATTATTGAAATATAATGAAAAAACAATAAAAAATCGCTAAATTTTTTAAATAATAATTGAATTTAGCTATAAATCACCAAAAACCACAATTTTTTAAATAATATTATTAAAATATAATGATACAAACAATAAAAAATCGCTAAATTTTTAAAATAATAATTGAATTTAGCTATAAATCACCAAAAACCACCTTTGTTTAAATAAAATTATTGAAATATAATGAAAAAACAATAAAAATATAAGGAAAAAACAATAAACAATCGCTAAATTTTTTAAATAATAATTGAATTTTGCTATAAATCGCCAAAAACCATAATTTTTTAAATAGGATTATTGAAATATAATGAAAAAACAATAAAAAATAGCTACATTTTTTAAATAATAATTGAATTTAGCTATAAATCACCAAAAACCACCCTTTTTTAAATAAAATTATTGAAATATAATGAAACAAACAAAAAAAATCGTTAATTTTTAAAATAATAATTGAATTTTGCTATAAATCGCCAAAAACCACAATTTTTTAAATAAAATTATTGAAATATAATGAAACACACAATAAAAAATCGCAAATTTTTTTAAATAATAATTGAATTTAGCTATAAAGCACCAAAAACCACCCTTTTTTAAATAAAATTATTGAAATATAATGAAAAAACAAAAAAAATATAATGAAAAAACAATAAACAATCGCAAAATTTTTTAAATAATAATTGAATTTTGCTATAAATCGCCAAAAACCACAATTTTTTAAATAAAATTATTGAAATATAATGAAACACACAATAAAAAATCGCTAAATTTTTTAAATAATAATTGAATTTAGCTATAAATCACCAAAAGCCACCCTTTTTTTAATAAAATTATTGAAATATAATGAAAAAACAATAAAAAATCGCTAAATTTTTTAAATAATAATTGAATTTAGCTATAAAGCACCAAAAACTACCCTTTTTTAAATAAAATTATTGAAATATAATGAAAAAACAATAAAAATATAAGGAAAAAACAATAAACAATCGCTTAATTTTTTAAATAATAATTGAATTTTGCTATAAATCGCCAAAAACCACAATTTTTTGAATAAAATTATTGAAATATAATGAAACACACAATAAAAAATCGCTACATTTTTTAAATAATAATTGAATTTAGCTATAAATCACCAAAAACCACCCTTTTTTAAATAAAATTATTGAAATATAATGAAACAAACAATAAAAAATCGCTAATTTTTAAAATAATAATTGAATTTAGCTATAAATCACCAAAAACCACCCTTTTTTAAATAAAATTATTGAAATATAATGAAAAAACAATAAAAAATCGCTAAATTTTTTAAATAATAATTGAATTTAGCTATAAATCACCAAAAACCACCCTTTTTTAAATAAAATTATTAAAATATAATGAAACAAACAATAAAAAATCGCTAAATTTTTAAAATAATAATTGAATTTAGCTATAAATTACCAAAAACCACCCTTGTTTAAATAAAATTATTGAAATATAATGAAAAAACAATAAAAATATAAGGAAAAAACAATAAACAATCGCTAAATTTTTTCAATAATAATTGAATTTTGCTATAAAACGCCAAAAACCACAATTTTTTGAATAAAATTATTGAAATATAATGAAACACACAATAAAAAATCGCAAAATTTTTTAAATAATAATTGAATTTAGCTATAAATCACCAAAAACCACCCTTGTTTATATAAAATTATTGTAATATAATGAAAAAACAATAAAAATATAAGGAAAAAACAATAAACAATCGCTAAATTTTTTAAATAATAATTGAATTTTGCCATAAAACGCCAAAAACCACAATTTTTTGAATAAAATTATTGAAATATAATGAAAAAACAATAAAAAATCGCTAAATTTTTTAAATAATAATTGAATTTAGCTATAAATCACCAAAAACCACCCTTTTTTAAATAAAATTATTAAAATATAATGAAACAAACAATAAAAAATCGCTAAATTTTTAAAATAATAATTGAATTTAGCTATAAATCACCAAAAACCACCCTTGTTTAAATAAAATTATTGAAATATAATGAAAAAACAATAAAAATATAAGGAAAAAACAATAAACAATCGCTAAATTTTTTAAATAATAATTGAATTTTGCTATAAATCGCCAAAAACCACAATTTTTTGAATAAAATTATTGAAATATAATGAAACACACAATAAAAAATCGCTACATTTTTTAAATAATAATTGAATTTAGCTATAAATCACCAAAAACCACCCTTTTTTAAATAAAATTATTGAAATATAATGAAACAAACAATAAAAAATCGCTAATTTTTAAAATAATAATTGAATTTAGCTATAAATCACCAAAAACCACCCTTTTTTAAATAAAATTATTGAAATATAATGAAAAAACAATAAAAAATCGCTAAATTTTTTAAATAATAATTGAATTTAGCTATAAATCACCAAAAACCACCCTTTTTTAAATAAAATTATTGAAATATAATGAAACAAACAATAAAAAATCGCTAATTTTTAAAATAATAATTGAATTTAGCTATAAATCACCAAAAACCACCCTTTTTTAAATAAAATTATTAAAATATAATGAAACAAACAATAAACAATCGCTAAATTTTTTAAAAAATAATTGAATTTAGCTATAAATCACCAAAAACCACCCTTTTTTAAATAAAATTATTAAAATATAATGAAACAAACAATAAAAAATCGCTAAATTTTTAAAATAATAATTGAATTTAGCTATAAATCACCAAAAACCACCCTTTTTTAAATAAAATTATTAAAATATAATGAAACAAACAATAAAAAATCGCTAAATTTTTAAAATAATAATTGAATTTAGCTATAAATCACCAAAAACCACCCTTGTTTAAATAAAATTATTGAAATATAATGAAAAAACAAAAAAAATATAATGAAAAAACAATAAACAATCGCTAAATTTTTTTAATAATAATTGAATTTTGCTATAAATCGACAAAAACCAAAATTTTTTAAATAAAATTATTGAAATATAATTAAACACACAATAAAAAATCGCAAATTTGTTTAAATAATAATTGAATTTAGCTATAAATCACCAAAAAACCACCCTTTTTTAAATAAAATTATTAAAATATAATGAAAAAACAATAAAAAATCGCTAAATTTTTTAAATAATAATTTAATTTAGCTATAAAGCACCAAAAACTACCCTTTTTTAAATAAAATTATTGAAATATAAAGAAAAAACAATAAAAATATAAGGAAAAAACAATAAACAATCGCTAAATTTTTTAAATAATAATTGAATTTTGCTATAAATCGCCAAAAACCACAATTTTTTAAATAAAATTATTGAAATATAATGAAACACACAATAAAAAATCGCTAATTTGTTTAAAAAATTATTGAATTTAGCTATAAATCACCAAAAAACCACCCTTTTTTAAATAAAATTATTAAAATATAATGAAACAAACAATAAAAAATCGCTAAATTTTTAAAATAATAATTGAATTTAGCTATAAATCACCAAAAACCACCCTTGTTTAAATAAAATTATTGAAATATAATGAAAAAACAAAAAAAATATAATGAAAAAACAATAAACAATCGCTAAATTTTTTTAATAATAATTGAATTTTGCTATAAATCGACAAAAACCACAATTTTTTAAATAAAATTATTGAAATATAATTAAACACACAATAAAAAATCGCAAATTTTTTTAAATAATAATTGAATTTTGCTATAAATCACCAAAAACCACCCTTTTTTAAATAAAATTGTTGAAATATAATGAAAAAACAATAAAAAATCGCTAAATTTTTTAAATAATAATTGAATTTAGCTATAAAGCACCAAAAACTACCCTTTTTTAAATAAAATTATTGAAATATAAAGAAAAAACAATAAAAATATAATGAAAAAACAATAAACAATCGCTAAATTTTTTAAATAATAATTGAATTTAGCTATAAATCGCCAAAGACCACAATTTTTTAAATAAAATTATTGAAATATAATGAAACACACAATAAAAAATCGCTAATTTTTTTAAAAAATTATTGAATTTAGCTATAAATCACCAAAAACCACCCTTTTTTAAATAAAATTATTAAAATATAATGAAACAAACAATAAAAAATCGCTAAATTTTTAAAATAATAATTGAATTTAGCTATAAATCACCAAAAACCACCCTTGTTTAAATAAAATTATTGAAATATAATGAAAAAACAATAAAACTATAAGGAAAAAACAATAAACAATCGCTAAATTTTTTAAATAATAATTGAATTTTGCTATAAATCGCCAAAAACCACAATTTTTTGAATAAAATTATTGAAATATAATGAAACACACAATAAAAAATCGCTAAATTTTTTAAATAATAATTGAATTTAGCTATTAATCACCAAAAACCATCCTTTTTTAAATAAAATTATTGAAATATAATGAAACAAACAATAAAAAATCGCTAATTTTTAAAATAATAATTGAATTTAGCTATAAATCACCAAAAACCACCCTTTTTTAAATAAAATTATTGAAATATAATGAAAAAACAATAAAAAATCGCTAAATTTTTTAAATAATAATTGAATTTAGCTATAAATCACCAAAAACCACCATTTTTTAAATAAAATTATTAAAATATAATGATACAAACAATAAAAAATCGCTAAATTTTTAAAATAATAATTGAATTTAGCTATAAATCACCAAAAACCACCTTTGTTTAAATAAAATTATTGAAATATAATGAAAAAACAATAAAAATATAAGGAAAAAACAATAAACAATCGCTAAATTTTTTAAATAATAATTGAATTTTGCTATAAATCGCCAAAAACCACAATTTTTTAAATAGGATTATTGAAATATAATGAAAAAACAATAAAAAATCGCTAAATTTTTTAAATAATAATTGAATTTAGCTATAAATCACCAAAAACCACCCTTTTTTAAATAAAATTATTGAAATATAATGAAACAAACAAAAAAAATCGTTAATTTTTAAAATAATAATTGAATTTTGCTATAAATCGCCAAAAACCACAATTTTTTAAATAAAATTATTGAAATATAATGAAACACACAATAAAAAATCGCAAATTTTTTTAAATAATAATTGAATTTAGCTATAAAGCACCAAAAACCACCCTTTTTTAAATAAAATTATTGAAATATAATGAAAAAACAAAAAAAATATAATGAAAAAACAATAAACAATCGCAAAATTTTTTAAATAATAATTGAATTTTGCTATAAATCGCCAAAAACCACAATTTTTTAAATAAAATTATTGAAATATAATGAAACACACAATAAAAAATCGCTAAATTTTTTAAATAATAATTGAATTTAGCTATAAATCACCAAAAGCCACCCTTTTTTTAATAAAATTATTGAAATATAATGAAAAAACAATAAAAAATCGCTAAATTTTTTAAATAATAATTGAATTTAGCTATAAAGCACCAAAAACTACCCTTTTTTAAATAAAATTATTGAAATATAATGAAAAAACAATAAAAATATAAGGAAAAAACAATAAACAATCGCTTAATTTTTTAAATAATAATTGAATTTTGCTATAAATCGCCAAAAACCACAATTTTTTGAATAAAATTATTGAAATATAATGAAACACACAATAAAAAATCGCTACATTTTTTAAATAATAATTGAATTTAGCTATAAATCACCAAAAACCACCCTTTTTTAAATAAAATTATTGAAATATAATGAAACAAACAATAAAAAATCGCTAATTTTTAAAATAATAATTGAATTTAGCTATAAATCACCAAAAACCACCCTTTTTTAAATAAAATTATTGAAATATAATGAAAAAACAATAAAAAATCGCTAAATTTTTTAAATAATAATTGAATTTAGCTATAAATCACCAAAAACCACCCTTTTTTAAATAAAATTATTAAAATATAATGAAACAAACAATAAAAAATCGCTAAATTTTTAAAATAATAATTGAATTTAGCTATAAATTACCAAAAACCACCCTTGTTTAAATAAAATTATTGAAATATAATGAAAAAACAATAAAAATATAAGGAAAAAACAATAAACAATCGCTAAATTTTTTAAATAATAATTGAATTTTGCTATAAAACGCCAAAAACCACCATTTTTTGAATAAAATTATTGAAATATAATGAAACACACAATAAAAAATCGCAAAATTTTTTAAATAATAATTGAATTTAGCTATAAATCACCAAAAACCACCCTTGTTTAAATAAAATTATTGTAATATAATGAAAAAACAATAAAAATATAAGGAAAAAACAATAAACAATCGCTAAATTTTTTAAATAATAATTGAATTTTGCCATAAAACGCCAAAAACCACAATTTTTTGAATAAAATTATTGAAATATAATGAAAAAACAATAAAAAATCGCTAAATTTTTTAAATAATAATTGAATTTAGCTATAAATCACCAAAAACCACCCTTTTTTAAATAAAATTATTAAAATATAATGAAACAAACAATAAAAAATCGCTAAATTTTTAAAATAATAATTGAATTTAGCTATAAATCACCAAAAACCACCCTTGTTTAAATAAAATTATTGAAATATAATGAAAAAACAATAAAAATATAAGGAAAAAACAATAAACAATCGCTAAATTTTTTAAATAATAATTGAATTTTGCTATAAATCGCCAAAAACCACAATTTTTTGAATAAAATTATTGAAATATAATGAAACACACAATAAAAAATCGCTACATTTTTTAAATAATAATTGAATTTAGCTATAAATCACCAAAAACCACCCTTTTTTAAATAAAATTATTGAAATATAATGAAACAAACAATAAAAAATCGCTAATTTTTAAAATAATAATTGAATTTAGCTATAAATCACCAAAAACCACCCTTTTTTAAATAAAATTATTGAAATATAATGAAAAAACAATAAAAAATCGCTAAATTTTTTAAATAATAATTGAATTTAGCTATTAATCACCAAAAACCACCCTTTTTTAAATAAAATTATTAAAATATAATGAAACAAACAATAAAAAATCGCTAAATTTTTAAAATAATAATTGAATTTAGCTATAAATCACCAAAAACCACCCTTGTTTAAATAAAATTATTGAAATATAATGAAAAAACAATAAAAAAATAAGGAAAAAACAATAAACAATCGCTAAATTTTTTAAATAATAATTGAATTTTGCTATAAAACGCCAAAAACCACAATTTTTTGAATAAAATTATTGAAATATAATGAAACACACAATAAAAAATCGCAAAATTTTTTAAATAATAATTGAATTTAGCTATAAATCACCAAAAACCACCCTTTTTAAAATAAAATTATTGAAATATAATGAAACAAACAATAAAAAATCTCTAATTTTTAAAATAATAATTGAATTTAGCTATAAATCACCAAAAACCACCCTTTTTTAAATAAAATTATTGAAATATAATGAAAAAACAATAAAAATATAAGGTAAAAACAATCGCTAGATTTTTTAAATAATAATTGAATTTTGCTATAAATCGCCAAAAACCACAATTTTTTAAATAGGATTATTGAAATATAATGAAAAAACAATAAAAAATCGCTAAATTTTTTAAATAATAATTGAATTTTGCTATAAAACGCCAAAAACCACCCTTTTTTAAATAAAATTTTTGAAATATAATGAAACACACAGTAAAAAAATCGCTAAATTTTTTACATAATAATTGAATTTTGCTATAAATCACCAAAAACCACCCTTTTTTAAATAAAATTATTGAAATATAATCAAACAAACAATAAAAAATCACTAAATTTTTTAAATAATAATTGAATTTAGCTATAAATCGCCAAAAACCACCCTTTTTTAAATAAAATTATTGAAATATAATGAAAACAACAATAAAAAATCGCTAAATTTTTTTAATAATAATTGAATTTAGCAATAAATCGCTAAAAACCACTCTTTTTTAAATAAAATTGTTGTTTTTTCATTATATTTCAATAATTTCATTTAAAAAGGATGGTTTTTAGCGATTTATAGCTAAATTCAATTATTATTAAAAAATTTTGCGATGTTTTGTTGTTTTTTTCATTATATTTCAAAAATTTTATTTAAAAAAGGGATTTTAGCGATTTATAGCTAAATTCAATTATTATTTAAAAAATTTTGAGATTTTTTATTGTTTGTTTCATTATATTTCAATAATTTTATTTAAAGAATGGTGGCTTTAGCGATTTATAGCTAAATTTAATTTATATTTAAAAAATTTAGCGAATTTTTACTGTTTTTTTCATTATATTTTAATAATTTTATTTAAAAGAGGGTGGTTTTAGCGATTTATAGCTAAATTCACTTATTTTTTAAAAAAAATTTTTATTTTTTATTGTTTGTTTTATCATATTTCAATAATTTTATATAAAAAATGTGCTTTTAGCCGTTTATAGCTAAATTCAATTATTATTTAAAAAATTTTGCGATTTTTTATTGTTTGTTTCATTATATTTCGATAATTTTATTTTAAAAGGGTGGTTTTAACGATCTATAGCTAAATTCAATTATTATTTAAATTATTCATTATTATTCACTCAGCACCGTGCATATTAATTTTATCTTTCTAGGTCCAATACTAACGGAAATTCAAAAAGTACCAGTTAATGAATTACTAAGTACCAAAACGTTCCCTATTATAGATTCTCATTCACTCAGGACATTGCATGTTTAATTTTATCTTTCTAGGTCCAATACTAACGGATATTCAAAAAGTACCAGTTTATGAATTAAAAAGTAACAAAAACTTCCCTCTTATAGATTCTCATCAACTCAGGACATTGCATGATGAATTTTAGGATTCTAGGCTCAATATTAATGGAAATACAAAAAGTACCAGTTAAAGAACAAAAAAAAGTACCAAAAAGCCCTCTTACAGATTCTCATTCACTCAGGACCTTGCATGTTTAATTTTATGTTTCTAAGCCAAATACTAACGGAAATTCAAAAAGTACCAGCTAAAGAACAAAAAAGTACCAAAAACTTCCCGCTTATAGATCCTTATCCACTCCGGGCATTGCATCTTGAATTTAATGTTTCTAAGTCCAATATTAACGGATATTTAAAAAGTACTTGTTTAAGAACTAAAAAGTACCAATAAGCACTTTTAGAGATTCTCATTCTCTCAGGACCATGCAGGTTTAATTTTATGTTCATAAGACCAATCTTAGCGAAAATTTAAAAAAAGTACCAGTTAAAAAACGAAAAAGTACCAAAAATATCCCTCCAACAGATTGTTATTTACTCAAGACCTTGCATGTTGAACTTTATGATTCTAGGTTCAATATTAATGAAAATTCAAAAAGTACCAGTTAAAGAAAAAAAGTACCAAAAAGCCCTCATACAGATTCCCATTCACTCAAGCCCTTGCATGTTTAATTTTATGTTTCTAGGTCCAATACAAACGAAAATTCAAAAAGTACCAGCTAACGAATAAAAAAGTACCGAAAAGATACCTCTAACAGATTCTCATTTACACAGGATCTTGCATGTTTAATTTTATGTTTCTAGGTCCAATACTGACGGAAATTCAAAAAGTAACAGTTAATGAACAAAAAGTACCTAAAAGCCCTCTTACAGATTCTCACTCAGGACCTTGCATGTTTAATTTAATGTTTCTAGGTACAATGCTTACGGATATTCAAAAAGTACCAGTTAACACATAAAAAAGTTCCAAAAAGTACACTCTTACTGACTCTCATCCACTAGGTCCAATACTAACGGAAATTCAAAAAGTACCAGTTAAAGAACAAAAAAGTACCAAAAAGTTCCGTCATAGATTCTTATCGACTCAGGATATTGCATGTTGAATCTTATGTTTTAAGGTCCAACATTAACGATAATTAAAAAAATACCAGCTGCAGAACCAAACATTTTAGTAAAATTAGAAATTTCCCGTAATTCCCCTTTTTGGTACTATTTTTTCCCCCAATTAATGTATAAAAAATTTGAGTACTTTTGTTATGTAAATTTATAATACAAGTTTGACAGTTCAACTACCCTAAAGTTATACAAAATTATGTCGGTTTGCTAATACAGTGGTTATGGTAATACAGTGTTGATATGGACCTCAAAATATAAAATTTTTTTCGAAAATGTGGCAATATCAATTTTAATGTTTTAACTAAAAATGTGAAAATTATACATTTCTTGAGTGTCTATTAATAAAAGGATATGTAATCGTAGTAAATAAGCAATAGTCAATTCATAATCAATAAAAATTAAAAAAAAAAATTTTTTTTGAAAAAAATCTCCTGAAATTATGTCGGTCCCCAAAGCAAGCTTTAGACCTATGATTTATTTGGGACCGGTACCCAAAGTATACAAATGACCTTAAAAAAAGCCGTATATCGAAAAACAGACCCCAACACATCGCCATGACATATATATATATATATATATATATATATACCGTTCCTTAGACATACATAAACTTATTTTGTCGGCTGTTGCGTATTGATAACCAAGATGCTTCTACCCAATTTGTAAACTTTGGCGTTCTCCAGATATACAGCAATCTATAATGTTTTTGAGGAAAGAGCAATGCCCACTTCTCCAATCCCAACCATATTTTTAGCTATGAGTACCAAACTTGGACAATTTCTCTGTTACCGTTCTTTAGATATTAAAAACTTTTTTGTGCCACGCCTTTTTCTTAAATCCCGCTTACATTTTCCGGGATGTTTGTACCTAATTAAGAAACATTTGCTCTTTCCGTTCTCCAACTGTACAAAAATATATTTCTTTGTGCAACACGCCCACTTCTCCAATGCCGCCTACTTTTATAGAGAGGTTATGCATTGATAACCAAAATTTGGAAAATTTGGCTATTGCCGCACTCCAGATATAAAGAAAGAATAAATAAATAAAAAAAGGAATTTTTGGGTAAAATTAGAGGCAGTCGTGGTTTTATGATCATATCCCATTCATTTAAGGACCGACTTAACTGAATTTTAATACAAATGTGACATAAATGTGTAACAACCCGGCATTGCTGGGGTCTTCGGAATATCCATTTCAATATACACATGGACAGCGAACATCGCTTAATCAACTTCGCTACTCATAAGGACCCAGATTATTTAAACTTTACAGATTGAAGAGATTACAAACCGAATGACAAACTTATATGTCCCCTGTAACCTTCGGTGGAGGGTGTAAAATATATCTATTTGTTTAGTTAAGTGCAGTAGGTTTTTGCTAATAGGACTGGGGATTCTAACTTCCCGGTTTTTTTTTCAATGTTGTCAAAAGCTTTCTGGAAAACCTTATTTCAGAAAATTTTAAACAATATTTTAAAAAAGATCACCGTAATTGCTAAGTTAAGTTTAAAATTCTTGCCCAAAATTCCTTTATGAAGTTCTAAAATTCTAAATGTATTCTAATACATTTCCGAAAATATTCCTGATAACTTATAAGATCTGCTGGAATAGTAAATACACAGACATCTTCCAGAAATTAAATTCTGGTGAAATTTAAATCGAACTAATTTTTTAATTGATCTCATTTTGAGTTTCAGCTCTAGAGCTGCTCATAAAATCTTAAAAAACTACGGTCATTTTAAAATAGAAATGGAACTAAAAAAACTTTACCGATCTCTATAATATGCGTGGCAATTTTGACGAATTTTGCTGCTAAAAGTATAGATATCAAAATATGCTATTATTAACTCGTCCTTCGTCATCTTGAAGCTGGAAGTTTTATGTTACGAAAGCAACGAATTTAAATCAAAAAAATAACTAAGATTTTTCTAATTTAAAGTTCCTGGGAATTACAAAATTTTTTCGGCTGTAGGAAAAATCTCCCAAAGAAAAATGGACCAAAAAAAAAAATGAAAAATCGCCCAAAAAAATTCCATTTAAAATTGGGCCTGAATTCATATGAAAAGTGACCCAAAATTTTCGGGCTATTTTCCGTTTTTATTGGGTGATTTTTCGTTTTTCAAATTCGGTGATTTTTCATTATGACACTACGATACTAGACGTTATGACATGCCACCTTGCAAAAAGCTATATCTTAAAAGACACAACTTTTCAGGAGAGCCAAAAACTGTTTTTTTCGCGTATAACTTGAGTTATTAAAATTCGGTATTTTACAATACTTTTGAAATCTACTACTAAAATTAATTATTTTGAATTTATTTATGCCATCTGGCAGTGTTTAACCTGGCTTATTTAAGATAATGGCTAATATTACCAACATAAGATAAAAAAAAACTTAACAATTAACAATATTAAACAAAAAGTTATAGCAACAATTTTTTTTTTTTTTTTTTTGCTTTTTTAAGTATGTTTCGAGTTTGATGATCGTAAAAATAATGGTATTCCTGTGGTATAGCGCTCTTCAAATCTCGCAAATTCTTCCACTTATTTGGTTGAATTGAAAGTGGAGCAGAATATAGAGGTTTTGGTTCAATATTTTCTGTATAAGATTTAATACGAACAGGGCATGGGCATTTGCGTATGGCCTTTCTCTAAGAACTTCTGTTCAATAACTTTATTATTTTTAGCAACAGAATTGGATAGAGCATTAGATAAATAATGGTTACGGTTTTGGTACTCACATCCACCCGAGAAAATTGTAATTGGCAATGAATCTGATAAGCAATACGTTTTTAAATGATGAATAATAAAGGAAACAAATACCGACGCGGACAAATCACCATTGATTTCGCTCCATCAATAGTTTGTTCACTGATGAGTACCTATATTATAAATAGTAAAACTGTGTATCTGAAGGCGTTGCTTAAAGTAAATTGCTGATGCATTAATATTTTGACAAAGTTTTACTGGTTAAGCGTCCATTGTAAAAACGTGGCGTACACCATTCTCAGCTGCAATTTCATCAATACTTTTTTCATACTGTGCACGATGTTTTTTTATTAAACCTGCACGCAGAGAAAAAATTTGGTTGGGCATGGTTACGGCAACAACACTATGTTTAATGTAACAATATATTGTTGTCGTAAACAAATAATTGTTATTTTTATTTAATATCAACAATATTATAGTTACTGTAAGCATATGAATGTTTATCGCAATTATGAATTTAAGTATTGTTGACCGAAAAATAATTATTTTTCTAACAACTTAATTATGATAACTTTCTAAACATATTATATTTCTTACCACCATATCATAATATTTAATAGCCATAACATGATAACTTTCTATACATTTATCATATTATGTTAAAGATGCAATCAAACTATTTTGTTAGCGCCATTTGTAAAATAATTTTGAAGCAGTTGTGTCGTTTTTTTAATTGTGAGCGGTTAAACAATTAAAAGATAAAATTCCATAAAAAAAATAAGTTTAAAGAAATTAAAATATTAGCGGAGTTCATTCAAGTATTAGTGATGTAATAGTGCAAATGCAAAATATCATAGTTTTTTTGTAAAATCCAACAACAAAACACACAGAGGTTTCCATATATTTTATAAAAGTGCTACGATATTTCATCAACATCTTAAAATCGAAAAAATGGACACACGCGGTTGCCCATGAAAACCACAGATTTTTCATTTGCTCTTTTGCAAGCCTTATATTGAACTCCGCTATTTGATTAACATTAAGAAAAATTGTAAAAAGCCACAAAATAAAAAATCGATGCAAAAATATTTTAATTTATTTTGTATTTTTATGAAAGCTATGAAAGGTGCTGTGTCATAATATGATTGCTTCTTAATTTATTATAATTAACATAATGATAATATGATTACTTCTTAGCTTATTATGATTAACATGACAATAATTTGATTACTTCTTAACTTAGTATGATTACCAGAATAATAATATGATGACATATTACGAGTAAAAATATTATGAAGACATATTACGAGTATATTTAGTCATAATATGATTCAATAATAATCTTAATATGGTGACTACAATCATAATTCTTATCATAATATGTTGCTCTTAGAATATGTTTACCACAACCATGTTTTTTCTTTGCGTGTGTTGATTATATTCATCAGCTGATACTATTATGTAAGTTTATCACACGATAATGATATTTTAATTACATACGATTTTAAACATCCTATAAATGACTTATTTTTTGAGAATTATATTGTTACGAATGCTAAATTATCTAAGAATTATTTATAGTTATAGTTATAAGTTATCTTGTAAGTTATAGTTTTATGTCACTTAAAATTGTCATGTATAATTTTCAACACAACTGTTATTTTAAAATAATTCCTATATAAATTTCCCAGTCATTTCTAGAAATGGTTCTAGAACATAATAAATAGTTTTTACGGGAAGGTTCAGGAAAAATCTAGAAATAATTATGAAATATAAAAAGGGGTGACTCATGTAAAATGAGTTTAGTTTGTTTTGAAAAACGGTTCTGTTCGTAACTAACAATTGTGAACAAAATAATAAAGTTTGTAAAGTTGAATAAGTGTGTGTACCTAGTTTTATTTGCAATTAAAAGAACTCAACGGTTTATTATAAAGGGAGTAAACCGAACGCGTTTATTAAAGGAAAAACGTAACAATATCATAGATAACACCTTAAAAGAAGACACTTTTTGAGCAAATTCCAACATTAACCATTTATTTTTATGCCATGGATATTATATGTTCCAAAAACAAGCAAGCAAAATATTTTAATTATAATTCAGTTCAGAATCGGCTTTCGCTATTTTATTAAACCATTAAAAATGTCAAATTCATGTTCAGCTTGCAAAAAATAGTAAAACACATGCATTGCAGGACAAGTTATTCAAACAAATATTTGAATATTTATTATTAGAAAAGATAGAGGGTTTAGCATTCAGAAAAATTAATTGTATAAGATAGAGAAAATACAAAAATGCAAATAAAACAGCAAAAAAGAATATGGTTGTTATGAAAATCACACCGTAGATGAGGGTTGCTTTACTGAACATTTTACCATTAAAAAGCCATTTTCGTGAAATTCAAAGATAGAGGGTTTTGAATATAGGCCCTCGATATTCTATTTTGAGTAATTGATTATAACTATGCAGTGATTAATTAATATTTAACTATTGAAGAGTGCACAAAGTTTGGCGGAGGGCTCAAATAAGTATTACTGTCCATACTGCCGAGCAGCTTTTGAAGATACAATGCAATTTTTTACATAAAACTTACATTTGTATGTAGCTAAATTTATATGAATAATAAACACTTTTTTGCGAATAACGTAATTTTTATTTTTTTTTTTTTGGGAAAAAATTCGTTTTTACTTTTTGGGTAATTTTTCATGTTCTTTTGGGCGATTTTTTTTTTGGGCCAGTTTTCTTTGGGCGATTTTTCCTACAGCCAATTTGTTCCCTAAAAATTCTCGGAAAATTTTTTCTTGAATAGGAACCCTATATAGGGTTTATGAGCAGTAGCAGGAAGGTAAACCGTGTTCGCTAGATACTTTTAGTAAAAATAAACAAATTGCTTTAAGATGTGATGGCACATCTAAAAGATTACAAAATTTAAAATTCAAATTTTTGTTGTCGTTTTTTTTTTTTTTTTGTTTAATAAACAAGAGAAATAAACATTAAACGTAAGTTGACTAGACCATTTGGCCGACTAGATCTCTAAATACATTTTTACTTTCCCATCTTAGTAAACTTTCAATTTGGGAAAAAATTTGTATTTTTGTTAAACACAACTTTTATTGCATTAAATAGAAGCTTTTGAGTCGGTGATCACACTACAAAAGTTTTCTTTTGTTCTTCTTTTGTCTCTCAACAAAAAACGCAGACATTCTGAAAGAAAACTTCCATTGTGTGAACCCAGACTAAGAAACGTTAAAAATTTTAACGGAAAGTAAATATCTTTGAAAGCTTATGCTCATATAGTTATTAGTTAGTATTCAGATAAGTTAACACGATATAAAAAGGAATGTAAATGCATATGCTATAAGTAAAAATACGTCCTTTAACCGAACCACTCTGCTGGTAAAATTCTTAAAAGTTAAATAGTGCATATGAAATGTAAAACGACCGAATAAAGACTATATAGACAATATTTGATACATTTTATAGAGAGCTAAAAAAAAAAAATAGAAACAAATTTACGAGTGAAAATATGAGCACATTCAATACATAAGTAAAAGAAAGCAAATAACCCGTAACATTTTTGACTGAACGGTGGTGCATCATGCATGAATATACACGGAAAAATATAGACTTATGCGTTACAATAGATACAATTGAGGACAGTGGCTAATGAAAGTTACATATCGAACAACAGAATACGCTGGTTTACAAATTTTCCACTTTTTGCCATAACCTCAAAAATCAAAAGATGTGTTAACTAGATATGGTCAACCGTCTTCAAGTTATTCCAATATATGAGGTAAAAGTGCCTTAATTTTGGACATAACGGTTTATATCGAAAAGTAGAGCTGGTAGATGGATATTAGACTTGAAATCAGCGACCTTAAATTAGTAAATATTTGCAAACGCATTCTAAACCAAAAAAATGTCTGTTCCGCAGTGTAATTTTAATATACATAATAACATATAAAGATCCAATAATTAAATGATAAAGAAGTGCTACAAGTAAAAATATGATTTATTCAACCCGAGCAACGCTCGCTAATAGGTGCCATAAAGACGCCGGCGGTATAGCATAATTTTTTTGGCTGATAAACGTTGAAGTTGGTATTTCGGTTGTGCCCTTCAATTGGTTGAAATAAGCATAGTGCTTCTCGTCGGACTTGTTAATAATCTGCAGCCAGACTTTTGAACACAAAAGGTTACTCAACATTAACCACTGCCTCTGTGTTTTCTTTATCATCTTCACATTTCAAAAGTAATTAATTCTTATGAACGTTTAAGCTTTAAAAATCAAACAATCAACACACCTTAACACTCACTGTGCGTAACTTCCGATGTATCGGACATCATTAAATTCGCACATTAAATAATTCAAAATGAAATGTTGTGTGTTGCTGATCGCATAACTTGTGAACGGCTTGACAGATTTTTTCTTTAAAATAATCGCCATGGTCCAACTAAGGTTTGTACGGAATTTTGCACCACCCACTTTTTCGCCCACTTTTTTCGATTTATCTAAAATCAGAAAACGGCTCAATCGATTGGACTAATTTTTCTTTCATATGTTCATATTAATCCATTTTAAGTTTTCATCGAAAGAAAAATTTACCACGCCTACTTTTACGCCCACTTTTTCTACTTTTTTATTTGACCGATTTGGACGATTTTTTCGTTAAAATAATCGCCATGGTCCAACTTAAGTTTTTAAGGAAAGAAAAATTTGCACCGCCCACTTTTACGCCCACTTTTTCCGATTTAGTTAAAATCAGAAAACGGCTCCATCGATTTGACTAATTTTTTTCATTTTAAGTTTAATCCATTTTAAGTTTTCATCGAAAGAAAGACTTACCACGCCTACTTTAACGCCCACTTTTTCTATTTATTTGACCGATTTGGACGATTTTTTCTTGAAAATCCCTGCCCACTTTTTTCGATTTACCTAATATCAGAAAACGGCTCCATCGATTTGACTAATTTTTCTTTCAAATATTCGTATTAATCCATTTTAAGTTTTCATCGAAAGAAAAATTTACCACGCCTACTTTTACGCCCACTTTTTTTATTTATTTGACCGATTTGGAGGATTTTTTCTTTAAAATGATCGCCATGGTCCAACTTAAGAAAGAAAATACTCCCCTGCCCACTTTTACGTCCACTTTTTTCGATTTATCTAAAATCAGAAAAATCGATCATTAGTAATCAGCTACCGAGCGAAATTAACATTTCAAAGATATTGGATCACAAAAATTAAAAAAAAAAAACAAAAATCCTCAAAGTAGTCGAACCGTGATCTACCATTTTAGAAAGTGCTCATTTACATTATACGATTTTTGGCGCTCCAACTTCTTTAAAACTGCTTTTGAGTTTACATTGTGCAGTTTTTATGGCAAAAACTTTTTCTGTGCGACCGAACTTAAATACAATTTTTTTTGTTTGTCAAATGAAGGAACAACGAGAGATCGAATGAGCGAACAACACAAATCAAAGAGTGCACTCGTTTTTTTATACATTTTAATTTCTCGCGCCCCTCTCGCCCATACAGTACGAATCACACCAGTGATGTTAACCGTACGGGTAATAACTTTTTATAGGTGAGTTTCAATTTAAAAATACATACTAGATACATGTAATAACAAAAACATTAAGAACATTCTGTTCCCTGCAGGAGATTGAACTAGTACCTAATTAGTACCAAACTAGTACAAAAAAAGCCAGTACTAGTTCTCAACTGTAAACTTTTCTATACCATCCTAATGCTCAAATTAGCTTGACCGCACTTGGACCGCATTGGGTGCTTTTTGCATAAGCATTTTAGCATTTTTTATAATAAAAATGCCATTAATAAATGATTTAAACTCAAATTTAAAAAGCAGTATCAAAATAGAAATATGTACTGGAATTTTAGTTGTGTTACAAAAAATTCTATCAGTCTACAAGTAGTGCCCATGTACAACATCAAGTACTAGTACTCATATGCACTAGTATTTTTATATAAAGACTCTAACCTCGTTCGCACTAGTACTTCTTGTTCTAGTAATTGTACTAGTGGCATTTAGACAATTGACTCTATAAATGTTTTCGTTACACCGATAAGTGCAAAATAAGAAAAATAAAATTACTCTTGTATATTATTAATTTTATATTTAATTTTAATTTTATATGTTTGTTTGTTTAAAAATAAACAATTCTTAAACATACACGCAAAGAAAAAACATGGTTGTGATAAACATATTCTAAGAGCAAAATATTATGATAAGAATTATGATTGTAGTCACCATATTAAGATTATTATTGAATCATATTATGACTAAATGTACTCGTAATATGTCATCATAATATATTTCCCTTAATCATATTATTATTCTGTTAATCATAATAAGCTAAGAAGTAATCATATTATCATCATGTTAATCATAATAAATTTAGAAGCAATCATATTATGATACAGCACCTTTCATAGCTGTCATAAAAATACAAAATAAATTTAAATATTTTTGGATCGATTTTTTATTTTGTGGCTTTTTACAATTTTTCTTAATGTTTATCAAATAGCGTAGTTCAGTATAAGGCTTGCAAAAGAGCAAATGAAAAATCTGTGGTTTTCATGGGCAACCGCGTGTGTCCATTTTTTCGATTTTAAGATGTTAATGAAATATCGTAGCACTTTTATAAAATATAACGAAATCTCTGTGTGTTTTTTTGTTGGATTTTACAAAAAAACTATGATATTTTGCATTTGCACTATTACATCACTAATACTTGAATGAACTCCGCTAATATTTTAATTTTTAAATTTCTTTAAACTTATTTTTTTATGGAATTTTATCTTTTAATTGTTTAACCGCTCACAAATAAAAAAACGACACAACTGCTTCAAAATTATTTTACAAATGGCGCTTACAAAATAGTTTGATTGCATCTTTAACATAACATTTATCATAATGTATAGAAAGTTATCATGTTATGGCTATTAAATATCATGATATGGCTGTCAGAAATGTAATATGTTCAGAAAGTTATCATAATTAAGTTGTTAGAAAAATAATTATTTTTCGGACAACAATACTCAAATTCATAATTGCGATAAACATTGATATGTTTACAATAACTATAATATTGTTGATATTAAATAAAAATAACAATTATTTGTTTACGACAACAATATATTGTGACATTAAACATAAAATTGTTGCCGTAACCATGCCCAACCATATTTTTTCTCTGCGTGTATGAAATAGCGGCAATGTTATAAATTTAACTACAGTTTTCGGATTATTTTAAATACGGATTAAATTCAAAATTATTTTACTGCTTTATTCATAAAAAATACAAAAATTTTGGTTAAAAATGTATTTTAAGACAAAAATTTAAATTCAGATTTTTCTTTAAACATATTTAAAATTTAAATAAATGGTTTATAAATAATGCTCTTATGTGATGTTAACAAATGACAGGTGATGGACTGAGTGTTTTTTTTTAATTTTACTACACAAACAATCGCCTGTGATTTGGGACAGCACATTAATGTTTTAATTTAAAATCTTTGCGTACGGTAATTTCTTCTAAAAAAGGTAATTTTTAGAGGGCCGTACGGTTATGAAAAAATAAAAGTTAACATCACTGAATCACACCGAAAAAAATCGCACAATATAAGCAGGCAGAATGCCTTAAAAATTACTTTTTTCCAAGCAAAAAAAAAAAAAAAAAATTTGATATATTTTTTTTTCTGAGGAATTAATAATAATCAGTAACTTTCTCCAAAATTATTTTTGTTCTCTAACGGTGTTGTGACACTAGCAATTTTTTGTATTTTTTCTATTTGGAAAACTGACCAAGTGTAAAGAGTATGATTATATCATAAAAAATATTGAAATGGCAAACAAATATACATGTGTTACCGATACAATTTCTAAGACTGTCAAAAAAAAAAAAAAATTAAAAATTTTTAACTTAAAATTGACATTTGCAGAATAAATTTTAGCACTACCGTCAACTTTATTATTTTTTGTTTAAATGTAGCGGGTTTTAACCAATTTTTTTTTTTGCTGCGGTTTTCAGCTTTTTTTGACGAGATTTGGGGCAACAAAACGTGGGCAATATTATATGCTTAGTTTGCATGTTTTGGTTTGTTTACATATTGTATTTCTAGTTATTTCTCGCATTTGTTGTTTCATTCAAAAACAACCAATACCAAACAAAAAATAGCTAGTTTCATAACACCTTAAGCAATAGGGCGATTCTATTCTAGACAACTTTTAACATCAATTTTCAAATCACACCATTTGACACTTTTTTGATGCCAATTTAAAGTAAAATATCTATATTTTATAATAATATAATTTTTTTAGACGTAAGCTTAAATATAAAGTTGTTGGGCACTTCGAATCATTAAGATTCATAGATTTGGCGCGAACAGAAAATTCATTGCATGTTGCACCCGTCATGGCTTAAAGAGCAAATTTCTTATTATTGGATTATATTTCTCTACGATGTTTGATTTGATAAACATCGTCTGATATCTCATCTTTCGCAATAAAAAAGAATAATAGAATAAAAATTTAAAAACTAACAGAGTTTTGTGTTTTTGTGGTATGATCTTATGAAAGTGGGCCGATTTGGTTGCACCCGTCATGCACTGTAAAGCTCTCTCGTGGCTATTTGATCGTTTCATATAAATTCTTGTAAATAGATAACAATAGTATATAAAAAAATGTTACCCCTTCTAGAAATATCTTAATTGCAAATGTGTTTCTTTCTATTAGTAAATGACATTTAAAGCATCTAAATGTTGCACCCGTCAGAATAGAATCGCCCAATAAATCATTTTGAAAATAATCGGTAAAGATGCGTTTTTTTAATTAAACCTAAAAAATAAAAATTAATGCATCTAAACACTTTTATTTCACTTTTATTTTTTAGTTTAAATTTGAAAAATAATCGTTACTTGCAGTTTAAAACTATTCCAACACAATTTAAAAAAATCAATTTCTCGAAAATCAAGCCTAAAAAATTTTTTTCTAAAACGATATTAAAAAAAACCTCGATTTACCGCGATAAAATCTGTAAAATCTGCAAGTTGAAAATAGTGAAAAAACTTACGGGCTAATTAAGGATGACGACTAAACTGAAATTGAGTTGCCAGCAGCGAAATCAGGCAACGCCGCAAAGTACTTTGTTCCATATACAAAAATAAGGTGAAACAATGTTGTTCCAATGTTTAAAAAATTACTGTACTGTATTCGTATCTAAATAAATTACATGTAGGAAGAACCTGTTTTATGTTAAATGTGTTCCGCCGCTGCTAGAGATCGCTTAACTTGTCCTAATTTTTAATAAAATTTTTAAATAATAAAATTATTAAAAATTTATTTTAAAGAAGTACCACAATTTGAAGTTAGTATTTGGTAAAATAGACATTCTTCCTTGATATGAGCCGACACCTTATTTAAAGTATGTATTAGTAATGCTTACGATGAATCTTAAAAAAGTGTTGCCGTAAATAAAAAAAAATTTTGATGGACAAATAAAAAAACTGAGTGCATACTTTTTTCAATTTTCTCTGCCGTTTAATAAACCAAGTGTCTGCCATTAAGAATCAAAAGAGAAACTTATCACATTTTAGTTTTAACTTAGTGATATATGATCTTTTTTAGAGGACCAAAAGGCATTTATTATTTTTTACAATTAAGTACTTTAGATTAAAAGCTATAAATATTTTTCTGTACGATACAATTTTCCTATTTTCTTTGTACTGTGTTTAAAAATTAACGTTCTAAAGAAATTAACTTCAAGAAAATCTTTAACGTTATTAGACATTATTATATCGAGTGATTTTTTAAGAGCTATAGGAAAATTAAAAAAAAAAAAGAAATAAAATTTAGAAAAATGCATGAAATCTTTATTTGAATCGATAGTACGGTCCATATAATTTAATGTTTAAAGATTATTTCATGCAAATGTTGACCGTGACTGCCCCTCAAATGGTCCATTCGCTTAGTCCAATTTTGGCATACTCTTTCCAACATTTCGGCCGGTATCTCATGAATAAAAGCTTCAATGTTGTCTTCCAATGCGTCAATTGAAGCGGGCATGTGCGTATAAACATGAGATTTAACAAAGCCCCACAAAAAATAAACTAAAGGCGTTAATTCGCACGATCTAGACGGCCAATTGACCGGTCCCGAACATGAAAAAAAATGTTCACCGAACTCGCCTCTCAATAAGTCCATTGTTAAGCGTGTTGTGTGGCATGTGGCACTGTCTTGTTGAAACCACATGTCATGCAAGTCAAGCTCTTGCATTTTGGATAAAAAAAAGTTGGATATCATCTCACGGTAGCGCTCACCATTCAGAGTTATGTTTCGATTCGCATCATCTTTGAAGAAGTACGGTCCAATGATTACACCAACCCATAAACCCCACCAAACTGTTACTTTTTTCTGGATGCATTGGTAGCTCTTGCAATGCTTCTGGCTGATCTTCAATTCAAAATCGACAATTCTGCTTATTAACGTACCTATTGGGCCAAAAATGAGCTTCGTCGCTGAACACAATTTTTCGAAAGAAGCGCGCGATGAAATTTCTTAACAGAGCACGCATTTTGATAATAAAATTCAATAATTTGCAAGCGTTGTTCGTTTGTAAGACGATTAATGGTTAAATTATAGACCAAACTGAAGATGTTTGACAGTGAAACAAAACACGAATCGTGTGTCAGCTGTGTGAAGCAGTGTTGCCAAAGAGATAATAGCTAAAAAATCACCGATTATAGCCGTAAAAAATGCAGGTTGTTTTTGCAAAGAATTTGAAAATCGTCAATTTTTACTTTAAAATAAATAAAAACCGAGTGCACCGTTTTTTCAGTTGTTTTAAAGAATATTTTCTCTGTGTCCTTACTATTGATGTAAAGAAAATTTACCACATTTTGAGTTTAATGGTGTTTTCTTTTCTAAAAAATAATGATGCATTATAGTTGTGTAATATATTTATTAGGTTACACGAACCCTTACAAAGTGATACATTTTTCTAAATTACAATGGAACAAAATAGTAGCTACGTTTTACACTCAACACTAATGTGTATTTAGCGTGTTAAGTATTAAAGGCAAAGTTTGTAATAAAAGCGATATTCATCACGCTTGTAACAATTTTCAACATTAAATTGTCTTACAATTCCAATAAGCGTTAACAGCACTGATTTTCAATAATTAATGTCAGCTATTGTTAAAAATTTTGCGACAAAAAAATATAATAAAAGTAAAACAAACGAAAAACAAAAAGTTTTTATATTCATCCCAATATAACTAAAAATCACCATATAACGCAAATTGTCCGCAAACACAAGAAAAAAAATACTTGCTTGCATAAAAAAGTACTTTACGCAGATGCAAAAAAGGGTATTAACTCACACTCAGTTATAACTGCGGGTAAGAAATGGAACAAATTTGCCATTTATTGTTGCAACATGTTTAGAAAGGAAAACGACAACTTCTCACATTTTTGCATATATTTTTAGAATGGAACAAAAACCCGCACGAATGGCAGCATATATGGAACATTATTTCAGAAAAGAAAACACCATAAGTGTAATTTTTTGTGCTTTTTCCGGAACACCAAATTGTTTTTTATATTTAAGTATGAAATTTTTAATTTGTTTGTATCCTTGCTAGAATTTATAAAAAACTAAGTACATAAATTATATTTAGATAGATTTCGTAATTTTCAACAATTCAACATAAGAAGTGTTGCCGAATAAAATTTTTTAAAAAAAGGATATATGGGAGGTACATGAATTCTTTGACGAAATTGTTTTAAATTTTGTTTATTATTATCGTATAAACCTCCATGCAAAATATTATTTGTCTGGGTCAATTCCTTCTATTTTTGCACAATTTTGCTCTTCATCAAAGTATTGTGCGCCGCTCATCTTTAATTATAAAATAAAATAAAAAATTGTATATTTTATCATGAGCGGCGTTGTCTAACTTCGCTGCTGGCAACTCAACATCAGTTGCTTTGTTATAAGTAAGCTGGTTTTCTCTCTATTTTGCGCGACACTGTTCATCTGTTTACAAAAATTCTTCTTGCATACACATGAGCTTCCTTGTTCATAAACGTATAAACATTTATCTGATATTTCCCAAAGGAGTACATGCCATTAAAATGTTTATTTGTGCTTTTTATATGTACATTTATTTGTATCTTTTTGGTTGTTGTTGTTTTTTTTTTTTTGTTTTTTTTTTTTTTTTATTTAATTTGTTGTTAGTGCTTTTGATGTTATTTTTCTCTTGTTGCTGTTGTTATCGTAGTAGACTCCCAAAATAGTAGTGTGAAATTGTATAAAGTTCAGTCGAAAGGAATTCTCACTGCAACTCTGGTACATTTCAATACGACGCTTGCGACGACGGCGATGAAACTACTGGGCGGGTTTCTCTTGTTTTTCTCAAAATTCAAGTATTCAAGTCTGCATTTTATTTCTTTTTTTTAGCCATTTTGAATATTGGTATGCCATATATTCGTTTTCTTTTAACATTTATTGATAAAAAAAAAACATGATAATTTTATATTATTTTTTTTTTTATAAAATATTTATAAGAATCTACAAAAAGGAACGCTCGCTTATACAAATAAACAAGTAAACAAACAAACAAACAAATATTATTTAAAATGTAAAAGGAAAATAATAAGGAAAATGAAAAGTAATAATGACATGAGAAAAACGTCATAAAGTGATGCGGACGGAGAGTTGAGTTCATGATTATTGTTGCTTGAATGGGTGGGTGTCTCTTTAGATGTCATAAAAATAAAGTTGTGTCATAAAAGTTATTACTTAAGAGAATTTCTCGTTTTTAAATTCATATCATATTTATTAAATACTATATAATGTTATAGATATTTTTTTTATTATAAGGTGAACTTAAATGTTTTTCAACTAATTTATCATTATTTAAAATAAAATTAATAAAATTTAAGGTTAGAAGCAATACTTCTTACTCTGTACGGTATACTGCGATCCAATGGGTGGTGCAAGCAAACGAAGGGCTTAAAATGGCAAATAATTTTTATTTTTGACTACGACTTTCTTTAATTTTTTTTTGTAAAGAGGGCTCGAGCAGTTAAATATATATATTTACACACATGAACAAAGAACTACACTTATATAATATATTTTGGTGTTACTTTAAATAAATAAGTGTTTGGTGTTAATTAGTTTATTGACTAAATTTATAATTGCATGAAATAATATAATTTTGAATTAAAAGTGACAAAGTTTTATACTGATTTACAAAAATCTAAAATTCTTAAAAAATGCTTCGCGGTGGTACCTAGACGAATGTGGGTTAATAGGCTTTGAAGAAAACATTCCACAATATTACGGAATATTTAATCGGTCTTCAACAAATCGAATGATGATACTGACATCTTAGATGTTTCTTTTAAGTGTTTCTCTAGCTCGATCACACATTATTTTCGAAATTTTTACTTCATTAAAAGTT
Source organism: Pollenia angustigena (assembly GCA_930367215.1). NCBI lineage: Eukaryota > Metazoa > Arthropoda > Insecta > Diptera > Polleniidae > Pollenia > Pollenia angustigena. The sequence goes on from OV884058.1 coordinate 177,036,617, forward strand.
ATTTTCGGGAGTGGACCGATTTCAAGAAAATCTGGTAAGATGACTAGAGTTGCGATACAATAAATGTTGGTCGAATTCAATCTTAATAACAACATTATCGGGTATGTTCTGTAAATCGAAATGAAGTGGATTAAAAAACGAACGAATTTTGAAAACAAGCCTGTAACGAAAGTTCATAAAAATATTTCTTTTTATTAAATCCATAGTTTGAGTACCAATTATATTTACAAGAACAACTCATAAAAACAAGCAAAACTTTAGTAATTTTGTAGATAACCGAAATCAAAATCTCGTTCGATTTTAAATCCACTTCATTTCAATTTGTAGAACATGCCCGTATGAGACGGTACAAAACGTTATACCGGAGTGAATTTTGTATGAGGGCTATGCGGAATTATGGTCACACACCTTTGGTGGTGTGGGTAGAAAAACAAATTTTCCAAAAAAAATAAAAATTTTTGCATTTTTCTTTATTGCAATTACTTAATTGATAACAAAAATGTTGTTAATCGGTTAACCGATCAATAACTAATTTAACCGATTATAAACCAATTAAAAAAAACCTCGGTTAATTAATCGAGCGATTAACCGATTAAAGCAAAACCCCGATTACATGAATACCCTAGGCCTATGGTAAGTTTTGGACCGTTCCTCCCAAAATTTTATATGATAGCATTATTTTGTTATGATAGCATTATTTGGTTAGTCTTAAAAACTGCAAAAACTGTAACTCGGAACATTTATACGACGCTAAGTTATGAGCTTATGCGAAATTAAACGCAAAGCGCACAAAAGGCATACAAACAAAGTCTCTCTAGTTGCCCATAAAAATTATGGCAATAACGCGCGAGCTGCTTTCCTGTCCAGAGCAGTTTAAAATATCGCAGCATATAAGAAGATATCTTAAGGCCAGCTATGGAGAATTATTTACGAATATGATTAAGCAAGATGAAGCCACAGCTTATAGAGCACGGAAAACTTGAGGGCTGTAACGATATAGTTTTAGTGATTTCGTGCAATTTCACGTTTGTAAGCGTAACTCTAAAACACTGAAATTAGAATCTTTGGTGCGTAGCTAAACAAATTATTAATCAATTTGATAGTATATGTCAATAGGTTTGTAGATATCATGAGGTAAAAAAACAATAGGTTTGTAGATATCATGAGGTAAAAAAACAATTTTAAAAGATATCTTTTCGTATTTCAGTTTTAAGTAATTTTTTAAGAGCTATAGGAAAGTTAAAAAAACACATAGAATTCAGAAAAATGCATGATATCTTTATTTGAGTCGATAGTACGGTCCATATAATTTAATGTTTGAAGATTATTTCATGCAAATGTGGACCGTGACTGCCCCTCAAATGGTCCATTCGCTTAGTCCAATTTTGGCATGCTCTTTCCAACATTTCGGCCGGTATCTCATGAATAAAAGCTTCAATGTTGTCTTCCAATGCGTCAATTGAAGCGGGCATTTGTATAGACATGAGCTTTAACATAGCCCCACAAAAAATAGTCTAAAGGCGTTAAATCGCACGATCTAGGCAGCCAATTGACCGGTCCCGAACGTGAAATAAAATGTTCACCGAACTCGCCTCTCAATAAGTCCATTGTTAAGCGTGCTGTGTGGCGTGTGGCACCGCACATTGGTTGAAGTTCATATAACGAGCGGCTAAAAATAGAAGAAGTTGTCGAAGGACAATGAAACTTGGCACATAGGCATTTTTTGTTTGAATCAAGAAAAAATGGAAAAATCAAAATAATCCGCCCACTTTTACGCCCACCTCCCATACAACTTGTATTGAAAAAGTGGCATAACTCCCTTGATTTTGATTGTATCAACTCAATTTTTACTAAAAATAAATACTATAATTGTACAATGGGCTCCTGAAAATATATACCTGATCCGCCCACTTTTACGCCCACCTCCCATACAACTTGTATTGAAAAAGTGGCATAACTCCCTTGATTTTGATTGTATCAATTAAATTTTCACTAAAAATAAATATTATAATTGTAGAATGGGCACCTGAAAATATACACCTGATCCGACCACTTCCCACAGAAAAAACATGAATATGAATTGTAAGCATAGTCTTTTAATAATTTTTTGACATCATTATCGAACTCCAATTTTTTGATTTGCCTAAATACTCTCTTTTTTTTGCGGCAGACGATATCAACTCCATTGAGGTGTTTTTACAAAAACCTTGTACCTTTGTCCTCTTTGTTCGCGGTTTGCAATCCTCGAAGGCTTTGACTGGACGTCCACGTTTAACCATATTTGAACAGCTTGGTGCTTCATTGTTTGCGGTATATTTGCACACTTTAGATCGAGAAATCTGGTTTTCATGCGAAATGCTTTTTGCCATATATCTTTGAACTTTGTAAAAAAGTCTTTTTTCAAAAATCTAGTAAAGACTTCAACATCCTCAGCTGTCCTTTCTTCATTGTTATTTGCAATGACTTCGACAGTAATATCAATATCCATTTTGGTATCAATCAATATTTCGCAAATATTTAAATTAGAAATTGTTAAATTTTCCATAATTAATAAAATAAAATTGTGATATCACTTAATAATACAACACTTATCACTGCACTTGCCAATTTAATGTAAATTAGTAAACAACAATTCAAATTCAATTGAAGCTTATGCTTTTTTCAAGAATAAAATGTATAATTAACACTATTGACTAGTATGTAAATTACATTTTGTAATAATTTTAAACAGTTAAGAATTATGGCAACAACAACAAGCATGAACGAAAATTCATGTTTTGTTACTTTATCACTTTATCACTTTATAGTTTCTACTGTTTTTTTTTTTTTTGGAAAACTGCAAATATGTGCAGCTGATTTTTTTTTTAACTTTTAGCTGAGACTTAAAGCTGTAATTTGACATCATTCGTTAAACAGCGCTGCACAGCGCTGCACAGCGCTAAAAAGATACAGTCTATTGAAGTTGATGAACATTGAAATTTTGATGTTGTTTATATTTTGTTTTACGAAATTTTTTATATGGCACTTTTTCCAACTTTTTTTAATGCAAATCTCATCTTTGACAATTGTCATTTACGAAAATATACAACAAAGTCAAATGATAAGTTTACTGTGATTGTACCAAAAGATTGAATATACAGTACATTTGCATGCTATTTTAAACAAGCGAACATATATGAACTTCGAGCGTGTCTATCCAAACAAATAATAAATATATCAGCCTAATATTACGGAATCATAATATTCAGATATCTGCCAACAAAATACCAAAAAATTATCCAAATCGGCGAACATGAAAAAAATGAATTTTGGCCACTCTTCAACCAATGTGCACCGTCTTGTTGAAACCACATGTCATTTGGGCAAAAAAAAGTTGAATATCATCTAACGGTAGCGCTCACCATTCACAGTTACGTTACGATTCGCATCATCTCTGAAGAAGTACGGTGCAATGATGCCACCAGCCCATAAACCGCACCAAACTGCGACTTTTCCTGGATGCATTGGTAGCTCTTGCAAGGCTTCTGGCTGATCTTCACTCCAAAATCGACAATTCTGCTTATTAACGTACCGAATAGCTGCTTCAGTGGGTCGATTAAACTGACCATAAAATGGAAGAAGCGCGCGATGAAATTTCTTAACAGAGCACACATTTTGATAATAAAATTCAATAATTTGCAAGAGTTGTTCGTTTGTAAGACGATTCATGGTTAAATTATAGACCAAACTGAAGATGCTTGACAGTGAAACAAAACACGAAACGTGCGTCAGGTGTTTAAACCAGTATTGCCAAAAAAATAATAGCTTAAAAATCACCCTACATACCACGAATATGAGGGCCTTTTTTCTTTTTTTTTATTCAAAGTACTTGATAAATTATTGGCATTTTTTCTGTAACTCTTAAGATGTTAAGGCTTATAAATTTTATATTTAATTAAAGTAAAAAAACTAGTTTCATTTAATGAATCACTGTCCTGAAAATTTTTAAATCAATTTAAAATTAGTTTGTAATTTAAATAAAAAAAAAAACGTCCCTTTCATTAATATGTATATTAAATATCATAGTAATAATTAATTTAACTTTTTTAAACTGTTTTTATGTTTTATTTCAGTTTGTGATGAACCACATCCCTGGCTAAACAAATATCTGAACGGTATGTGTACACATATTTCATATTTTACTTCATGTCATTAATATTTTAATAACGTTCACATATTTTTAATTAACAAGCTAATTAATAAACATATAATTATACACACATTTGTCTTTTTCCCCTCTGGACGATTTGTTTTTTTAAATATTTTAATTATCATAATTTAATAAAAAAAAAACGAAATTGTTTTCAATTAATTTTGTTTTTCTTCATATAAATTTTTATATTTTTTTCCTCTACCTATAGAAAAACCTAGCGAGGAGTCAGTATTTGCAATAACCCAAGCCCTGTTGGACATTTATTGCACTCGCCGAGTACGTATTTTCTATTTTAACTGTCGCACTAAGTCTGCCATGTTCACAAATGAATTGAAGAAATTACATGGTGGACCCTCGGATGTAATTGGTAATTAACTTTTTTATTTGTATTGATGTAAATGATGTCAATGTTTTGAATTTCTTTTAAGGTGGCCTTAATACACCTTCGGCTAAGCGATTACGTTTGCCTGCCCTAAAAGCTCCAAAAAAAGTTACGAAATTCAAAGCAGGAGATCATTATGCTTTAAGAACGCCAGAGGGTAAGTAAAATGATTTTTGTTTTTTTTTTTGTAATACCAAAACAAAAAAAACTACATTTTATTATCTTAAGTTTGAAGTAAAAGTAATTAGTAAAACAAATTTCAAAGCTGTTAGAAAACTTTTATTCAATTGTGTAAAACATTTTTGTATCTTTTTTTTTAACAAATAAAACGTATATAAAAATTATAGAATGCCGCAATGAATTGGCACGTATGGGAAAAGTTATTGATGAATTAATTGCACCAACTTTGCAACGTGCTAAAGCAGGATTGAAGCATCAAGGATCAAGTACCTCTACGGATGAAAAGCAACATCATCAATGCAGTAGTAAGACAACATTGAAAAGAAGTGTCAAAAGCAAAGTTAGTTTTCAGTTTACAATACACTTAAAAAAAAAAAAAAAAAACAAGTTAAAAACAATTACTTTCAATTTTAATGTTAAACAAACTTGGAAATATTTGCTTCCAGCTTAAATGTGTGGGCAATTTGAAGAAATCGACTGTAAGTCGCAAAGATTTTAATTCAAATGAGGAGTTTCTGGTGTATTTAAAACGTTTGGAACAGGAGTAAGTTTTTTATATGAATTTAAAAAAATTAATGTTACTAAATAATTATTTTTTTTTTTTATTATATTTTAGAAAATTTAAATATTTAGAGGCTTTTTTACCAGTGGATCCTGAACTCCAAAAAGCTGTTATTTTAAAAAAATATAACAATAAGCTGTTTGAATCCAGTCGAAAATTTACCCCACAAGTTGAAAAACGCTACAAGTGTCTAATAAAACATGTAAGTTTAAAGCGGATACTTAATTTTGTGCTACTCATACGCGGTGGTGGTCCTTAGCCTTAAAGAAATAATGGGGCTTTCAGTTTTATTCTATATATATAAAACAGGATGTGTGTATGTATGTATGTATGTATATATGTATGTATGTATGTATGTATGTATGTACGTATGTATGTATGTATGTAACGTATGGACTCCAAAACGGCTGGGCCGATTTTGATGAAAATTTCAGGGAATCTTCAGAATATTCAAGCGGGTGACACTGTGAAGTCTGATTTTTGATTTTCGGTCTGCGGGCGGAGGGGCGTGGCAAAATCCAATTTTCATATTGCACCACCAATGAAATCTATATAATTTGGACTATTTTTTCTTTTAATTGATGGCCATGGTCCAACTAAGGTTTTTACGGAAAGAAAATTTTGCCCCGCCCACTTTTTTCGATTTACCTAAAATCAAAAAACGGCTCCGTCGATTTAAATAGTTTTTCTTTTAAATGTTCGTATTTATCCATTTTACGTTTTCATCGAAAAGAAAAGTGTACCACGCCTACTTTTACGCCCACTTTTTCTATTAAGCGCATAACTTGAGAACGGCTTGACCGATTTGGATGATTTTTTCCTTAAAATCATCGCCATGGTCCAACCATCGCCATGGTAAAATCAGAAAACGGATCCATCGAGTTGACTACTTTTTCTTTCAAATGTTCGTATCTTTTTAACGATATTTAAAAATCGAACGCAACCATTTTTCCTAATATGGACAGGACAACGTCTGTCGGGTCAGCTAGTGAATGAATAAATAAGGCATATGTCGCAGATTTCAGCATAAAAATATAAAGAATCGTTTGCTACTTATGATTGCAATAAATCGATTAATTGATTAGGCTAACGGACTGGCAAAACTAAAATTGTTTCAGAGCAAAACTTTTTTCTCCGATAATTATATAAAAGATATGTTTTTATTAGACACTTAAGTCAAATTGAATACATTTAAAAAAAGTTCTTATATTTCTAATTCTAACAAAAACAGAAATCGATAGTCCCATCTGAATTTGCGTGCTGTGCCAATTGAAAGTTCTGACTGAGCTAAAAGTCTAATTTTGATTTCATTTGGCAAAAAAAAAAAAATATTGCTTAAGCCTAGATTACACTATCTCACAAGTCTTACGTATTCCATAATACTTTGTGAGATAGAAATCTAATGAGTTTTCATGCGACTGTCAAAAAATCTAATGTAACATGACAGTTTGTGTTCACCATCACACAATGTATAAACACTTACACATGAAATAAAATGCAACCCAGATCCAATGATAAGTATTATTGTTTAGAAATTTTTCAAAAAACGATGAAGTCGTATGGGATGTCATTTTCGTGACACATTGCATTCACACTATCACACTTTGTCATATTACTTGAGTTTTTGACATGTATTAATACAAAGTATAATAGTATAATCTAGCCTTTAGCAAATTCTTAAAAACAAAAAGTAAAAGTGATGTATTTGGCGTGCCGAAAGTAAGACACCCACACAAAATGAAAAACACTCTGGATAAATTAAGTTTTTTATACTTACTTTAAGTACGAGTCGTAATCAAAAATTCAAGTACGAATTACACTTAAACGTACTTAAAAAAATGCTAAATGTGAATTACTTTCGATAATCAATCCTAAAATTTCTTAAAATAAGTACAAAGTATTTTCATGTTTAAACAATAAAATTGAGAACTCTTGCTTCTCATTTAGTTTATATTTTCAGTTTAATATGTCGAATAAGTTTTTAAATTAAAAACCATATCGGGAATGATTTTGTAAGGTGTAAAACGGGTTAATAAATTAATCATAATCATCTTGTTACATCACTTTTGGTTTATTTCAAGTACGAATTCGGGATTGAGTCAACTTTATAATTTTAAAATCAAGCGCAATTTCAAACTTAGTTTTACTTAAATCCACCTCATTCTCGGATTATTTCAAAACCGAAATCAGGATTAAATATGGAAAAGTTAAGTATATCGCGATTAAAAATCCGTACGTAATTCAATCTTTCTGTACTTGTTTCAAGAAAATCCGTACTCACCGTACTTTTAATACCGCTTCGGATTGATTTAAATACGGATGGATTAATTTTTCTTTTAAGTGCACCACTGAGAGTAACAGTATTTCAGGAATCGGCTTAATATGCGATCCAAAATTATCTTTTTGAAATCTGATCTCACAATTTGTATAATTCGTTGAAGTTTTATGGGTATTAAAGTAAAAATGCGAGAGAACGCTTTATATAGGGCCAATAGCAATTATTTGGCAATCATCACAAGGTTTCATGATTTTATTTCTATTTATAAAAAATTATCTTTAACCTAATTCTAATAAAATATCATAAGTAGCTGCAGTTTGAGGCGTATTTAAGTGATTTTAGTGGTTTTTTATCTAAGACCTGTGGTTAATTATCGACCGACTATCAAACTATTCGCTAGAGTGATTTCTTTTGTTAACAAGCCGAAATTGGACCAAATTTTCATTTAGTTTTTTATACGTTTTAGAGTGCATTTCGAACGGCCATTTTATATGAGACCTATATATAATTTTGGACCGCGTATCACAAAATTGCATGGTTTCTTTGTAGTCATAATAAGGTAAATTGTACCAAATTTTACTACAATATCTAACCCCCATATTGATAAAAAAAAAAAAATTGTTATTTATAAAAGGTTTATTGAACAAATTTTCATAGAAAAATCGATCCATAAGCCTTTAATAAACCTGAAATGTTTTTTATGAATATGAGGATAATTCTTAAACGGTTAAACGCGTACGATTTCCCACAGTGGGTCTTATATTGGGCCTATGGTAAATTATGAACCGATCGTTTGTTGATGTTATGTTTAGTCTATTGAACTTCCCAATAAAAAATTTTATCGTTTTGCGAAGCACTTATGGTACATTTAAAAAAATAAGCGCACAATTATGCGCTACGCAATAAGACATTCAAAAATGCAGTAAAGTAAGTGAAAGAACTCTCAACAACTTTTATAAAAAAATAAATAAAATTTCAAGTGCTACGGCATTCCCTTACTACGAAGCAGGTTTGTAAGGGAGAGTACTAAAAAATAACTGTATCAAAACATTCAGTGTGTAAGGCTGATCGTTACATTCAACATTTTTTATATGCGCTGATTAATGCGCTTTATGTGTCAAAAATGTATTGCTTCAAAGTGGGAACTCGCCATATAAAATTCATGTCTTCCGTAAGCGCAATGGTAAGCGAAACGTTGATGTTTCTCCCTTACAAACCTGCTTCGTTGGAAGCTCCATTTTTTATTGGGTTTAGCAGACAAAATTTAGCTACAATAAGTAAAATACGTACGGGTTTTAAGCGCTCTTAAGTGTTTGCCGAAGTGGGCTTATATAAAATCTATGGTTAATTATGTACCGGATTGTCCAGTTTTTGTTGGGTGTTGTCCAGGTTCCAGCAAAAGTTTGTCCTGTTAAAAACTTTATTTAATTTTGAAAAATAGCTTTTGTTATTAATTATATTTATTATTGCTTAGCACAAAATCATGTACTGATAAGAAAATTGTAAGGAAAAATTTTCTAATTTGCCTACAGATAATCCAATTAATGAGATAGATAGAGAGGTCTAGTTTTTTTAAAAAATGCGATATAAATAATGTAAAAAACTTATATAAATTTATCTCGTTTGGTTGTCATGCGATCAAGCAATACTTTTTCTGCAAGGACTTATGGTATTTCTGATAATCTTTATTCACAAGAATCCATTCATATGACCGAATAAATGCTACAATTTTAACAAGACTAAATTTTGATGAAAGTTCCAAAATGTTTTACACATTTTTGCTTACAACTAAAGTAATTGAGTTATTAAATTCTTCAAGAAACAATACAAAAAAAATATATATGTATGTGGCTAAACAAAAAGTAATCAGCCATGTTCGGGAAATCGAATTCGAGTGAAATCAAAATCGAACAAACTTTAAAAACGATCCAGTGTTTAAAGTTCATCAAATAATTTTGTTTTGTATACATCATAATAGGAGTATAGCTTATCTTCATTAGAACTTAAAATAAAAAAAACAACGGTATTTTAAATAAAAATTTAACTCGAAGTCTTCAATGATTTTACTTTCACTCGATCCGTAACATTTGCTGTTTATGTACATTTTTATTTGATTTTATTTGATTTATAACAAGCTGAATTTATATATACGGTTGCAGCAATACTACAACAAAACAAAAACCACAGAAACAGCAGATGTTTACGGCTCGAAAGTCAACTTTTTATAAACAAAATATTATGAAACCAAAACAAATTGGTTCGATCTGTCAAAGTCAGCTGGCTTTTCGCTGCCACTTGTAGTGAATTCGACCTGATTATAATTTTGTAATATGATATAAGACTGAATTTTTAAAATAAAATCTGAAGTAAAATTTTATGTTTTCTTATAGTTAAGTGCCTTTCAAATTGTCCAGTTATTTTTTCAAAATCCAGGTGAATTTTTTCTATTGTCCAGTTATTTGACTTTTGGTATCTGGCAACCCTTTTCGGAAGTGAGCGTATTTTCAACAGACGGACAGACGGACAGACAGGCAGACAGGCAGACAGGCATTGCTAAATTGGCTTAGAATTTCTCAAGGACGAAAAAAATATATACTTTATGGGGTCTTCAAAATTAAAAAAGCTCCACACGGAATTACAAACCAAGTAAACCTTTATTAACCACTAGTGGTGAATGTAATAAAATATTTATTTTCATAACGGCTTATGCGTAAAACTTTGAATAATAAAATATTATAAAATCTGCTCAACGATAAAACAAAACTGGAAAATATATGAAATTTAAAAAAATTATCGATTAAGTGCAGAAAGGGTTCTACTGGTGAAGATGTTCCTATTTTGCACTTAATGGAAATTTGTAAACTTTTAAAATTGGCATAATTTTCTTAGTGCACTCATTTAAAAGAGCGTAGTCGAATCTATATAATTCCATTTTTAATTTACCAAAAATTTCAGTAGTTCCCTTTCTGCACTTAGCGATTCAATTATTTTGTTAAGAAAAAGTTATTCCTAAAAAAATCCCGAGGACTTGTTACCTGTTTATTAGTGTTGTTATTTTGAATACGTAATAAATTTCTTTTGAAAACAAATCTCAAATGTACATAAACTTTATACATTTTATATAAAATACAAAAATGTATGTTTGAACGAATAACCAAGTGTGTTTGTATTTAACGTACTTACATACGTTTTAAGGTCATTTTGCTTGTGTAAACACCTTAAACCGGCTGGGGAGAAAACCCCCGGCAAAAACAGAACTATATAAAAATTTTCAATGCAAGTGTCCATGCAATATTTTGTTTGCATTTTGTTAATTAGTTGAGAGAACTGCAACGTTTTAGTTTTTTTCCCCCTTTTTACCAAATTAATTTGGTTCTGTTATTAATTAGTCAGAAGTTTGTTTTATTTGTTTGTTCGGTTGCTGTTTGACTGACAGTCTGGCTATTTTGTTCTCTCTCTCTCTCTTTCTCGTTTTTGCCAAATTCTGTTAACCATTTGATTGCCGTTGGTTGTGGTGCTAGTGGGCAATGTGGTTTGGCCTCAGCTATTTATGCAATTTCATATGAGATTTGGTTTTTTTGTTTTTTTTTTGTTGCTAGTGGTTACTCACTGTATTTACAGTGTTTGCTTTTTGTATAGCCGCCTGTTTCTGTTGTCCTTTGTATAAAATGTATGTACTGTTTTTTAGTTAAATTTAATTTATTACGTAAAAAATAAATGTGAATATAAATAGAATCTGAAATGATGCTTGAACTTAATGGGTCATTGAAACTTTAACGTTGAAATAAATAAATCTTTTTTAAACGGGCGAGTTCAAAGAAGAAAAAAATTATATTTAATAAACAAAAAAAGTTTTTTAAAGAGAAATTTAATCAAAATAATGATAAAAACTTGGGTTTAAGTGTTCAAACAGAAGTAAGTCTTCCAACCGAACTGCGTCGACACTGCATTTTCCATACAATTTGACAAAAAATTTGTTGTATAAAGCCGTCGTGAAATAAAACTATTTTATTTTGAAAACGTTTTTTCTTATGCTCTCACGTATAAACACTTATTTTCTTAACAATGCTTATTTTATACATTTTGTTAACAAAAAAAAAAAAAAATAGAACAAAAGAATAACAGCCGTACCTAAACAAGAGCGGAAGGCGGAACGTTTTCTTCCGCTTAGCTTTTAAGCTTATTTGCCATACCAAGACAAGAGCGTCAACGTTGTGCCACAACAGTAGTGTTAATTTTCTAGTTTAATAAAACCCACATAAAAGAAGAGAAAAAACAGCTAAATTGACAAAAAATAGCTAAATTGCCATTATTTATTAACAATAGCGGCCAACTTCACTATTAAACGCGCTGTCAAAAGCGGAATTTCCAATTGTAAAGCGTTGACGCCGCGCTATTTAGGGATGCTTCATGCGAATTGTATGGGCATGAGAATATTTGACAGCTAGAAAACGCTTTTCCCTCTTGTTTAGGTATGGCTGTAAAAAAGAAATGAGAGAGAATTGCAAGTTACTTCCGAAGATTTAATTATGGGCCGTAAGTTGGCTTAAGCAATTGTGCGAATACATGTGATTCATATCTGTCGAACCATATTGAACTTACAAAAGCAAAGTGCAAAACTGATCGCACATTTCGTACGGAATTAAATGTTTTTTTGATTTTTTAAACACATTTGAGAGACTTTTTGTTAATTTTTGACAGTAAGTTAAGACAGGCTATGCATATTATTGTTGGGCCTTAAGTCCTTGAAGTTTCACACTTTTTGTCTTGCTTTATACGAAATTAACATGATACAATCAGCCTTTTTGTGGTTGTCGTGAACGACCGTGTCGCTTTTTGCAGTAGATTAAAGAACACAGGTTGTGTGTTTACCACTGGTTGAAGTTCTTTTAATATCTTTTCAAATAATAATAAATTGACAAATCCATTCTTAAGAATTTCATAAAGCATTTTAAAGATTTGCTGATTTAAATAATTTTGTTATTTTTTACACACATTCTCATACAAATTCTCAAGTGCAATTGTTTTATTGGGTTGAAGTGTGAAATTATCAACATCGTTAATCATTAGGGTCAACACAAACTCATAAAAGCAAAATTATTATCTGATAGATTTTTTTACATCTTCGCTTTTTGATTTTTTTATAAGGTGACTATTGACAGATTTTATTATAAATTCCACATAAATCACGTTAAATACTTTTAATAACTGACTGTTTTACTTGAAAATGCATATTTTTTCATTTTATTTTCTTTTTTGTTTTGCCGGCATTAAGTGCCATTCGTTTCATTATATTCACAATAATGCCATAAAAAATATTGTTGCTTTTTGTTTATTTAAATAAAAAAATTAAAAAAATCTCATAAACCACCACATTGATGAACTCAATGACCTGCGGTATTAAGGTTTGTAATCGTCAGATAGACAGACAGTTAAAAATTTATAAAAAATGTTTTATGATTTTCGGTCAAGTTATTAAATAAATATAAGCATACATACATACATATTTATTTATGTTAGCGTTCAAAACCATTGTGAATTGTTTTCTATAGCCAACTACTGTACAAGAGATAAGAAGGTATGTTAAGTTTCTAAAATGGGTTGGCACCAGTGTTCGAAAATAAGCAGAACTGTAGAGGATGAGTCTCTTTGGAAAGGGTCAAGGTCAGACAATAATGTCCTAACTGACCACAGTTCCTAATATCTACTTTTTATATTAATACTTGAGGCTTGAACAGACAAAAATTGTCCTATTCGCCAGCAAGATTAAATAATTTTTAGATAGACAAAAATTAAAACGCTTGAATTTTTATATTTTTAAAGTTGTTTATTCGGTAGTCAAACAGCAAAAAATAACGATTATCTTAATGTGTTGCCTTTTATAGGTCAACTTACATATTGGAAATTAATAAAAGGAATAATTGGAATATTGGAAATGAGTGACAATTTATACATATTGAGAGTTATTATAACGGCATAATTAGAGGTTTACTTAATTTTGCATGATTATGAAACAAACTACAATAAATAAACAAGATCACTCAATGTTAAAAAAAATAAAAGTAAATAATAACAATTAAACTCAGTTACAGAACAAAGTACATACATATAAAAATTAAGTATTTAAATTTCAATTACAGTGTGACTTAAAATAAGGTAAACAAATACAAGAAATAATACAAAATTAAATGAATCAAAATTCTATAAAAATAAAATAAAAGTAAAATAATACTAATGACAAAATAATATTTTTAAACGCTAATAATGACAATAATAAAAAATAAACTCTCTGTTACAGAACATTATTTTGAGTTCGACGCAAACACCCAGAAACGATATCTATTTTTTTAGTGTTTGTGTACACGAACAGAATCCTTAATACCATTCGTAACTTTCTTCAAGAAAAACGCGAACATTATATAATGTTCTGTTCTTTGTTCAAAAAAAAAAACAGAACAATTGTAGTGATACTGCAGACGAACATTATATTTTAATGTTCTATCATGTTTCTCTTTTAACATTGATAAAAAAAATCTAGCAACGCCCAAATCACGAATTGTTTGTATTTGTGTGTATTGTGAATATTTTTTGTTTGTGTAAAATTATTTTGCTGGCTTTTTGTTTTTGTTTTTGTATGAGTATTTTGTTTTTGTAAAAAATGTTTGGTTTTTTTACCAGCCAAAAGGGAAGAACATTAATGAGCTGAACCGAACACAACAAAGTTTATCGTTAAAAAAAACGAACGGAATAAAATGTTGTCATCTTTTGTTGAGTTGGATAATAACAGTGTTATTTTTGTGTTCGAAAGATGACAAACCGGGAAACGTTATTTTTTTAATGACTTTCTACACAAACACAAATCTACCGAAGGAGGAGCGATCTTTAGTGTTTATTTTCGAACACTGGCACGTTTTTTATTTCTAAAGGAGAAGTTGTGTTGCCTGACTACTTGTGATTTTCAAACGTCTGCCCCATACGCAATCATAGTTTTCAATTGAGAACTCCTTTAGTGAGGTGAAGGCCTGAATCAGAGCCATTTGTGCAAAGTTTTATAGCGTTATGTATATTTATAAAATTTACTCTAGTAAAAGTGGCGAGTATGAACTCGATATTCATCTTTGTTAAAGTTATTATCCGAAGGTGATCTTTATAAGACTGATAATCAATTTTTAACATGTTGATACAACTTTTGGCAATAAGCTTCCTCGCAAAAATATGATTTTTGGCATCGTACCCTTTTAAGTAAAAAGAGCAATGCTGATTTTGTCAACAGGCAGCTGTCGGTTTACTTCTTTCAATATTTCAAAAAGGTATATCACTCGGTTTGTGTTTAACAGCAATTGAGAGAAAACAACCTTGTCATTTTAGGATAAATAGAAAAAAGTGATTTTCCTGTTCTCATTACGCATTGAATGGGAAAAATCCATAAATTATGCTACGAATTGCTCCCTCAGCCGCTTTTTCACCGGATATAGCCCCAAATGACTATTTATTGTTTATTGTATTGTTAAAGAAATTGGTCAGCGAAAGAAAATTTGACTCTACAGATGAAATCATCTCACAAGCAAATACCAAATCTTTTTTTTTTTTTTTTTGGAAAGGAATAAATTGGAGAAACTTTGATTTAAGAGCATATACAGCTCTAAGGAGTCTTTGATAATAAAATGGTTTTTATCCAAAAACCAGTGTTTCATTCACGAGGGGTGATCAGCCCTCGTGTATTGGAATCTCGGGGGCAATCTCTGATAAGAGATTATTTTGAAATACTCCATTTATCTTAGCGCTTAGAAGGGTTGTTAACGATTTCAATCGAACTAATGGCAATCACATGATTTCTCGATAATGATCAATAATGTTCCGATTCCATTCAAAATCGGAAAATTCATTGTAAGATTTCAATTTTTAATCATACGAGCAATTTTTGCGATTTTGAACGCATTAAATTTGTATATCAATTCATATAATAATTGATTTCAAACAAATTTGATTACAATTGATTTCAATGGAATGCTTTAATTGCATTCAAATCAATAATTGCAAAAGGAAAACAAAATCAGAATTAAAATCTTCGTTTTATTTGAAAAAAAAACAATAAATAATTATTTCATAATATTTTAAGAATGCATATTTATGCCTTTTTTGAATATTTTCAAGCATATTTCTTTGATTATTTGACGCTTTCTTGTCCGTTAATAACAAAAAAGTACCAACATTTTTCATCTTAAAGATTTGCATTCACTCAGGACCCTGCACCTATAACACAGTGCAACAAAATTTGGGTCATAACCGCTAGCCTCAACACTTGCAACGCGAAATGAAACTATACTATTGGTAGAGCAAATCTTTCAAAGGGTTTTGAAAAGTTAACTCGGGTTACCAAAATATCGTCCCCTAAAGTATTTGAATTTTTTGAAAACGCGTTTGGTATAAGTCAAACAAATAAACTAAATGTACTTCTGAGCTAAAAGACTATTTTAGATGTCTTCAGTAGAATTGTACGGCGATTCTTTTCTTAGAAACTATTAACACTCAAACACTCATTTTAAATGGTCATTGTTGACCTTTTTTTTACTTCCCCACAAAAGTATACTTAAACGGCACTTTAGAGGGTTAAAATGTTCCCCGAAAATTTTTTGCATCCAATTTTACTAGGGGTCTTCTAAGACCAAAATTTCATGCAATTTATGTAAAACGGGTTTTCAGGAAATTCAAAAATTTCAAGGCCAGTAATTTCGAAAACCCGTTTTACATACATTGCACGAACTTTTGGTTTTAAAAGACCCCTAGTAAAATTTGATGCAGAAAATATTCGTGGAACTATTTAACGCCGGTATGAACTAAGTACCCAATGAACTAACTCCCAAAACCCAAAATAAACTAAGCCCCTAAATTTAGGACGTCGTTCATTTATGGAAAAAATAGTATACTTTTGTTGGGAAGTGTGCGAAGAATCTATAATAATCTTCGGCACAACGAGCTTTTGAATCGTAACCTCATAACATTTTTAATGCCTGATTTGCAAAAAAGTAGTGTTTCTATAGATTCGCCTAAACTTTAACTTCGTGAAATTTTGCTTGTTAAAATATTTATATTTTATAAGTATTTCGGTTACAAGTGTTATAAAATAAATTAGTTATGACCAACATTAAGTGGGTAGCCTGTCCATTCGAACAATCTATCTATCCGTCACAGAGTGTACATAATATTTTTTATGTTTCATTTTTTCTTCTTTGATACTTTGGAAATCGTAAAAACTTTATATAGAATATTATTCTTTGGAGGCCTATAAAAGTTGTGTTAATAAAAACATGTTTTCAGTAAATAAAATATTATTTTACTTTTTATCATCCTTTCAAAAGCAGAAGCCACCTGCTTTTAAAATTGTGTTTCTCATACTATTTTTTTTATCATTATTTGCTTAAGACAGTTTCATGGACTTTAAGGGGTTGTATTGCGAAACTAATAAAATATGTTGTCTTACATCCATAAGAACGCTTCAAAAGTAATAATTTGCTCTATAAAGATTTTACTGGCAATAATAATTCGTGGCTTTTTTCGCCTGCTTAATTTTTTTTATGTATTTTTGAAGAACTTTTGGTACTGTCTTGACTTTTTGAAGATACAAAAAATATTTCACAACTTTGTTTGCTGCAAAAAAAATAATAATTAAGGTTTTACTTAAGAGTTTATTTGTTGCTTTAAGGCAAAATCATTTTGCTATTAAATTTAATTAATAAAATAAATTCAATTGCTTTTTTCCAAGATAATATTTAACAGCAAGGTTAATAAATTTTTAGTGGTTTCTGTTTCTAAGCTTTTGAACTGCTTTAAGGAAGTTCATTTTAAATTTTAATTGAAAAAAGTTTATTTCCCCTGCTACCAGTTGTCATAAGAAACATAAACAGAAATATTGTTTAAATAAAATAAAAACTAGATGATTTCTTTTACGTTTAAAGATACAGAATTTTAATTTCAAATAGTACCGTAAAAACAAGAGATTTGATTTTGCAACCGCGGGGGCAGATTAAAAAAAATGCTAAAAGATGGTTTTCAAATTAAAATTGAATCTAAAATTTTCTACAACATTTGCTGTTCAATTTAGAACAAAACCCAGTAAAAAATGTGCTCCATAAGGAGCAAGTTTTGTGTATGAATTCATACCTCAAATCGCTCCAAACCTGCTGATGGAATGCCTGATTTTTGTATGGGGTGTTCCCGGTTTGGAGGACTATTTTCTGCTGACAATAAGCGCATCTTTTAACATGCAAACAAAGCACTCCTAAAGTGCTTTTTTAGGGGCTTTTTGCCTTTTTTCAATCATTTTCGTATATTTTTATTTTTTTCGGTTTGCAACCCCCTTCGTTGGCAGCACTAAAATAGCAGATTTTTGTTTATTTTATTCTATATCATTTACTGCTTTATAAAAGCTCTTTTATTGAAGCGCTCGATTATGCGCTTTTTCTCTTATGTGCTTAAAAAAATCCCAATTTTTTTTACTGGGAACGTTGTCCAATCGAGGACTAACAATTAACAAAGACCATACGTTGCTAAATCAAGAACGAAATGTTATTAAATCAACCTTTTGTTAAATCGAATACGACTCGTTTTTAAATTAAGAATAATACGTTGTCGCCCCGTTTCTAAGTTTTTGTATTGTCTTGAAGTGTCCAGTAACGACTAAATAAATAAATATAATTTTAAAAATATTTTTAATAATAAGAAAAAACAATAGTTGCCAATTTAACGATGGCGAAAGAACGTTTTCTTCCGCAAAAATACCTTTGAAACAAAAACAAAGTTTTAAGAGTTTTTGTTTTAAATGTAGTTGTGCGATATAAAGTGTTTTTTCGCTTTAAAGAAAATAGCCAGTAAATGTGTTAAAATTGATTTGATTTGTTCTTTGGAGAGAAGTATCTAAACCTGCGATCGGCAACCTATACTATTACATTTTGCAATTGAAGTAGAAAAAACGAAGTACATAAGTATTTAATTTTTATACCCACACCACACTCCACTATTGTGGTAATATGCATTTGTGCTGATGTTTGTAACGCCTTTAAATATTGGTGCTAGACTAAGTATTAGTATACCGATTTACTCTGAATCACTTTCTGAGTCGAATTAACGATGACCATCCGGCTGGATGACAGGCTGGCCGGGTGGCTGGCAACTAAAGTCATCTTACCAAATTTTATTGGAATCAGTCCATATTTACAAATACTACTCCCGAAGACAGCTTCCGTAACAGCTAATGCCATAACTTCCTCATAAATGTTTGTATTAACATACAAATTGTCGACTAACATTTACGATAGCTACTATGTCATGACAAAATTTATAACTGTTAGATCCAAAAATGAACTAAAGGTCCCATATAAACCTCAATCCTATAATCTCATAAAGATGAAGATACCTAAATAATATTCAGCACAAAGAACTTTTACATGAATCTTAACCTAATTGTCCATAGGTCCTAAAAATTGTTTTGATATACTGTGGAGTGTAGGGTATCATATGGTCGGGCTTGACAACATTAAAAAAACTATTAAATTTGTGACCAAATTTATCAATCTTCTTCCGAGTTTGACTCTCTGCAAATTCCAGCACGATTTAATGTGATACTTGAGCTGAAAAGGGTCTCACGGCTTCGGGAAATTAACAGTTTTATGGCAATTTTCTCAATGTATCGATAAACTGGCTGTTACTTAATGTCAACAAAAATTTATTAGAGCGATAAACTGTCCGTTAACGATTTTGGGTTTCTCAATATACCAACAAAAAACATTGTTTTCAGCTGGCAACACCTCTCAAAATACATGTTAAAGCTGGGAGTCAGCTGATTGAATTTATCTGTACGGCAAATAAAAAGAAAATTACTAATTGGCAGATAAGTGCTGGTTAGCTTTGCGACAGAATATAAGCAAATTAGACATTGAGAAAACCAAATTTCTTTAATGTGCAGTTTTTTGTTGGGAAAAGATATAATCGTGTAATGAGAAAACGGCCATTAATGGCATGTTTTGTATTTGGCTGGTGGTTCGATGAAATTTGGTAAATATCCCAATAAAAAATTGAGCTTCCAACGAAGCAGGTTTGTAAGGGAGAAACATAAACGTTTCGCTTACCATAGCGCTTACGGAAGACATGAATTTTATATGGCGAGTTCCCACTTTGAAGCAATACATTTTTGATACATAGAGCGCATATAAAAATTGTTGGATGTAACGATCAGCCTAACACACTGTATGTTGTGATACAGTTAGTTTTTAATATTCTCCCTTACAAACCTGCTTCGTAGAAAGGGAATGCCGTAGCACTTGAAATTTTTTTTTTTATATAAGTTGTTGAGAGTTCTTTCACTTACTTTGCTGCATTTCTGTATGTCTTATTGCGTAGCGCATAAGTGTGCGCTTATTTTTTTAAATGTACCATTAGTGCTTCGCAAAATGATAAAATTTTTTATTGGGTATGTTTTAATCGCCATACTTTTCGCCATAGTGTTCGGAAATAAACAGAACATTATTTAACGTTCGGCTGACAAACCCAGAAACGATACCTATTTTTAGTGTTTGTATAGACGAACACAGCCCTTAATTCTGTTCGTAACTATTTTCAAGAAAGAGCCGAACATTATATATTATGAAAAGTGTTCTGTTCTTCGTTAAATATCAGAGCAATTGTAGTGATACTGCAGACAAACATTATATTTTAATGTTCTATAGCGGCATACCTTAATTAGCCGAAGCGAACACAATGATGTTTGTGGTTTAAAAAGAAAACTGAACGGAATTAAATGTTCTCATCTTTTTGTTGAGTTGGATAAGAGCTGTATTATTTTTGTGTTCGAAAGATGACAAACAGGGAAACGTTAATTTTAATGATTTTCTACACGAACACTATTAGCGTTTGTGTTTTTCACAAATCTGCCGAACCGAAAACTAAGGAGCAATATTTAGTGTTTATTTTCGAACAAAGCTTACCGCTAAGCCTATTGAAATTATTGAGAGTGGGCCTAAAATTTCACACAGCCCCCATACAAGCATCCTTCCTTAATTATGAATTTTTCCCCATAAACTATCTTAGTATCTTTGCCTTATGCAACCTTAACCATCTCAACGAATATTATTTAAATCGGTCAATATTTGGTCATAACTCTTAAGCAAATACCACTCCCGAAAAAAGTTTATATGCCAAAACTTCCTTACAATTGTTGGTATCAGAGATCAGCAATGAGTAGTGAAAAAGTAAGTAGAGCTGAACCATGACTCATAATGTCTTGTACTTATATGCACTCATACTAATTGCAATGTTATTGAAGCACATATTCACTCAGAGGTTTGATTTTACTCATCGTACTCATACTTATCAACATTTATGTAGTGGTTAATTTAGATTCCTATTAACTCAAAGTGTTAGCCGAAGCAACATGCGAGGCTGCCAGATTTGTCCCCGAAATAGCAAAGTGACGATTTGACAATTACAGTTTACTAAAGTATATGTTTGAAGTGGATGATTTTTCGGAAAATTTATCTGGCAGCGCTTATTATGAAGTTGTGTGTTTGATCTGTTGTGTTAAAGCGCTAAATGGATGGGCTGCAAGAGTTGAATCAATGTCAGTGTTGTTAGTATTTTCCTGAAATTATAAATCAAACTAAGGTCATTTATGAGTGAGTATACGTATATTGTCGACGTCGCACATATATTAATTTCTCTTGTGAGTATGAGTGAATCATATAGTTGAGTTTAAATAATGTCTACGCACTTATACTTAAAATTTAATGAGTCAATATGAGTAGCGAAAAAACGATTAATTGCTGATCTCTTGACAACAACTTTAATAATAGCAACTTTATCATGCCGAACTATGCAGCTAACATCATACAACCGCATATTGCACAAGCTTGGAGAACAGAAACCATAAATTGTTCGTGGCCTAGAGGTTATTTGGTAAAATTACCCAAAAAAAATGACCTCAAAGATTGTGACAACTGGAGGGGTATCACGTTGCTCAATACAATATACAAGGTAGTAGCCACAATAATACTTAAAAGGTTGGAAACTGTAGAGGCTGGACTTAGAGACGAACAGGCTGCGTCGATCATTGAACAGTCGATCGAATGGAAGTCCCCTCTGTATCTGCTATTCGTTGACTTTAAAAAAGCGTTCGATGCAGTCAATAGAAACGCTATATGGCTAGCTCTAAAAAAGAAAGCAGTGCCAAACAAAATAGTACAAGTCATCAAAGCTATGTACACCAACGCGGAACTGCAGGCTCTACACAACGGGACAGTAAGCGATCCGTTCACGACCAACATGGGAGTACGACAGGGCTGCCCTCTATCGCCAACTACTCTTTGCAGTGGTAATGGACTGTTTTATGGAGGAACTGTGCAAGAAGAAAAGGGGTATTTTGTGGAGTTTTCAAAGACATCTCGAGGATTTAGAATATGCAGATGATATTTGCCTTCTTTCACACAAACTTTCGGACATGCAAGCAGCGTTACCATATATTTTTTAAAAAAAACTTGTTATCTCAGAGAAAAAAACTTGTTTCGCAAGAAAAAACTTTTTTTTTCAAAAGTGCTAAATTTTTTAAAGAAAATACCAAAATGTATTAGGAATTAATTTTTTTTACAGATATAAAAAAATTAAATATAAATTAGCCATTTGTTTTGATTGCTTAAAGTTCCTACAATCACTATTATTTGTTTCAAAAAGTCTTTTGTTCGTAAAATACCACATAAAGTTGGTATTTCTAATTTGTTTCTAACACTATTTTTGTTTAAATTAATTTTTGAGGAAATGCGCTCTACATTTGCTGTAGATATTGGTAACGACAAAATTTAATAAACTAATTTTTTTAAATATGGAAAAACTTCGGACTTATCACAACGTCTTACTTTAAATACATCCTCCCAAAAACTCTCAATATTTTGCTCTATTTGTAAATTATGTTCCGAAAAATCGAAGTGAATATCACTTACATCTACAACATTTGGGAAAATAGCACATAATTGAGCAATACTGTTTTGATAACATCTTGTTACATTAAAAGGTTCTAAAACTTCAGCTTGGAGGTCGTTATCAAAATCGAAATTTTTAACATTGCAAAGTTCAACATAAAACTTTAAACAATGAACGCTTAAGTCTGTTTCATCATCTTCAGATAATTTATATGAAGCTAGTGCTGAAATTATTTCAGCACCTAAATAAATATCTTTGGGATTTTTTAAACTTGAAAAACTTTATATATCGCACCTTATCAACAAGAGGGTATTAACTTAAAATTTAAAAATGTTCAGTAGAAGCAAAACAATTTTTAATTTTACATTACATTCATATGAAAAAGAATTTTTAAACCGAACTTTTCATTACCAAAAAGAAGACAAAATAGCACGATATTTAAACAGCGGGTAGATATGAATGTTACGTGTCGGTTTTTTCCAAAAAGTGAAAAAATAAAAATTTTGAGTTGATACCCTCTTGTTGATAAGGTGCGATATGTATTTATAAAAAACTTGAAAAAAACTTTAAATAAATTAAAATCTTTTTGGCATCTCAAAAAACTTACAAAAAAAGGGAAATCTTGACAAATGGCAACGCTGCAGGCAAGATAAAACAAACGATCTTGTGAAGATAGCCAGAAGAGTTGGCTTGGAAATAAATATAAAAAAGACGTACGCCATGCGTCTACATAACAGAAGCAACGGTCATATCACCATCAACAACCACCGAATAGAATACGTTGACTGCTTCTACTACTTAGGGAGCAGAATGTCTACAAGTGGTGGCATTAATGAGGACATTTCGAATAGGCTCAATAAAGCAAGGAGTGCATTTGGAAGACTAAAAAATATATGGCGAGCACCACAAATCACGAGAACAACAAAGATCCGCATTTTCAACGCTTGTGTCAAGTCGACCCTTTTATACGGGAGTGAAACATGGCTGGTCACTGAATCGATCAGGCAGCGGCTACAAGTTTTTTTAAATAAAAGCCTTCGGATTATTTGTGGCATATACTGACCCAACACAATAACAAACGAAAACCTCTGGTGCTTAACCAAAGAAGAGCCTATACACATACAGATAAAACGCAGAAAGTGGAAATCGATAGGACACAGCTTAAAAAAGCCAGTACATAATGTAACCAGGATGGCACTTGAATGGAATCCACATGGAAGTAGACAAAGAGGTCAACCCAAAAATACCTGGTGTAGGTCTGTAAGGAGAGAACTTGCGGATATCAATAAATCAGGGGATGAGGCAAAAATAATTGCGAACAATAGATTAAGTCAGAAATAC
This sequence comes from Pollenia angustigena, assembly GCA_930367215.1. NCBI lineage: Eukaryota > Metazoa > Arthropoda > Insecta > Diptera > Polleniidae > Pollenia > Pollenia angustigena. The sequence goes on from OV884058.1 coordinate 177,060,516, forward strand.
CTTGTTGAATCCCTGTGTTCCCTCGAGGAATAAATAAAGGAAAAAAAATCATGCCGAATTTCAGCATTTAAAACTCATGATGAGTTTTATCTTATTAGTATAATTTCAATTTGCCGGGTCCATGATTGCTCTTGGGTCTCACATATAGTACACTCTCGTAAATGTATGTGCATACTGTGGTATAAAAAAGGTCGTTATTGACCGACTTTACTTGCTTACTTGTTCAAAATCGATAAGTAATTTTAAAGTTTTTATTTTTTTTATAGATATTTTACCAAAGTTTAAGATCGTAAGTATTTCAGAATTAACAATATATAAACAAATATGGTTGTACTAAGATAACAAAAAAAGTTCGCTAAAAGGGGCTCAAGCAAATTATAGCGGCTTTTATGTGGCTTTAAGCGGCATCTTATTCATCTAAAAGGGGTTTTATTTATTAGGAATAAATATTTTTTGCACTTTTACAACCGATTTTGCAGTATTTAGGTAAATTTTTGGTTCAGTGTATTTAAGTCCTTTGTAAATCGTTTTTGTTAAATTTCCACTCATTTCAGTTATAATTAGCTATTTATAAAACTATCAATTAACGCATTGTTAACTGACAGTTGTAGTGAAAGTTAATTATAACTGAACTTGATGAAATTGGGCGTAATTGCAGGTATTAGCCTTCGAAATTACAAGCCAAAGTTAATAGCTGGTAAGGCTAAAAAAAACAAGTCAACTTTTAATGGAAATTACCAAACCTCCAGTATTTCAAGTATGTTTTATTGAATAATTTTTGTCACGTTTTCCGCTTAAGAAAACTTTCATAAAATGATGATAAAATTACCCATAAAGTAATTATTTCATTTTTCCAATCAGTTCGAACAAAAAAGAAATATTTAATCGATTTTCTTACACATATTTCGTGATCTACTTATTTTTTATTGAAAAAAAAAAAACAAAAACAAATCAAAAAGACATTTACTTTTACTTTCATTTAACATTTTTATAACTGTATTTATCTGCTTTATAAAGTAAATATCCTTTTTCCCTTCCCTTCCTTTGTTTTGTTTTTAATTTGTTTGATTTTCTGAGCTTAATTTTTGTCTTTTACAGGGTGATGCATAAGAAACGTTATGATTTAATTAGTGAATAAATTTCGTTTTCGGCAATAAGAGTCTGGCTGTGATCTTCCGCGAAAAAAAACGCTCACCGTTTTTCACTTACACCATAAACATTGTTTGTACTTACAACTATGTTGCAGCTCAACTAGCAAGACATTTCTGAAGACTGTGATTTTTAACACTTTCCGTAAGATAATGTCAAAAATTTAAACAGCGCTACCAAATTTACTTGAATGCGGAAACACTTATTATAGTTTTAACTTCTTTTTTCTGTGCAAATATACCCAAAGTATAACGTCAATCTCATTAGAAAAAGTAATAATAACGCTAAGCTAGTTTATAAAACTTCCAAGCGGGGCATACGGCGGCTGACCGAATTCTTTTTTGCAATGTATCGAAATTTTTGTTTTTTAAAACGGCATAAAAATTGCAAAATGCAGCTTTGCTTCTTTCTTCACGTATGGAAAACAAAGTTCCAAACATACCAAGCCATGAATTATTAAAATCTGTCTACAACTTTTGATTTCATTATACCCACACCACAATAGTGGAGAGGGTATTATGCATTTGTGCTGATGTGTGTAACGCCTTAAAATAGTGGTCCTAGACCCACCTTAAAGTATACCGATCTACTCAGAATCACTTTCTGATTCGAACTAACGATGTCCGTCCGGTTGGCTGGCTGTCCATGTAACCTTGTGCGCAAAGTACAGGTCGCAATTTTGGAGATAATAATTGATAAAATTTGGGTCATAGGTTCTCATTGTCACAAGGACCAAGCCTATTGAAAATGGGCCGAATCGTAGGACCACGAGGGAAGATAGGGGGAAATTTCTTCCTCTCAGAAACTATCAATCCGATTTTAATGAAATTTAAAGCATAGATAGAACCATATCTATATGGACACAAAATGTATAAATTTTTAAAAAAATCGGACCACGAGGGAAGATAGGGGCAATTTCTGCCTCTCAAACCGATTTTAATGAAATTTAAAACATAGATAGATCCATATCTATAGGGACACATTAGCTATACAGTTTTTAAAAAATAGGACCACAAGGGGAGGCAGGCGGCAATTTCTGCCTCTCACAAACTTTCAAACCGATTTTCATGAAGCTTATAAACATAGATAAATCCATATTTACATGGACACATAAGCATGATGTGTGTTTAAATACTGTGGTGTAGGGTATCATATGGTCGGGCTTGACCGACTATACTTTCTTACTTGTTTTTATTTAAGCTTCAGGTTGTTTTATGAAACTCAAATTAATGCTTTACAAATACTGAAAAAATAATTCCAATTCGTTCGGTAATGACTGAAATAATTAGATATTAAATTGCTTTCGAATCGATAAAGTACTCGATCACGACTGCCAGAATCAGGCCCCTGTAGTGCGATTCTCTATTCAATTTTAACATAACTTAAATTGTTAAAAATATTTAACAGCTAAGTTAACGTAAATTTTATTTTGTTTATTTTTCATTCATTGTTTATTTTTAAATTCGTAGTTTTTTTTTTAAAAAAAAACAAGCAAACTAAAATTTTGGCAAATAAAAGCCACATTAACATTTTTAAAATTCACGTTATTTACATACATTTTGCCAAAATAATATTACAAAATTTGTTTTTTGGGAATTTGTATATATCATTTAAAATATTAAATTTTAGATGCAGCTTAAGGAAATCTCTTATAGCGTTTTCTTTTCCACCCAAAAAATAAGTGGTAGACTTTCCAATCATGCCGTTGTTAGAAAATTTTTGCGAATTTCCCCTAATTCAGCAATTTTTACCGAATTTTTGCCATTCCTTATAGTATGTTCGAAATATAAAACAATTTCACGAATTTTGCTATTTTTGCAAAAAAAAAAAAATATATATATTGCGACAATCTGTTTTTTAAGCGATTTCCAATAAATTTTTCGTTTTTTTGCAAGTTTGAAATTTTTCGCGAATTTTAGCCATGATCGCGATATAAGCGATTTATTCCTGTGGTTCTTTAGAACTTTAACGATTTTTAATAAATAGCCGCTGTTTGCAAATGTTTGCGAATTTCCGCTAATTTAAACATTTTTACTGAATTTTTGCAACTCCTTATAATTTTAGCGACTTTTAATCAATTTTATAGCTTGTTTGATGCATTAAAAATGTTCGCTATTTATGCAAATTTTCAGAATTTTTGCAATTTTCGCTGGACTAGCAAAACCTAAATGGGGTTTTGTAAGTTTCGAAAGCCCTCGATGACAATGTTTGTTGAATATACTAATTAATTAACAAAGATGCCACTTGATTGAAATGAGTTTCTGAATTGCTGTATTGTTACCGTAAGCAATAAACTGTGCCGGTAGAATAAACGTTAACGTTAATCGTTAAAAGTTAGAGAATTCCACTACTTGAGCTTTAATAATAATCAATCATAATATTATTTTCAAAGGTCTTATAATACTAAATATACTTTCAATTTTATTCATAATTCATAAAAAAGGGCAAGTATATTTTGAGAAAAATTTTAAGAACAAAACACTAAAGGTGGAAGTACATAACACGCGTTAGTTCGTCGTCGAGTATCGTGCGTAAAAAACTTTAGCGCGTAAAAAATTGCAAGTTACACAACACGCGTTACAAAAGCCATTCCTGTCAGCTGTTTTTTCTTTGTTTACTTATTTGTGCATTAAAAACGGGTTCGAAAGTATATCAAGATTTTGTTATTTTATTGAATTTATTCTTTTTTTATAAATATTGTATGTTTTTTAAGCTATTCAATAAGTTTTTCTTTAATAAATCACAAATTTGTTAAATTATTCCTTTTGATTGTCAGCTGATTACTTGTCAAAAATACACACTGCGTTAAAAATATTTTGCATGTAGCTTGTTCTATGAAAATACACTAGCTTAACTTTTTTTGACAGAAGAGGACAGAGCCCGTGCGCACTAACGCGTGTTATGTACTTCTACCTTTATGGAGGTCAGTCATACATTTAATCGTTCTGCGACTCCAAGGCAGTTGTGGGACTTTTTCTTCAATAAACTTTAAGTCTATATTGAACATTTTTTTTTATGGGAGTGGGTGCTCCGTTAAGGAAGGATATAGCGGGTAGGTATGTTAGAGATAAATGCTGGGGCTGAAAAAAAGTAGGGTTGGTCATACCTTTGACCCGTCAAGAAGCATCTTACGCGCTGCAGGAGCCAAATTAAGAATTTCACTTAGCCGTCATATTTCTGTGACTGCCCCCAGGGTTCCCAGTTTTATTTTGAGCCTTATCCCCAAAAATCCCCACAATTTCTTAAAAATAAAATACATAATATTATGTCAATGGAAAAATATGCAGTAAAAGATTTATTTAAAAAAATCCATTTGTGTAATATTATTTAAAATAATGTTATTTATTCTTTGAGTTCTACGTATCTACGTACACATGTATATTATGTAAGAAGGGTAAAAAGAAATCCCCAATTTGGGGATAAATCCCCAAAACTGGGAACACTGCTACCCCCTAAAGAGAGATAAAGTCAAGTATTTTTTTGAGAAAATGTTAAGTACAAAAAACTAATGGAGATCGGTTATACATTTTATACCCCTAAGGACGTCTACTAGGCAGTAATGGGACTTTTTCTTCAAAACATTCCGTTACGAGCTAAAACCACCTGATAAACAAATACGCATTAATATAGTCGCTGTTTTCATAAATTGTAACTAATAAATAACCATTTTTTAGGGCCAAAGATACCGCCAGTATGGCTTTCGTAGAGATCGCTCTACTGGAGGCCTACTAGCTCTGTTATCGGAAAAATGATGCCGTTACAATCACCATTTCGGCGAAAGTAAGGTAATTAGTTAAGATATTTCCAAGGCGTTTGACAGAGTCTGGCATGGTGCAATCTTGTCAAAACTTGCTGCATTTGGTGTCGGTGATAAGTTCCCTCGATTTATATCGAGTTTTCTCAGAGATCGCACCATACGAGTTGTTATAGACGTGGTTTCTACTCTATTTCTTATCTTTCTTAATGACCTCCTTTGTCAACTTCCAACCCTATCTACTCTTTTGCAGATGACAGCAACCTTTGCCACTCGTACTCATTCGAATGCAGACCAAGCGTATCCGATGTCGGTGCTATGAGGCAGAATATGAATGATACGCTCGGAATGGGGTCGTGCGAATATGGTCGATTTTAATGCTCGAAAAACCCAATGTTACGTGCTGACGCATTAACACGCAACAAATCAAGGTCTGTATATATGGGTGGTATAATTATTGAGGAATTAGAATCTCTTAATGTTCTGGGCATGAGGATACAATGTGATGTCCGATGGACTGAACAAATATTCAATGTGTCGAAAGAAGCATTCAAGTGTCTCGGTTTTCTAAGACGGTTATACCAACTATTTATACCAACTATATCCGACCGCGTATGGAATACAACTCTCATGTGTGGGCCGGTGCTTCAAAGTCTATTTTGGAGCTTCTCGACCGCGTGCAGGAGAGGGCGAAGGTTCTCATTGGTGACAGTAGGGTATCCAGTTCTATTGACTCCCTTGAGCACCGTCGCAATGTGGGTTGTATTTGCCTGTTTTATAGTTACTACAATGGGATGTGTTCTGGCGAAATTAGGGATCTGGTTCCCGAAACCCGTTCGTTTGTTCGTAATACACTTTTTTCCTCAAGAGCCCATCCTTATGTGGTCGATTGGCAGGTAAATCGTACAACGCAGTACAGAGAGAATTCGTTTTTTTCCCGGACAGTTCGTATGTGGAATAACCTTCCTGCAGAAGTCTTCCCTCTCACTTACAACATGATTAAGTTCAAATCGAATGTTCACAAACACTACTCCCTCTATCCTCCTTCCCACAACCTATTTTCCTAGTTACAACACAATGCAATGCATTAGTAGGGGTCCTAACAGAATAAAAATTAACCATGATTTGGTAACAACCATAATATGATCAAACTTAATCATACAATTTTAAAAACTAAGCGTCATATGGTCAAAATTAACCTTAGTTAAATCAACAATTAAAAGAAAAATAATTCGGGAATTTTAAGCAGCTGATTGAAAAGCATTCAGCTACCACAAATTACTAATCAGTAAAGCTAAATTTATTTAAACATTATATTGTTAAGTCCAATCATATTTTAAGTGTCAAAGTAAGTGACATTTTGTGGTCAAATACAAACACAATTTTATAAATCGTAAAAAAAGTAATGTTGAAAATACCAGGGTTTAAAAAACTGCAGTCGAAACCAAAAACTGCCGAACAAAAAACGAAAATTGATGTACAACTTTTCGCTTTTTGAGAAGGTTTGACTTCGACTGTTTATAAAAAATGAATCAGAAGTAAAAGCAACATTTGTTTTTTGGCCAACGACAAATGAATAAGTGGAAGAACTTGCAGGTTTTCTACTTTTACTGCAGTTTTTTAAACGCAAAAATACTATTCATTGTTTGTGGCCATTTCGGAGAGGTTTCAACAATACTTTAACTGCAAAAACCATCAAAATGTTTAAGGAACCATTTAAGGCCAATATCCCAGAAAAAGTCAGGGGGCTGGAATCCGGAGTTCTAAGAAAAATGATGGAAAATGCTGTAGATAGTTTACGTCAGGACATAGCAAGCAAGGGGCGCCTTTAGCAAGATATTATCTTTAAAGCATAATGAGTCGATTCACAAAGTATTGCATTGTATCATATGGGTTGTATTTGCTATAATTTTATGAATACAGTAGTTTTCACTTAACTGCCTTTTGCTTAAGTGCACTTTTGACTTAGCTGCACAAAATTACTCTTTAAGTTCCTTTTTTAAGTGCACTTTCTACACCTGCACATTTAAGTTAAATTCCCAAAATGTTTTGCATTTTAAAACTATTTTTATACAAAAAATGTATGTTAGCCTGCACACATGAAAAAAATATGGTGGCCACTTTTCCACATAAATATCCAATTCCATAAATTTTTATAACATATGCATTTTTTTAATATTCTTTTAAACACTTAACTTTACCTGTACTTTTTTGCACATTAAGGCAGGTAAATGCATTAAAGATAGCAGCATTTTTGATTTATCTGCACCAAAAATTGTGCAAAGGAGACTGTGCAGCTAAGTCAAAATTATTGTGTAACTTTCATTAAGGTATATCAAGTGCAACCAGTATTACACAATAGAATACTTTGTGAATTGCGTAAATGTAAACACAACTCCAAACTTAAATCTTAATTTTAATAAATGTGAACCAGAAACAAAATCAGGAATAAAAACTTATTCAGAAACTAAATCATAACCCTACTTGTTTGTGTCACCCTGTATTTGAAACAATAATTTCTTTGATTTTTCTTTTTTTTACAGCTCTCCGTATTAAGTTTGGAGACTTTTCCATCCAAGTTGATTAAGAAAGTTTTGCCAAATATCAGTGGAAAACTTCAATTTCTGCAGGATGCTTATAAGTTTGTTTGCCAAGAAGAGGTAAGTAAATCCACTCACCCTCTTGCAGGATGAACAATAAAATTAATGAATAAAATAAAATGAAAACATCAGCAGGATTAATACGAGCACAATATGGAGTTTGAAAGAAAAAAAAAAAAAACTGCTAGCAATATAAAAGTTATTGATGGGAGGGGGGAGGGGTAACAAAAACATAAGAAAAGTTTAATTTCTTTTTTGTTTGTTTTTTTTGTTTAAGAAGATTATTATTGAGTTTAGAGCTCAAGAAAAAAACAAACTCAATTTTTGATTTGTTATGAATTGTAGACGATGAAAGCTAATTGGTAGATTATTTTTTTTTTTTTTTTTTGATGAAATTAAAATTGTTTGAATTGTTGAGAATCACTTTATTAAATATTATTTTTGTAATTTTCAGGTAGAATTCTGTTCAACTGCACTTAAAATTTTTTTAAAACATTTCATTTCGCCACCTTTCAAATTTTTCTACTTTTTAATCTCTGTCTGTGTCTTTATTATCATAATTAACAATTTCATTATTTATGTTAAACACTGTGGTCTCTTAAATTCTAATGAAAATACTTTAGAAATTGTGGCCAAAGCTGCATCCCGAAGTCATGTTAATGGATTATCTTTTTACAAGTGAACGACAAATACCCACCGATGTTGCCGTGTTAATTATCTCATGTCTTATAGATCTCCAAGAAGATTTTCGTTATTATGTGAAACGTGCATTTCTACGATATTTACTTAGGTAAGTTTTTGTTTTTTTTTTTTTTTTTTTTTTTAAATTAAAAGTTGAAAAAAGAAAATAAAAAATGCCTGAACACACTTTTGCAAAAGCTGATGTGAGACAAAAAAGAATTTTTAACATTCTTGGGCGACTAAATAAAGCAAAAGTAGCAATAATGCTCAGGTTTCTTAAGGAGGTCCCACATTTGGCACGTTATCTAGCGATAAGTAGAATATAAGGTCTTAAAAGTTGTAACTTTGAATCACATACAGTGCACCCGCGATAATATGAACCCCTTATATATGAACACCCCAAAATATGAACACTTATTTTCTTCCATTGACTACTCTTAAATACGAACTTGTATGAAAAGCTTTAAAATATGAACAACTAACAGTTGCATTTCAACGGTTTTTATCTACCTACACAGTGTTAAAATCAAGATTTATTTTGATTCAACTGCATAATAACCTGGGGATTTCCCTAGCTATCGCTATAAAATTGTCTTCAGTTGTTAATCAAAATGTTTTACATACACCTTTTAGTTAGTTCTCACTTTAACATGGAATTCTATATACATTTTAAAATATAATTTTAACGTGAAAAGTTCTTATAAATGAATTAAAAAAAGCATAATTTTTAAACTTTAAAAAGAAAAATCAAAAATTTTAGAATATTTAGGATATTACTTATTTAGCGAATAACGTTGTTTTTTTTAATGTTCTAACAATACGTTTATTTGACTTGGAGAAGAAAAATGCGCGGTCTTCCGAATACCCAAAAAATTGAAAATGCATGCGCCGATGGTTTTTGAAAATGAAATACAAAAATATCACTGTTAGAGGACACGACAAATATCTGGATATTTTTAAGAGAGCAGGGCGTTTTTACCATAACATTAGGAACTTTTATTTTTATGGAATAAACGTTTTTGAAGGGAAACTAAATGTCATTCGCAAATATGAACAATCTTGCAAAAGTGAACTGGCTTTGTTTTAATTCATTCTTATCGCGAGTGCACTGTATGACTTTGTTTAAGTTTTTATAGCCAATTTAGTTTGTTTAAGCCTAAATCACTATATACCGTTAAAGTTAATTTAATTCGATTTAATATTGGTCCGCTTATTAGTAACCCACCCAAAAAATAAATCAATAATATTTTACATTTTGATCGTTTTTTGCCGATACTGTACAAAAATAAAACAAGTTATATCAAAAAAATATTCCAAATAGTTATTAACGTTAATAAAAACGATAAAAGTCTTTAATAAAAGTTATGGATTAGGAGAAAAAATATTTATAGATGTGGGATCGGGTGGCAGCCGACATATTACTAGAAGTGGTAACACTTATTGAACATGCAACTCTGCACGTATACGATTCTGTATTGACAGGTGGCGAGATGTTTAATGCTGGCGATCTGGTAATGTGAGGGATATGTGGCGAGTTGCGACTGAGACGAGAAGTAGTTTGTAGGACGTAGGACAGAGTATAATTGGACATCGAACTGAATACACCTTAAGCTAATCTCTAATTTAATATTTTTTGAATAAACGTTTTATTTCTTTATAATTAATCAAAATTATAATTGAGTTTCATTTATAAAACCTACATAGATAATAAAAGTTATGAGCAATAAAAAAAGTTATTCGCCTTTATCGTGAATAATTATAGAAGATAAGAGATAGTTTAAAGGAGAAAAATGTTCGCGGCAAAAACATTTCCCTTATCGTGACAACATTTCTTCGCGTAATTTTTCACTTTTTCCTTTTTTTCATGTAAGTAGTTCTTTTTCTAATTCAAATATTAATATTTACAAAATTTATTTTAAGGGCAAAATCCCTTAATTAGGCAAAAACTGATATATTGTTCAAAAAGAGGAAAACAATACGTCGATTGCATGTTGATTTGTGAAGCTTTCGAAAGATATGGCGCAGAGTTTAATTAGCAACAAGTTAAAGTGTTATATTCGGCTGTGCCGAATCTTTGATACCCTCCACCGACAGTTCGAATGTTTTAGATGATATGATATGATGTCTATTTATTATTAATTAATCTTTATAAAAATAGACATCTGCATTAACATTGGTTGCGGTTTAGGCCTATATTAAATTATTGACCGACAATCATGCTTTTTTAGCAATTTTAAATAGCTTGATTAAAATATCATGATTCGCAACAGTTTAAGCCGAACTTAAATGATTTTCAGGAGGGGAATTTATATTGAAGCCATCGTAAGCTTTGAACCAATACAGCGGTGAAATTAGTTTTAGCGAATTTCAGAAGGCTGATCAAAATGCATCTAAGGTTTATTCTGGACCATATATCATTAAATTGCATAACATTTTTCTGGCCATATGAAGATAAATTGGAAGAAAGTTTACCGCAATATCTATATCTGCTACGGTTTTAGGCGTATTTAATTATTTTACCAGAGTGGGCTTATAGAAAATTATGGACCGATCATCACGAAATTTATTAGTGTGATTTCCAGTCATATAAAACTGTGAAGTATTAAATTTTATTCTGATAACATTATTTTGTACGGTTTTAGGCGTACTAAACTGTTTTCCGGGAGTAGGGTTTATATGGGGCCTAGGGTAAATTATGGTCGGCTCTTCACGAATTTCTACAGCTTGATTTCGAGTCGAATAAAACGAATTTTTGCAAAATATTATATCATTCCGATTTCTTCTAAAAACGGAGAAAAATAAAAATTGTAATGAAATGTTCTCATCTTTATGTTAAGTTAGATTAGTACAGTATTTTAAGTGCGTCCGAAGATCACAAAAAGAGAAAAGTTCTGTAATTGTATTAACTACGCAAACACTATTAGCGTTTGTGTTTTCCATATTTCTACCGCACCAAACACTAAAGAAGTGTATGTATTGTTTATCTTCGAACACTGATTGAAACCAATTTCAATAAAATATTTCTTAAAAGTTCCAATTTCTTGGTACCAGAAAAAAGTTTATAATTATTATTTTGGGTCCTTGGTAGATAGTTATACCTACTGTCCCAAGCAAAAATAGCTCAATCCGATTCTCCTGAAATATGAATTTAATTTAGGCACTTAGCTAAAAACTTCTTAGTGATGAACAAGGTTGTTAGAGTTTTGCTCTTTGAAACTCTTAAGGTGATTTATTTTTATTTTTTTATTAAACTTAATTGATTTGCTAACAAAGTTTTTCTTGGGACTCAAAAATTAATTATCAAGGTTTCGTTATAATGTGCTAAATTCCCATTTCATAGTATTGACAAACCGAAATTTATTGTTGATGGGATAAGCTATACATTCCTATGCGCATTTCACTGGTTGCTTAGGCCAGATCGTCAGGACACTTTATCCAAAGATTTTAGAAAACTGTTAAGCGAATAAGAATTATAAGCCCCAGTTTTACTTGTAACAATATCAAAGCTTAAGCAAAAACAACAACAATAAACAGTGAGTTTATCTTTTCTTACAAACCCGACCGCAATTGGTTGATTTTTTGTCAACTCTAAAGTGGGTAAAGAAAAAACAAAAATAAAACAAATTTCTTTATTTTATTTTGCCTTTATAAATTTACAACTATATTTAAAATTTAAATTCTTAGGAAGCTACGAGAGTCGGTTTAACATAAGCCGACCTGACGTATAGATTTTTTTTTTATTTATTTATTTACTTTATTCGCCAATGAATAAACATTTCTAAAGCGCCCCATCCATTTACAATATTATGTATAGTATATGTTATTCGCCATATTATTTCTTCAATGCCCTATATTATTTAATAAGTGAAACAATGGTTTCAATTAAAATATGGCGCAACTCTTATTAAAAAAAAAACATAACCTTTAAAGCATAACAACATCGTACGTTTCAACCCAATTCACATCATTTTCTAAATACGTTTTTTATACTGTTGGAATCATAATGTTTTCTCTATCGATGTGTGAATTCCCATAAGTTGTGTATACTCTAGTTTTCAAAATAGAAAAGTTGAAAAAAACACCAAGTCCAACTTCCTTGCGTTTTGTTGTGTAATAAAAATCAAAAGGATTTTGCTTGTTGCGATTATATTGTGCCTCCTTCGAATATCACTTACACATTGGCGATATAATTGTACAATAAGAAAAATTTTGCAATTATACTACAAGGGTATGAGCTGCTTTAGCTAGTTTGCTTTAAGTAAAAAATATAGATACTTTAGTAAAATACATAATAGAAAAAGTTAGCTTTAAATTTATCTTAGGACATTTAAGAAGTTAATTTTGTCGCCAATAGGATGAGTGTATTGTATATTGATTTATACCTAAAAATTCGGAGCTTATCGACCGAAAGTATTGAAGTCTAAAAGGAATATAGTTTCTGGACTTTAAAAAAACTAAGACTTATTATGGTTACTTCAACCATATTAATTTTACCTGCAATCATATGATCATTAAATAAGCTGCAATCCGAACATGTTAGGGTTAATAATAACAATAATTTGTTTTTTACCGTAATACAGGGTGGCCCAAAACTGCCGTTAGTGTTTGAATCTTTAATAACTTTTTTATTTTATGGTTAATTATTATTTTTATATTTTTGTTATAAAGTATATTAATGGGGAATATTTCTGGCTTAAATATGAAATATTATATCCGGCAAGTGCTGGCCATTTACGGGACCTCTTTGGCGAACGCATTATTTCGCGCAGAAGTGATTTCAACTGTTTTCTTTGGAGTTATTCGAAATAAAGGGTGGCATACGTAAATAAGCCAGCGACCACAACTAAAACAAAACCTTCGCAATAAAATTCATGCCATAATACCGGAAATTTTGCGAAAAGTTATAAAAAAATGTATTGGAAAGAGCACGAATGTGCAAAGCCGAAAATGGCCACCACTTGCGGGTATTATAATTTTTCATATCTAAGCAAAAAATATTCCCCATTTATATACTTCATAACATTAATATAATAATAATTATTAACCATTAACTAAAAAAGTTATTAAACATTCAAACCCTAAAGGCGGAAGTACATAACACGCGTTAGTTCGTCGACGAGTATCGTGCGTTTAAAAACGTATGCGCGTAAAAAATTTAAAGTTACACAACACGCGTTACAAAAGCCATTCCTGTCAGCTGTTTTTTATTTGTGTACTTATTTGTGCATTAAAAACGTGTTCGAAAGTATATCAAGATTTTGTTATTTTATTGAATTTATTCTTTTTATATAAATATTGAATGTTTTTTAAGCTCTTCAATAAGTTTTTCTTTCATGATTCACAAATTTGTTAAATTATTCTTTTTATTGTCAGCTTGTTCTATGAAAATACACTAGTTTAACTTTTTTTGACAGAAGACGACAGAGCGCGCGCGCACTAACGCGTGTTATGTACTTCTACCTTAACGGTAGTTTTGCGCCACCCAGTACTAGTTTAATTGTTTTCCAATCATTATTAGTAAAAACTAATTATATATTTTTCATCATTAATAATAACATGTTTCGAGGCAACCATAATTTAATTTAATATGTTTAAAATTTTTTGATGGAGGTTACTACCCAGTAAAAAAAATTTGGGTTTTTTGAAGCACTTCAGAGAAAAAGCGCATAATCGAGCGCTTCAATAAAAGAGCTTTTATAAAGCAGTAAATGATATAGAATAAAATATACAAAAAAGCTGCTATTTTAGTGCTGACAACGAAGAAGGTTGCAAACCGAAAAAAAATAAAAATATGCGAAAATAGCTGAAAAAGGCATTTAAACAAAAGTAAAAGCAAAACATTAATGAATATGTTTATATAGTAAGCCCCTAAAAAGCCCTTTAGGAGTGCTTTGTTTGCATGTTAAAAGAAGCGCTTATTGTCAGCAGAAAATAGTCCTCCAAACCGGGAACACCCCATACAAAAATCAGGCATCCCATCAGCAGGTTTACTGGGTATATAAACAACATAAGAAAATTCACAAAATGGTATGGTATGACCCACTGTAGGCGAAAAGTATGCGACCCAACTGAAATGCTAAAAGTTTCAAAAAGTGCTTAAACAATTCGTAACTATTGATAAGGCATGGGCTATCACTTGATTCGTGAGACGAAGAAACAGTCAAAGCAGTGGACTGGAATGGGATAATCGTGTGCAAAACATGCGAAGACAGTTGCATTTACAGGCAAGGTCAAGGCGCCTGTTTTTTTTTGGATGGGCGTGGTATATCTTTTTCTTCAAAATTTAAAATCAATCAACGGCGAGGCGAGTATTATTTAAAGAGGTGGAATCTAAGGTTGATGGCGACTTAAGGCAGCTAGAGGGGAGATCGAATTTACTAAATATTTAATGCTGGGAAAAGTGTATAGAGCTCAAAAAAAAATTTTACACAAAATAGAGGTGTTTTCTCTGTAAGGTCGGCTAAGTTTTAGACCTTCCTCCTACAGTATATATTTGCGAAAAGTTTTGCTGCTAGTTTTCAAAAAAAAAAAAAAATCACATTAGAAAGGAGAATTCGAAGTAGCAGACGTAAAGTCTATATTCAGCGATGTTCTGGAAATCGTAATCATGTAAAATTGCAATCGATGGAGATTTTTAATTTAATTTTTGTTTAAATTAATGTAAATAGCTTTTCCTTATCTTAAAAGTAGTTCTCGTATAGATAAGTAGTCCTCTAGCTATGAGGTATATAAAAGGAAATATTTTTTTCAATTCACATTCACATTTCAATTTCACACGAATTCGATATACAGATAATGGCTGATTACACAAGGGAACAAATTTGAACATTTTTTTGTGCGCTCTGAAATCTGATTGCAAGTTTTTAATAATTTGAGGTCGCTGATTTCAAATCTGTGTCATGAACGTTTTTCCTTTTTGTATGAAAATCGATATTCAGTTTTCTCAGTAAATTGTGAATAAAATCAAAAGTTTTGGACCGATTTCAATGAAACAAATCTCATTTCATTTGAAATTATGTTAAGCTGTATGTTTTACTCCAAAACTGCGATTTTTGTCGCGTCTTTGTTTTATGAATTTTTAAAGAACAAAAAATAGGTTAACTTTCAAAATTTTCCTATTTTTTCTTCAAGACATTAACGATATCTCTGAAACTACAGGGCATATTTAAAAACAATGTAAGCACGGCTTAAAGACAATATTGTTGCCGAGTTTCGGATTTTTGTTTTAACTTAATATGGTACAATGTTTTCAAGTTATTCCAGTAGTGAAAGTGCCTTAATTTTGGACATAAGGGTATATCTCGCAAACTAGAGCTGATAGAGAAAAATGGCGATTAGATTTGAAATCAGCGACCTCAAATTATTAAAAATTTGCAATCAAATTGCAGAGCGCAAACTTACTGTTCCGCAGTGTTATTTATCAGATTAATGGCCATTTTCTCATTAGGCGATTATCTTTTTTCCCAACGAAAAACTGCACATTAAAGAAATTTGGTTTTCTCAATGTCTCATTTGCTTCGATTTTATCAAAACTAACCGGCGCTCATCTGCCAATTATTTATTTTCCTTTTATTTGCCGTACAGATAAATTCAATCAGCTGACTTCCAACTTTTACATGTATTGAGTGGCGTTGCCAGCTGAAAACAATGTTTTTTGTCGGTATATTGTGAAACCCAAAATCGTTAACGGACAGTTTATCGGTCCAATAAATTTATGTTGACATTAAGTAACAGACAGTTTGTCGATACGTTGAGAAAATGGCCATAAGAAAGTCTAATGAAGCTGTATTTGAAATAATAACATTCGATATCAGAAATATTTCAAAGGGGCTTTAAATAGCGGTGTAAAATACAAGAAAAAATTATAGTTTTTAGGGGGCATGGAAAAAAATATTATCTAAAACGTCATTTAATTATTTTTCCTTTTAGAAGGTGACTGCTCCCCCAATTTTGCGACCTACCCTAATGTACACTATACACATTCATTATATTTCCCTTAAACTAAAAAAAAAAAAACAAAACAAAAACTCAATACATTCATTATAGAATTATTGAAAACATTTTAAATATATTAAATTTTTGGAAAACTTACAACTTTTTTTGCCCACGGCTGCGACCGTATCTATTAACGACTATTATTTTAAAAACAAGGAAATCATTTTCTAGTTACCAAAACTGTTTACGAAGAGATTCCGGGAGAAGAAGTTTTGGCAAAAAAAGAAAATAATAAAACTTTTTACCTGGGATTTTCTCCCATACAAACTCAACAACAAGAACATACTTTAAAAATCAAAAATACATGAAACAACAAATCGCTTAAAGGACTTGTAACCAAGTTTGCCCAAAACTGTTGCAGACTACTACTTAAAACTTAAGACATTAAGAGAAAAATCTATTTATATCTAAGTGCAAAAAAAAGTATGAAAAGCATAAAAGGAACCAAATAACATGAGGTAAAAGTTGATGGCAGTAAACACTTCAGTTTAGTAAGCTGCTTTTAAGAAAATAGTGAAAGGGAGGGAGGCACGAAAATGGGGGTCGAACTTAATGTAGAGATTAGAACACTTTCTTATCATGTGATTATAGTTTCAATATTTTTTTTTTTTTTACTTAATTATTCTTCTTTTTCTTCTTTTTATATGGCAAAAAATTTTATACTTAAGATCACCATTGGAACGTAAACGTTTGCAATTGGAGGTTGAGCCTCCTGAATTTCCCATAATGACCATACGAGCACCAGTGCCTTGGAAAGTTTATGTACAATTAGCACGAAATCATTTGGATCAAGTACTAATGACCACACATCCCGTTATACAAGCTTTAAACTTGCTCTGGCATCAACTGTAAGTAGTTTTACTTCGTGTTCTTCATCTCAATCTCAAGTAGTTTTTTTTTTCTTTATTTATTATTGTGACAGTAGTTTCTTTCTTTAAGTGGCGACAGTTACATGTGTTCCTTAAGCAAAGATATCCTAGTTTTCTTAACTATAATAATCTTTTATTTATATACGCAGTACTTAATTCTGTATTTTCTTTGTTCCCCTTCCCACTGTTTCCCAGCTATAATGACTTGGTTATTGTTGATGTTTCCCAGATTATTCTACGTGATATACCCATGAATGCTGATGAGTTAATAAATTTTATCCAGGAAAGTTGTGACACTATTAGAGCTGTAAGTACTGTGTATTTCCGCACTTACCTACTGGTGGCCATTAGATTAGTTGCTTGTCACTCATATTTGTTAATGTTAATAATTTGTAGTTGTTATTGGACGATTGGATACCGCGTTGTGCAGATTTAATGGATGTAATGCGTAAAACTTGGAAGGATTTGATACCAATGCGTGGTGGTTATGGGGGACGTGCTGCAATACTTTTTCGTTGCGTACATGCTTTAATGTCTCATCATTTGGAAATGTTAATCACCAAAAGTTTGTCGTATTTGTTTAAGACTTTGGAAAGTTATTTGGTAAATTGCCAGGATTGTGGCGATGGGTTTTGGATAAGGAGAATATATTAATTTTTAGTATTTTTTTTTTTTTTTTGTTGTAGGAGGGCAATGATATCGTAAAGTATAACATGCATGATCCCAAATTAAAGAGGCGCCCTTTAATGACTCTAATTGTGTCAGTTATTGGTGTTCATTTTGATAATCCTTTATTGGAGGATTTACCAGCGGGACATACAATACCACCGATTTATGAGGAACATGAAGATGATGCAGATCCATTTTATCGCAGGCCTAGTGTGGTGGTGATGGAAACGGTGAGTTAAGGAGATAATTTAAGACAAATTTTAGCAGATTGTTAATGGTATTAGAAATATTAAGACCCAAACGACCCTTAAATATTAAACTCTTGTAAGCGTTAAAAGCTAATTAAGCCATAAGGCAATTTTGAAAGTGCTAGCTGCCAAAACAACAACGGCTTTAGGCCGACGGCACACAGTGGTAAATTTTTGAATTTAGATGGCCAAAATTATTTAGTGAAAAGCTAAGAAAGGTAAAAAACTGATTTTTGGCAAAGTGATTTAGTAGTGCTAAAAGCCAGACAACTCCATTTCATTACCCAATTAAAAGCAATACTCAAAATTTTAATTTTAGAAATTTAATTGGTTTTAAAATTAATAAATAAATAAATAATAAATATCGTTATCTTAATATAGAAAGGCCCTAACTGACAGTTAAAAAATTTATGCGATTCGACCCAAAATAACAAAAATATTAACAGATTAAAAAACCCTAAGTCAGTCAATTTAGGAAAAAAAAAAGATTTTGTTTTTCGTGCTTAATTTGCAATAGTTCCTATATGTATTTCACTGGTTGCTTACACTGAAAAAATTTTCTTCACAGATCCAATGAAACGTACATTAAAATTCAACCTATGTAACCCTTCATTGGATTAATGAAGGATTAATAAAATCAATGACAAAATTTTCATTGATTTTATGAATCCTCATTGAAGAAATGGATAAAATAAACGTTTGTCATTAAACTAATGCAAAATTTTCATTGATTTTATGAAACATTTCATCAATCCAATGAAGGGTTACATAGATTGAATTTTAATGTAAATTTCATTGGATCTGTGAAGAAAATTTTTTCAGTGTATGACCAGAGAAACCATAAATATGTAATTGCATGTTTTTCCTGATGCGACCAATGAAGGTAGAAACTATATATTTATCCGTTTTAGAGCTTTTTATGAATTTTGGCATCGCTTTGTTAGTGCATATTTTACGTTTGCAGCATTTTTTTTGCATAATTTGGTTAAAAGAGCTTTTTTGCCTTTTTAAGGCATATTTTGATACATTTTAGATTTTTTTTTTTGTGCCTACAAGAGCGTTCGCAATAAATAACATTTTTTTGCGAAGTTCTGTTTTAAATATCTATCTGTAACCCAACGTGTTGCTTCAATCTCTCCAAGACTTTTTAAAGTGATCTAACGATGTTTATCCGTCCGTCTGGCTGGTTATCTGTTATCCATTCGCATTGGCGCACCAGAAACAATCGATAAAATGATTAATAATTTCTACAGTGCAATAAAACAATATATTAATGAATGTTCACCAAAATTTTTACTGTGCTCAAAATCAGGACTACCATGGGGTAATAAACAACTTTCTTCGTTAACAACTTAAATAACAAGAATTACAAAAAATATAAGAAATCTGGATCCCACTGCGATTACAGCAAGTATTCCGTCCTTCGTGCAAAATATAATTTGCTAAATGCTAAATTATATAACGATTATTTGATTAAAATAAAAAACAACTTAAAATACGATCCAAGATCATTCTATAAATTTGTAAATTCGAAAAGAAAGATCTCTGGCGCACCGAAGGTCATGAAATATATGGGTATTGAAACACACGATGAAAAGGAAATCAGTGATTTATTCGCCGACTTTTTTTCGTCATTGTGTTGAAAATTCAATTATCCATTTAACATAGTAACTGGTCAAACTATTTCATTTTCACCAATAACCACACTTAATATTATCAATTGCTTAAAATCTTTTAAATATTCAAACTCAATGTGTCCTGATGGTATACCAAGCAGTATTTTAATCAAATGTATGGAAGCTTTAGCGATGCCGTTCTCAATTATTTTTAATATTTCTTTGAAAAATGTCTATTTTCCAAAAATATGGAAAGAGCCATATTTAATTCCTTTGTTCAAATCTGGAAATAAATCAAATATAATTAATTACAGAGGTATAGCCAAACTTAGCGCAATTCCAAAACTTTCTGAAAAATGCATTTTAGATTCATTGGTTCATCAAGTTTCACCGTTATTAACACCTTTTCAACACGGATTTCGTAAAGAGTCATCAACTATGACAAATATTTTAGAACTGACAACTTTGGTGAATGAGGGATTCGTCAACAACCAGCATACCGACGTTATATATACCGACTTCAGTAAGGCATTTGATAAGGTAAATCACAACCTTCTTTTGAGAAAAATGTATATTATGGGTTTCGACAAAACTTATTTAAGCTGGCTAAGGTCATATCTTCTCGGCAGAATACAATGCGTAAAATTTGGGTTTTCAACTTCTAAACCTATATTGGTAAAATCCGGTGTTCCGCAAGGTAGTCACCTTGGCCCTCTTTTGTTTCTGCTCTTTATCAACGACATGCCTGATATTATTAAACATTCACATATACTAATGTTCGCAGATGATGTAAAAATTTTTTTAAACTTCACGAACTCTTTAGACCATATTTATCTTCAAGAAGACTTGGATACCTTTTATAATTGGTGTAAACATAACCTAATGGATTTAAACCTAATGAAATGTAAACATATGCGCTTTTCTAGAAAACGTAGTATGTATTTGAAATAACTATAAACTCGGTGACTATAAAATCGAGATAGTTGACACAATTATGGAAATTGGCATCTTGCTGGATGTAAAATTGGATTTTATTCAACATATAACAATGACTGTCAACAGGGCTCGTTGTACTCTGGCTTTTATTTTACGTTGGGCGAAGGAATTCAATGATCCTTTCGTCACTAAACAAATCTCTCGTTAGACCAATCTTGGAATACGGTTCGATTGTATGGGATCCACATTATATGGCTTATAGTGATCATATGGAATCCATTCAAAAGCAATTCTTGCTTTTTTGCCTGAAAGATACATATCGAGGATATGATAATCTACCCTCATATTCTACAAGATTATCCTTAATACGCTTGCCAACACTGAAAAGTCGCAGAGTTATGCTAAATGTCTCATTTGTAATTAACTTAACAAATGGAAAAGTATGCTCGAATTTGTTATTAAGTAGTTTATCATCTAGATTTAAATATTGTTAAACGTAATATTATACTTAAGCTAAATACTCATTTGTATTAGGCTGTAAGAATTTATCCATAGACCTAAATATATATTAATAAATTAAAATTAAATATGTTAACCTTGTGCGCGAAGTACAAATTTCAATCTTGTAGATAATTTAAGGAAGTTTGGTAAATATATTTTAATTTTACTATGTCTATGTTAATAGTGAGAATCGGTCTATAATTTCACATATTCCCCATAAAAACTTCTTTCCAAATACATAGTACTCTTTGTGTCCGTTAACCATCTTATTATCTCAAAAAATCGTCTGTAAATACTATGGTGTTTGGGCTTTACCGGTAATAATTTTAGGATTGTTTTTATTAAATGGAACTATTAATAAATTGTTGAATATTTTGTTTTAAAATTAGCAATTTTAAATTTTTTGGGGCATATTTTAAACAGTTTTCAGGGCACCTTTTAAAGTTTTAACTGCATATTTAATGCGCATAAAACGCTTTTTTTAGAGCATATTTTTGATTTCACTGCTTATGACACATCATCAGGAAACCTTTAACCAAAAAATATTTTATATGCAAACCAAATTGTAGAGTGAATTGGGTGGAATTCTCCAAACATTAATTATAGTTGTAAGTGGGTAAAGAAAAAACTAAATTAAAAACAAAAACAAATTGTTTTTTTGTTTTCACAAGAAAATCTAAATAAACAAACTTTCCAGTTCAGTTTTTTGTGCACGAGCACTTGAAATTTATTATCAAAGTCTGGGATCACACTATGAAAGTTTTCTTTCAGAAAGTCAGAGTTTATGGGTGAGAGGGAAAAAAGGAACGGCATGTTCTCTTCCCCTCTCACCAACAAACTCAGACTTTCTGAAAGAAAACTTTCATGGTGTGAACCCAGACAAAGTAATTTTTGAGAATAAAAAAATTTTAATTAATAAGATTCTGTTTGTCGTGCTTAATTCCAAATTTTTTTTCTTGACAAAAACACTAAACTGTTTATTGTTGGTATTTGATATCGTTGCAAATAAAAATGTTTATTGAATCCCTTAGAAAAAATGTATTAGGAAAATTTTATTAACTTCGTCATCAGTGTGACCATTTCGTCATATCTGTCTTCAAATTAAGTGTTAAACATTTTGATGTAGCATTTTATTTAGTGCTTTTATAAAACTATGTTTAAAGCTATTCTGCTTTATTTTAAATATTTGGAGGAATAGTTTTATGGATTAAGCTTAATTTTTTTTAATCAATTATTATAAACTAGTGTTCGCCTAATGGTCAAAATTCGACCATACATTTTCATGTTCATAAGAAGAAAACAAAGTACATCTATGCATATATGAATTTACATGTTTCGTTCATTTTTTCCGTCTTAATGGCTCGATTTGGCGAGGGACCAACCTCCGTTTCATATTTCAACTTCCACGAGAGTTAATTTTATTTTATAAGTTCAATATCATCAGAATTGATGAAACAAAAAAGTATCAAAAAATCTCCTTAATAGATTGTCAATCAGGACATTGCAAGTTTAATTTTATTTTTTAATGTAAGCTCGTCTTATTCCCCCAGGACCATGCATTTTTAATTTTATCTTTATAGGTCGAACATTAACAAAAATTCAAAACATACCAAAGAAAAAATAAAAAATAACCAACAATTTTAATCTCATAGGGTTTCATTCACTCAGGACCATGCACCTATAACATCACGTTTCTAAGTTCAATATTATAGAAAATTTTAAAATTATCACATTCCATTTTCCGACTTTATATAGTCGAAATATTCGAAAACCGATTTCTAAGAAATATCGAATAATTGACAACCCTATTTTTTTTATTTGATAATTGAAAAAAACAAATTTTTTGTATTTGTGTTAGTAGCAAATTTGAACGCCTATAACTCTGAAATTATTGAACAGATTTTAATAAAATATATATTGTGCACTTCTGTCAGTAAATATCTTTCAAATGGTGTATATTTTGTTCAAATCGGTTGACATAAAGAGGAGGAAAGTGTTCTTAACTGTTTTACCTTAGCCGATTTATATATAGATTTTGATTAAAAATAGTTGCACTCAAAAAGAAATTTGGTATGAAAATGGTAACTCCTGTCTTTAGAAACGTCTTTCCTAGATTGTAAAAAAATTTAATAGTTAGAGAATCATATAAATGCCCTTATCATGTTCGTTGTAGATATTATTTTTCATTTAATTATTACGATATAAAATTTCACATTGTAATGTAATAAAAATTTGCTTAAAACTGCTAAAAAAAATTGTTTTAAAACTCCAACTTTTCTTAAACTAAAAGAAATAAACTAGTCCCGGAAAGGTTGAGTTTTTTAGAATAAAACAAGCCACCCATTTTGGCAGCAAAATTTTTAAGAAACAGACACCAAATTGCATTTTTTTAAATAAAATGTCACATTTTTTTTGTAGAAAAGAAAACACCAATAATGCCAGATTTAGCTGTACAATCTGGTAATACCAATTGTCATATTCCAAAATATCTCACGAAGACTATGAACTGCACAGAGACAAATAGAGAAAATAAGGGATGAAAAATCATGTAAAGAATGGTATGAAAAAGTAAATCAATTAAAACAACCGCTCTACATTGATTATGGGTTCACTGTAACTAAATTATGGCTTAGCGATCCAGTAAATACACGAAAAGCAGATCCAGCTCAAATAAAAGTAAATTTTATATTCCAACAATTGAACTTACCCATATATATATATATATATATATATATATATATAAGCATGGGGCTTTTAACCTGCAAAAAAAAGAAAAAATTTAAGATTAATAATTTAATTAAAACTATTCAGATGAAGATGAAAATCGATCGAGTTCAAAACGATCATTTTTAAAAGGTGTGATGATTTTCGAGCGATTTTAAAATTTATTTCCGAATTATAGTCATAAATATGCGTTTGTGCTGATGCATGTAACACCATTAAATAAATATTGGGCCTTGGCCCACCCTTTAGTTTACCGATGGACTCAGAATCACTTTCTGAATCGCACTAACTATGTCCGTCCGTCCAACTGGCGGGTGATGTAAACCTTGAACTATATACATATATAGTGTACTATATACATATATAGTGTACTATATATAGTATAGTATAAAGTGGATATAGAGGACAAAAGAGGACAAAGCCTATAGAAAATTATGAGAATGAGTATATAACTTAAGATGGGCCTATACAAGCTTCTTTCCGAAGTAGAGAATTTGTGCCCATTGATAATCTTATTTATTTCATTGCAATCATCTAACTAAATTTGAATGGACTCGTTCCATATTTGAGATTAGATTTCATGCATGACTTTTTATACTTTTATAAATGTCGGTTACATAATATTTTGCGACAGGAGCTTCGATGATTACTGCTACGTGGAGTTAAAATTTTTAGTTTGTAGATCCGGAATTGACCATTGGTACATATGAGGCTATCAGCGCAGAAGTGGTGTAACCCACAATTTAGTTTGGTTACGGTTTTGGTGTAAGAAATGTTCTTTGCACTGTTCTTTACAGTGCAATAGTCGGGTAAACCAACTGTTTGTATCCAAAACAGATGGCGCTAGAAACGTAGTTTTTGCACGGGCCGTTACAACAAAGTACTATAGTGCAAGGGTAGTGTTAACTCCTCATTATCTCATACAGGGATGATAAATGAGAAAACCAATATCATACCAACGCACTTTTAAAAGCACATCGCGATTCTTGTTCTATAAGTCATTCCAAGAAACTTTGCCAAAGAAACAATAGGTCAAAAATTAATTTCGGGCCCCCGATTTTTCAAAATAATTAGTTTTCCAAATTATTCAAGAATAGAGGCAAACAAATTGTATTTGGTCCAGCCAGACCTGTATCATGCGGTTTTTATTTTTATTTCTGATTGCCGCCAGAGAGCGTTTTAATACACTTTTAAATATTTATCGTCTTTTTTGTAGAAAATTTACGAATATTTCTCAAAATGCAATCTCAAATTTTAAACGAAATTAAAATTTTTAAGCGTTCTGAAAATATGAAAATAATATAATATAATAAAATTTAATTTAGCGCTTGTAAAATCTCTTTCAAATTAATTCGGAGTAAATAAAAATGGACTGGGCTCCCACTGTTCCAAAATTCTGTTGATTACGTCTTGGCGTGACAACCATCTTGTCGACGAAAAATTGAAGATATGAATTCGTTACAAAATAATCTTCAATTGAGAGGAAGTCCCCTTTTCTACTATGTAGAACTTTTGCAGAAGTGGATTCCTATATTTTTAAAACTTGTCAATATCATCAGAAAATGCACGCTTTTATGCTGAAGCTGGTACTAAATTTAGAATGTGGCATAAGCAATCGTTCAATGAACAAGTGCAAAAATCTATTGCAAAAGAGCAAATGCAAAATATCATAGCTGTTTTGTTAAATCCAACAAAAAAAAAAGAAGAGTTTCCCTTAAATTTCATGAAAAAGCTACGACATTTTGCATGTTAGCAAGACTATTTGCACCAAACACTAATCTCCGCTTAAATTCATTGGACAGTAAATACGAGTTGCCATTTTATATCAATTATAAATATGTTGGTTTGAAAAATTTGGAAACAGTACTAAATGAGTCACGGGGGTACAAGCGTACTTTTTAGTTTTGAATGGTACCAAAAAAAGTACAATTGTACCAACTTTATCAACCCTGATCTCATAATAAGTAGTCTGGGGTTACACCACTTCTGCGCTGATAACCTCATATAAACCCCTCATTTATACAACTAAAAGACAACGAAATCTCATATACTTAGGCAATATACTGCACAAAGAACTTTGACATGGTTGTAAAGCTCATAGCATTCCATAATTTGTTGCCCGCCGTCGGTAATGGATTGAACAACGCACGAAAATGAGATTTATGGTCTTATTCAATTGAGTTCATTCCATGGCTTAAGCAAGTATAGCTGAATGCTACCAGGCGCGTCTACTGATTGCGGATAGTAAAAAGTTGCATAGATATGTAGCTGCCATGGCAGTCGCGGATAGTCAGCGGTTCCGAGTAGAGAGTCCAGAGGTATTCAGTGTGGCGGCAGACTTCTAATAAGTTCTGAGTGCCTACGATACTTGGAACGCCAAGGCGAATGATTGGAGCCTTAAAATAATGTTCCTCATGTTAGAGGCAGCTGTAAGCGGACTTCGGATCTTCTATAATGTGGCTTGCTATATAAACGTGATGTAAGGTTTCTACACCAGCCCGCCTGGATTGCCGAAACCTCAACAAATAAAGAGGCCCTATCCTCCCTATAGGAACTTAAGAAATTAATATATTTATATAATTTAATTTTTAAGTGATTTGATTGCCCATGGGTCCCAAACGAGACGGACGCACTCTCGAAAATTGGTCTCTATCTACTGTGGTGTACGATGTCATATGACCGGTCTTGACCCACTGTACTTTCTTACTTGTTTTTTGAATACAGTTCAATTAAAATATACGCTTTAAAATTTAAAAGAATATAGACAGGAACTAAAAGGAAAGTGTATTATAAATCAATTTTAAAGAAACTAAAAATTAAATTTTAAATTTTTAATCGTTTCGTTTCGTTTTCAAAATCGATTTCCATCACATACCCGATTATTGTGATCATAACAGAAAATTAACATGAACTCAATTTATTTAACATTCTAGCCCTCTCCAGAAGTTGACCAGCTAAGTAAATTTCTTTTAAATAATAGCGGTAAGTTCCATGCCTTTCCCTACATCGGAAGTCTGCCAGAACTATTTATTGGCATTTTCAAAAGAATCTTACGAGTGGGTTATAAAATACCGCGTCTGGAATATGTCATGTCCAATGGTAAGTAATACAATTAAAACAAAAAAAGTTTTATTAGGTGTGATAAAAACTAATGTCTTACAGAACCCGATACTTTTGGCTACTTGCATTGCATAGATGAAAATCATCCCGATATTAAACACTTATACGATAAAATAAGAAAAATCGTGGAAAACAATTGGCGTGGTCCAATTGTTTATTTATTGCCCATTTACAAATACTACTTCCTTTTGCTATCCAACAAAATACAACCCATAGTGGAAAAGATTTTTACCCAGCACGTATTACCAGATTTAACGGTAAGTGATTTTACAATTAGTCCCTTTTATTCTTAGTCATACTGTAAATTTTAGCATTTTCTTGTAAATTTCAATTGGAAAACCAATGTAAATAACTGCGTGTACTAGAGCGAAAAACTCATAAAGTAAATTGAAAATTATTACATTTCCATTTTAAACATTCTCAACATCTTTTTTTTTGTTAATAAAATACAAATTCAGTTGTGTTTTTTGTTCTCTATTTTCAAAAATTTAAATGACTTTTTAATAAACTGTTAATTATGTTTTCAATATTAAAAAAAGTTAAATTAAATAGAAATAATTCGTTAGAAATTGTTGTCGCAAATACTTAATTAGTTAAATTTTAAACAACGCAAGCAACACCAACAACAATTACAATTACAGCTATAACAAATTTTTTAAACGAACTTTATGAAAAATTGAATGACTGGCAGTTAAAGCCACACTCAGCAGGATGTCAATTGAGTTCGTTACCCAATCAGTGATTTTGTGTAATGAACAAGTTTAGTTCTGTTTAAAAAGTGTGTGTAAATTTATAAGAGTGAGTTTCAATAATTTTTTATTTAAATATTAGGTTTATTCAAAAAGAGTTATAACTAGAATGTGTTCACGTACTGGAAACACTGGCAACGAGAGAGTGAAAACCGAGCATAAAATTAAAGAGATAACAAATTTTTTTGAAAGTTTTTGCTAGTAAAATTTTAACTGGCAACAATTATTAAGGATACCTTTTTGATGTTTTTGTAAACAAAAAAAAATTTTGAAAAATAAAAAAAAATTATTTTTTAACCCTAGAACACACACCCGGGTACAAATGTATCCACTTGCAACTTTGCAGTGCTGTAACTCAGGAACGGCTTAACTTAAGAAATACAGATTTCGGATCTAGGAAAATTAAGTAATTTGTAATTGTTTAAAGGTTATTGGATGCAATTCGGAGCAGTGTTTCAGGAGCTACGAGCTTCCAAATTCGACACCTACGTAAACACACACCCGGGTTACGTTTGTGCCACACCAGTTTATATCAAAATAAAAGGCAACAAACCATTTTGTAGTGTGTTGAAATTATATTATTTTATTTGAAAAATGAAAATTATGAATTATTGTTACATACTGTGCACTCGGTATTGGTGATCAGTTAAATAATGGCGAATGCACAACAACATCAAAAAGCAACCGTTAAAATATCCAAATTCTACAAACACTTGTTTATCACTTGAATAATGGTTGCCTGCATGCACTCTTTTACCATGTAGAATATTTGCATGCAACACAACCGTCAATCGGTTAGCCGATTAATTACTACCCGATTAATTGATCGGTTAATTTCAAATTGGCTTTTGTCAATTAACGATTAAACCGGTTAATTTCAGTCGATGAACTGATTAACCGATGGAACAAAATTTTCAATATTTTGTAGTATTTTTTTGTGTTTTTAATTATTTGTTTCGTCGCATACACAAAATGTATGTATGTGTTAAGAAAATTATTTTTTCACACAAACAAACAAAGTGTTCAGTGATCTTCATTATAACCCATTTTCCGCCGACCAGTGACTCAAATTACAATGTTTTTTATTTTCATCATCGATCAATGGGAATGTTGCGAAAAATGGGTTAAATATTTGATTGCGAACACCTTTTTTTACGTACTTTTATTATGTACGTGTTTAGTTATTTGTTTCTTCTCATGTCTTCTCAATTAGAAGTGTTAAAAATTTTGAAAAACTCTAATGGCATAATGGAGTATTTTATATGTTTAGAGAAATGCTAGAAAATGAGTCAAGTTTTGTCAAAACTAAAGAAAAGAATCGCTTCGATCCTAACCATTTTAACCAAATTACTTTTCTAAAAGGTGATTTTAGTAGCTCTCCTTTAACTATTGAAATAACTAATTAAATTATCTCAGTTTATTTTTGTATAAATACATATTTGGGGGATTCACCAAGGTAGTCATAAAGTCGTATGTCATAAAATAATTACAAGAAATTTATATCGTCGCCTTAATATGCATACCGGCTTAATCCACTTTTTATGTAAAGTGAGATTTTGATGCCGTGTGGTAGAGAAAGATACGCCTCGTCGACCAGCATGTAGTTTTTCTGCTATTTTAGTCTTGAAGTGTGTAAAACTAACTATTTTTAATTTTCTCTCAAGCTGCAAAAGCAAAAATAAAAAGGTTTTTGTCTCTCCTGTAAAATATGCTGAAAGTGAGCTAGCGGGTTTTCATAAGCCGACGATATGACTGTTGTGGGCTACCGCATTAACATTTTTATTTTGTTTGAAACACAACAATATTTATTTTAAGCAATTGCAAAATATTATTTGGGATATTATGATGATATGACTTTATAGCACATCTTGTGTATTAATTGAAAAATGTATATTACATATTTATGTTTTTTGTTTGTTTGCTCGTTTTAGTTCAAGAATTGCTTTGTGGTATATTGTTGTTTTTTTTTACTAATAAATTCCAAATAAGAAACAATTAATGCACATTTATATATTGAAATTACTTAATTTATAAAACAAGTTTTTAATCGGTTAATTGATCAAAAGCAAAATAAACCGATTATTAACCGATTAAACCAAAACCTCGGTTAATTAATCGAGCGATTAACCGATTAAAGCAAAAGGTCGATTAAATTAATACCCTAATATTTAAAATACAGATACAGAATCAGGTACAGGTTATATTCGGTGCAGATATTATTTACAAAAAAAAAAAAAAAAAAAATATGAAAATGTGAATTATAAGTAAAATATTGAATAAGTTAAGAGAATATCATTGAAGCACTTTGTGATAAACATAAATTTTCGTTTTGTTGTCAGGTGCGAAAATTAACAAAGAGGATGGCTTTCCGACACGGAAACATGCGACATAGAGCTGACCGTGTGAAAAACAGTCGTTCTCCAAATTTAGGCCACAAACACTCAATGATTGTCCTTGGGATTTGTTGGTTGTTATGGCGAATGCGAAACGAATTGGATTCGTTTAAACTCGAATGGAATGAGAACTTCCTCTCCTTTAAACTTTCCTTTTAGCACTCCATACAAAATGTATGAGAAAATGAATTTTCTTTATAATGTCTTTTTTCCGGAATATTTTAGACATTTTTTTGCTAACAGATCAAAGCATGATCAATTGCATAGCTTACGATTTGATTCATTTTCAATGGCACTTCTTGTCGGAAATTGTTCATACCAACATAGAAACCATTGCCGGCTTATGCGCAACAACTTTACTAAAGACCATAGCATGATCAAATGATATAATTTATTTTGAGTAATTTTTTATGGTGCCGCCTATCGGAAATTGGTCATACCAACCTAGAAACCTTTGTATGGTTATGCTCAACAGCTGTCCTAAAGATCATAGCATGATCAAATGCACAGTTTATGATTTAACTCAGTTCGAGTCATTTTCAGTGGCGCCACCTGTCTGAAATTGGTCATATCAACTTATAAACCTTCGCCGGCTCATGCTCAACAACTTTGCTAAAGATCATAGTATCGTCAAATGCAGACTTTACGATTTAATTCATACTGAGTAATTTTCAATGGCGCCACCTATTTTTCTTCTTACTTGGTCAGAGACCATTCCGAATTGGTACGAATCATCGAAATCGGTCCAGCCGTTCTTTAGTTATAAACGTAGTAACTAACGCCACTTTCTTTTATAGATGAAAAAACAAAAAAGATGATTTAAAAGTATTAAAATATGGTCTCTGCTTTTTTTATCACCGACTTTGCGACTTTTTTACCATTTTTCTGTAAAATTTCTCACAAAAAGTATTTAATTTGCAGTAAATTATAAATTTTCTTATTATTTTTATCCAAAAAAAACGTCAAAACAACCTCGTAAAATTTAAAAGCAATTCACAGATTTTTGTTCCTTAAGCAACAATTTTATTAAATTTTTGACATGTACACAATATATTAAAAAAAAATTTCGCAAAGTTTCAAAGAATAGTTTTAGCAAAAAAAAACTTTTTTAAAACAAAACAAGTAAGAAAGTATAGTCAGTCAAGCCCGACCATATGATACCCTACACCACAGTATTTAAAAACACATCATGCTTATGTGTCCATATAAATATAGATTTATCTATGTTTTTAAACTTCATGAAAATCGGTTTGAAAGTTTGTGAGAGGCAGAAATTGCCGCCTACCTCCCCTTGTGGTCCTATTTTTGAAAAACTGTAAAGCTAATGTGTCCTATCTCCTCTCGTGGTCCTATTTTTTTAAAAAATGCATACATTTTGTGTCTATATAGATATGGTTCTATCTATGTTTTAAATTTCATTGAAATCGGTTGGATAGTTTCTGAGAGGAAGAAATTTCCCCCTATCTTCCCTCGTGGTACCACGATTCGGCCCATTTTCAATAGGCTTGGTCCTTGTGCCAATAAGAACCTATGACCCAAATTTAATCAAATTATCTCCAAAATTGCGACCTGTACTTTGCGCACAAGGTTACATGGACAGCCAGCCAGCCAGCCAGGCAGCCAGCCGGACGGACATCGTTAGTTCGACTCAGAAAGTGATTCTTAAACGATCGGTATACTTTAAGGTGGGTCTAGGACCAATATTTTAAGGCGTTACACACATCAGCACAAATGCATAATACCCTCTCCACTATTGTGGTGTGGGTATAAAAAATGTGTTGGTGTGGCAATGCTTTTTCTGCAAAATTATATTTAGCCACTGAGCCAATGAATGCAGGACCTTTTAAGAAACTTACTGAGCAACCTAAATAAGAGCGGAAGCGTTTTTTGTATGTCAAAACTTCTCATTTGCATACAATTTATACGAAACAAACCATTAGAATGCGAATTAGAAACCACCCGGCTGATAAATCTTATTTGACAGATCGCTATGTCGGTTTGTTTTATTGAAATTGTATTTAAATAAAATTTTCATGTTTAAAAAAACGCTTGCCGCTTTTGTTTAGGTTGTTCAGTTACTATTTGGTGATGCCATTCGAAAGACTGAGAACTGAAGTTTAAAAAGCGAAATCAAACGAATTTTTCTGCGACTTTATTTTTATAAAACGACCTTTTGTGAGACTTTTCAAAATTTCCTACCGCTAACCCTGATCAACAAAAGCGCTCGTTTTTTTTTGAGTAATTGGGAGAAAAAGTTTGTAACTTTTAAATTTTTCTCTCGTTGCAAGTTTCTACTAGTAAAGTAAATGAACACACCTATTATAAGCACTTTAAAATTACAGTGGAATTAACAAATAGAGGTTTTTAAATTATTAAAATATTAATAACCAATTCAATGAATGGCAAATGAAAATATTAAATTAAAAAATAAATTTTGATATTTTCAATTAGGCTAAAGTTCATTAAGGCCCCTATTACGGTTCATAATTTTTGTATTATGATTTACAACTTTGCTATATTGCGTTAAACAAAAACATAACAAAAATTACAACTGATCACAACCAGTTTTCTTAATTATAACTCAACTGAGATTTAATTTTCATTAAATTATTTTTATGAAGAAAGGAATTTTACAACATGAAATTAATTAAAATTGATTGATAATTTTTCATTTTTAACTGCGGCGGGGCTCGAACCCAGACTTTCAAGGACAGGTTACCCTTAAATGTTTCAATTGTAATCACTCAATCTCTTCAGAGGATATTGCCGTTTAACACTCACAGCCATTGACGACTGCTGGCAACAAATTTTAATTAATTTCATGTTGTTTAATTCCTTTCTTCATAAAAATAATTTAATGAAAATTAAATTTGATGAACTTTAGCCTAATTGAAAATATCAAAATTTGGATTAAAAACAATAAACATTTCATCAAAAATAACCACAATACTAATTACACTACGTGACAAGATTTCAACAAAGTCGTCACCAAATGAATCTGACAGCTAATGTTATGTAAAATGTTCCAAGATAACCGTTATTTGTGTTTTTAAAAAAGATGATGTGACTGAAATGCAAATATCTTCGAAATTTTAAACGGATTATGTTTTTCTTCTTTTAAGTGAAAGGCTATAAAATGTTTTAAATAGCCATGGATTGCTAGTGAAGATTGGATGGTATCTTGAAAAGAGCAAAATTGCAAAAAATCATCAAATTTATAATGAAGTTTGAAATTTTGTCCACTATAACTCTGCCATTTATTGACTCATCTTCACAAAATTTTTCAAGATATTTGCATTTCAGTCACATCATCTTTTTTAAAAACACAAATAACGGTTAATTTGGAATATCTCAAAAACTGTTCTACTTTTGACAATTCTGACTTAATATTCGGATTTAGCGGGAAATTTTACATTAAGATTAGGTGTCAAATTCATTTGGACAAAAAACTGTCACGTAGTGTTACATATTACTAAATTTTAAATTTAAATTTTAAACATAATTGCAAATTTGAATATTTCATATCGAAGGTATAGCAGCTTCGGTTTGTAAATTGCCAACCATTGCCAAATCATGTTTTTTAGTAGAAACATTTTACTTTTTAATTTACAAACTTGTAAAAACTAAGAAAACTAAGAAAAAATTTTTTCTATCGCGAACATGGCTTAAATTCGCGAAAAGTTGCAAACTTGAAAACAACCCCTTAAATTTATTTAAGCTCGCTAAATCGGATAAAAAAAAATTTCGAAAAAAATAAAAAAATTCGTGAAAATTTTTAATATTTCAAACATCCCATAAAAATGAATTAAAAATTTCTAAGACTATAATAAATGGTAAAAATTTGATAAAAAATGGCAAAATAAGCAGAAATTTGCTAATAGCGGCATGAAAGAGAAGTTTAATATTTATTAAAAATAGTTAAATCTGTAAAGAATCAGAAAACTTAAAGGAAAAATTGCTGCTATCGCGAAAATGGCTAAAATTCGCGAACTTCCGGTAATTTAGCCATTTTCATGATTATTTTGCTATTCCTTATAGTCTTAAGGACTGTTAATCAACTTGTTGGCTTGTTTTAAATACTAAAATATTCACGCTTATCGTGGTTGGCGTTTCTGTGGCGAAAGTTTGGCGTTCTTAAAAAAGAGTATCGTACTTATCAAAAACGAATACGACACTGTCTACAAACATATAACATTGGTGCTCAAAAATGTTTTGCATATGTATTGAGAGAGAATTTTAAAATACAGAGATCAGCTACTAATAAACCACGTGGCAATACAAAAAATAATATGTTGTTACTAGGTAACGCTATCAGTAATGTGTTGGTATGATATACTGGTTATTTAAACGTTGAAAACAAACACAGGTCTATATATCGTAATATATTTTTCATACTAGGTAAGGCATTCAATCACCTTTCAACCCCCCACAAAATCACAATTTTGAAAAATTACAGTGTCCTTATAAGTAATCAATTAAACATATGTTGTTGCTATTAGCTGGTAATGTATTCAGTAATGAGTTGCTCTAAAATCTTAAATATGATGGATTTCCAGGCTGTTTTTTAAATTTATAATTTCATTTCCATCATGATTCTACTGTTTTACATAGACGTTTTCATCTGCTACATCTCATACTAGATGCACAACTTAACGCTGGTATACATTTTACAAAATATTTTATACTACAAGTGCATAGAACCTGAAGCATAAAATATGTTTAATTATTTAATTTCAATTTCATTATATTCAATGATGCGTAGAATTAACATTGAATTTAATTATAAATCAAAAATTACTCAAAAGACGGATGCGAATTTATTAAATTCATAAAAAAAAAATATGAAAATTTGTTAAACGGAAAACAACTTAAAAATAAATAAATCATCGTCAACTTAAATATCAAATTAAATACTTTATGAAATGGAATGGATTTATAAGTGAAAATGTTGTTGCAAAAAAACTAAAAATAATGAAAATGGATTAAATTCAAAAACAATGTTTATTTTACTTTAAGGTAGATTTTCACTTAAGTCTGCCTACGGCTTTGTACAAAATGTAACAGTGGCAACGAATAGTCATATGCATAACTTTACTAAGTAATGTTCAAAGTAATGTGTTGTTATTACCAATTGATGCGAATGGCATTTAAAAGATAACTTTTTTATGCACAATTTCTTGGCATATCTTTCAAGATTTTTAGAAAAAGTGCTTTACTTACACATAAATGCGATAAATTTCTTAACAAAAATTTTATTATTTTTTCCATCAACGAGTATATTGGGATCTTAGGGGAATATCTGGTACTCTATGTCGTCATACGAAGAAGATACGCTTCTACGTTATGTCACGTTATGTATGTATTTTTTTGCGTCGAGATTTTGACCTTAGAGGTAAGAGGGAAGAGAGGAAATAAAAGGGGGACAAAAATCGTATAATGTAAATGTGCACTAACGACATTGCACAAATTATATGTATGATATAAAAGCTTGTCGCGAGATTTAAGTACTGATATTTACTTAATTTGAAAAATTTAATAGTTGAAATCAATCACATCAAGTCATTAATATTAGTTGTTTACTTACACAATTTGATCTCGCGACAAACTGTAATGACGTTATAAGTTAGTAACATTGCTTAGCACCCAGGGTTCCCGGGTACCCATATACTTTAATGTATTAATAATCCATATTTTTATGAAATAAAATTAAATTTTTATATTTATGTTAAAATATGATTTCTTAAGTTGGTATTGCATAACGGCTGAAATGTTAGATTTTTTATACACGACAGTACTTTTTCGTATAACAGTTGAACATTTTTGTTCATACATGATATGTAAATTAGACTTCCCCGTATTTCAATACTAACGCTTTGGAAAATAAACCTATGTACAGAGTTTAGTTAATTGACATTTTTGAGCAGTTTAAACGTGTTTGTGTTATTCCATAAAGTGTATTGTATTGTATTGGGTACCAGGGTACCCGGGTGCGCATTTTGTGATTGTTAAAGTTTAAGTAAACTTTAGAATCTGAATTCGCTTTATTTTTAGTTAAATAACGACAATCCAGAAGCTTGTTTAAAAATTTTAATTCTTAATACGTTTTTTTCATGTTAATATACGTAGGTGGGTACCATGGTGACCGGGTATTAATACAAGGGTTAAAGTAAAAGTTCTGTTTTTGCTTTTTAAGCGCATTTAAATAAAAGCTTGTTTTTTAAAAAGGGCTTTAACTTTTAATTATTTTTTTTTTCTTTTTAGAGCATTTAAATAAAAGCTTGTTTTTAAAAAAGCTTTTCAACAAGTTGATCTCGCGACAAGCTGTATCGACATTACAAGTTGATAGTAAAACTTTCAAAGTAAAAAATTATTTTTTGCTTTTTAAGCGCATTAAAATAAAAGTTTTTTTTTTAAAGGGCTTTTACTTTTAATTTCTTTTTTTGCTTTTTAGAGCATTTTATATAAAAGCTTGTTTTTAAGAAAGCTTTTCAACATTTAATTTATTTAAAACTCGCATTGGTATTTTCAATAAAACCTCTCATTTGATGCCTTTATTGTAGACAAGCATTAAAAACTTAGTCCGCCATTTTGGTTTAAGAGTGACGTGACTTTATTTACGAGGTATTCTCAGCAAGCCCTTTCATTCGACTTGATATCGTAGGAATGCATTAAAAATAACTAGTCCGCCATCTTGGGTGTGCCGCCATGTCTGATTTAGAATGCCGTCAAACAGTTCACCATGAATCGTCGTCCATAATGAGCCTGTATATAAAATTTCTGCTCAATCGGTTGAAAATATCTGCTTCAAATTTGAGATGCAAAATTTCACCCGAAAAACCATACATATGTACATTAGGGCAATAACCAAATTTTTGGAATGGTACCACGGAGGGGCCAATAATGTTTTAGTAATGAAAACACCTGTCTCCCGTCGTTTTGCGAAAAAAAACCTCACACAGGGACGCAAATTTCTAAAACCTTCCAAGAAATTTGAACCGCGATGAATTGTAAACCGTAGGAAAATTTTTAAATATAAAGCAGTGGATAAATTCCAAAATAGAATTTAAGTGATACGTATAGTCACTGTACACAAATATCAGGTGTGTATTTTTTAAAACTTCCGTGAGATAAAAATGGTGGTCTAAACTTCAACCTGATCCCTGCGTGAACTTTTTTAACAATCCGAAAAAATTATCATATTTTTTACTAATAACTTTTAATGTTCTACACGACTATCCTATGCCGTTTTTGATATTCGCAAAAAGTGTGAAAAAGTTATAGCCCTTATGTACATAAATTGCAAGTTGACTAAAAGCTTTTAAAAAGTTACTTATTTCAGCATATTTTTGCTTTTTTAATAGTGCTTTGTTTTTTCGGTTAATACCTGTTCTAGACTTTGCGACATGACCCTGCCACAATATTCGTATTTGCTTTTTACGTCCCTTCGAAAGCTCGTATACGTTTTTTGTTCATATGAAAAACTTTCATTTACTTTTTGATTCTTCCCATTACCATAAATTTAATCATTTTATTACAAGTTATAACTTGCCTTTCTATAAATTATTAGCCATAATTTTCTTTTCCTATTTTCCTACTTTCCTCTTATCACTTCACTATCCAGCCATTTATGCCAATAAAACTTTAACTTTGACAATGATAAAAACCTTAAATTTTTACTTTGTACCCCACTTTAACTCTGCCATTCACTTTTCATCGATATATTTTCGCTTTTTTGTGTTTTTACTACAATCATAAATTTATTTATTTTATTATAATCAATTTTTTATGTGTATCTGTCTCTCTATCTTTAGCCACATACAGCCCTTTTTATATCCTTTAAAAGATTTTTATATTGTGTTTTTTTTTTCTTCGTTTCAGTCAATTGAAAATGTGATGAAAAAACTCCGCTCTATTATTGAGGAAACATATATTTTACGTGATTTTATACCATTGAATCTGTTCATGTTGGATAATCGTCATGTTAAGCAATCGGTTGCAATGTTGGTCCGGAATATTTATGATTTTATCATTGACTTTTATATGGCTGTAAATCTCAATGAAAATCGTGCGTAAGTAAAATAAAAGAAAAAACAACATCATATGTGTTAAGCAAGTTCATGTATAGAATGTATGTTACTTAAGCGTAAAGTGAAATTTTAAAACGAATTAGGTCATTGAATGAACAAGTACAGATATGCAGTTTTTATCTGTTTATGGCCAGTTTGTTACTCTGTTTGAAAATTGATACTTTCCTGAGAACATCGGAGTGAATTTGCTTTTAAAAATAAACTTTAATTATACAAATACATACTTTCTGAAGAACTTGTGGACAGAAAAAAAAAAACGTTTGGGAAAGGAGGCGGTTGTCTTGAGCTTTTAGGAGAGAAGGGAAAAGAGAATGCTATTTATTTTCTCTCTCTGCAAAAACTAAAGAATTGATGGCTAAAACTTAAAGAGTCTGAACCAGCACTTATTTTTGTACCGATTACTTCGATTGAAATAAACCATAGAAGAAGCAATTTTGTTGAGGATTTCTTAAAGTTCATACAAATAACTCTTCATAGAGGAGCTGCACATAAAAGTTCCCTTTCTTCTGCCAGACGGCAGGCGGAAATCTCTTCACAAAAGAAAGTGGCTAACTGGCTTAGGTATTATGGCATATCGAGGGATATTTGCATATTTACTGATACCAAGGCTGCATCTGCGAGTGCCTATACGACATCTAAGCTTATTATAGAATGACAAATGTGTTCTAATAAGATTGCGAAGCTAATATCGGTGAACTGCCTGGGCAACCAGTTAGCAGATGAGCTTGCCAAACGAGATGGTCGTGTGGATGACACATTCGTTGGCCTTCCGTTGGTCTTAAAGAGTTGCGCAAACGGGATGGATATGCGAATCCACCTGTTCCATGGTCACAGCACTTCGTTCGGCCTATGATGAACGGAGAACTCGCTCTCTTC
The DNA here is from genome assembly GCA_930367215.1 of Pollenia angustigena. Classification (NCBI taxonomy): domain Eukaryota; kingdom Metazoa; phylum Arthropoda; class Insecta; order Diptera; family Polleniidae; genus Pollenia; species Pollenia angustigena. The sequence goes on from OV884058.1 coordinate 177,099,483, forward strand.
TTAAGTTCAATAGGGAACAGTGGTCTCAGATATGACTGGTTACTAGCCTGTGATGAATCATGCTAGGAAAATGGGTCTGGGTTTCAATGACTACTGCAGAAGTTGTCATGACGAGAAGGAAGAGCAAAGTGCATTTCGTTTTCCTTGTACTGGAATTCGGGAAATAGGGAAAAAAATACCTGGAAAAACCGGTGGCTCTATCTAGAATACAACTAAGGTTGCTTCTTCTCTTCATTAGGATGACGAATAAGTTGAATTCTGCAGTGACGTAGTAAAGGAACTAGTGAAGGACCCAATTAAGCTGTTTCTCGATGGCTGCCCAAGGAACTTAAACTGACTTATAGGCAAGTCTCTAAAACAAGGTCTATTGACCGCCTCTTCCTCTTTAATGCTTCTTTGCGACTTTAGATCATAGCGTAATGAAAGGCATTTGCAATTCTCACCTAGTGTATTTTTTTGACGTTTCACTTCCCAGGAAAGTGAGAAACTAATTTAGATTCACGATTTACAGAAATGTAACGAAATGACTTTATTGCGCATTGCAAAAATGAGTCGGAAATAATAACAGTTGAGAGCACATATCGTCCACATCCATATCTTCCAATTCGGGCCATAAAAAATTCGTTATCATCTCACGATAGCGAACACCGTTCACAGTAACTGCCTGACTGACCTCATTTTGATAAAAATACGGCCCGATGATGCCGCCAGCCCACACCGACAATCGTCTTGGATTATCATTCGCCCAAATGCGGCAATTCTGCTTATTGACGAATCCACTGAGGTGAAAATGTGCCTCATCACGGATCATCCACTGTTGCCTTTTTTTGCCACTATTCTGACCATTGACGATGTTTGGAATGGTCAAGAGGGTTTAGTTCTTGAGTCAATTGCACCTTGTTAGCTTGTAAATGCAAGTCTTTATGCATAATGTTCATCAACGACGAGCATGAGAGGTGCAATTGTTGGGCATGGCAATGAGTTGAGGGAGGCGCTCTTCAGCCGCACTATCGCGAACAGCAGCAATATTTTCTGCAGTACGAGCTGTTTTCCCATCTCCTACAGACCGGGTTTGCTAAAATTTTTGCACGATTTTTCCGATTGTACGCTCATTTATACGATTAAATTGACCGAAAAAATCACGAAGTGCACGATATGCATTTTGATCGAATAACTTCAACGCGTTGCTCGATTGTGTATCTATCCTTGATTCAAATTGAGTTAGTCTGAAATTGAGATATGTTAAATGAAATGCAGAAAAAAACTTGACGTTTCGGTGTGGTTCACATTCAACATCGGCCCTTAAAATTTAACCATCCTTTATATAAAAACTATCCGTCAAAAAATAGAAGAAAGAACAAATTCCTGTCACATTTTATACAGAATTGTGTTGATAATCACAATAACATGATTGTATTCACCATTAAATAAAGAAGAACTTTTCCTTTAGTATAGTTGATATAATCCGTGACCATATAATACATGGTTTTTTCTCTGCGTAAATCGATCCTTTTACATATCCGGATCCAATATAGACTTTAATGTCAACATTTTTAAATACAAAGTATTTGAAGTCACGTATGATAATCTAATTATACGTATAATTTTCTTATCAATGTTCGTTGATTTCATTCACAGCTCACTTTCTTCACTCAGTGATGGAAAAAGAATTTTCATAAACATACATACACACGTACATATGTATATAAAAACGTTTTCTTTTTATACCTAATTACCATTTTACAGGACGTTTTAACGTTAACTGGCTGACAAGTCTATTAACATGAATAATGTTGATTTAATAAAGTTTCTCAGTCTCATTAAAAGTAACTGCCTACAAATTGTACTACTGCATCAACTGACCTCTTATGCATAAGCGAGTGTGTAACAGTTGTGTGCCATTAAATGCATTTAACATAAAATATTTTATGTTTTTTTTTCAACATAGTCTTTAACAATTTAACAAATATTTACTTTTTGCTAAAAGAGAGTCAAGTTATGCAAACATTCACTGGCACACTGTTGCTTACATATTTGTGTGTAAGTTTGTGTGACATACGACGGCAAGTATACTTGCAACATTTTATACAACGACCACTTTTGTAAAATAAACATTTTTAACACATTTTATATCAAATATATAATTCCTTTCTTTAGGTTTTTCTGTAGTTTTTTTTTTTATTATTTATTTCGTTTCCTGTTAATTATGTAGACACTTTTTTGTGTTTGTTTTCATATCCTACACATTTATATAAAGTCTTGCTTTTTCATAGTTTTTAGTTGTGGATGTATCACTAACAAAAAAAAAACTTTTGCTTTCTCTCTCTTTCTCATCTTACGCTTTTCATCGCTGTAACATCCGTTTTAATGCACTCATACATGAGGAACTTACCAACCAACCAACTTACGAACAAAACAAAAAATAAAACAAGGATATGTGATGCTTTAGAAGAAATGTCAATGAAGGCAGGTGAACGGCCGGAAGAGACGGCAGAAGTTGTTGCATTACAAAACTATTTGGCAGAATGTCGAGATGAGAAAATATTTGCCATAAAAGATGAGATAAAAGTTGTATCAAAACGTGTTGTATTCCTGCTGACACACACAATATTAACAAGTAAGTACGAGTTCAGATGAGTACTTAAGGTTGCAAGAATAATAAAAAAAATTAAAAAAAAAATTACATAAAAATCTAAGAAAAATAAGGATTAAAACAGGATAATGAGTATTAAAAAGAAAACAAACTTTTTCATTTACAAAAAGCAAAAAAAAAAAAAACAAACAAACATTACAAACTGTTGAAAAACAAACTGAAACTAAAGAGCAGCTACTCCATCAATTGACACAGGAAAAATGAAAATAATTGTTAGTTGATGGAGGAGGAAAGTGATGGTTTCACTAAGTAGACTTTGGAAAAGTAGACTGGGAAAATAAAACTTTAAGTGTTAATAGTAGTAAAGAGCTAATTAAATTGTTTTTCAATGTGCAGGAAGATTATAATCCTTGGCAACAACTATGTGTAGCCATAACAGCAGTGCTGGAGAAACGAAAAAGTCTTAAGCAATTAAATCGATTATGTGCGTCTAAGCATACTTCTAGTTTGTAAATAGTGCATTAAACGAAAGAAGAATTCTTTGTAAGTAAATAATTATGATAGCTGGATTTTTTTCCAATGCTTCACACTGGGCATACCCGTGGTGTGATGGTATTTAAACATGACTGCCAATTTTATTTTGCATGAATTTCCTGTTAAATTATCATTTAATCGTATTGATACAATAATAAATTTATTTAATTAAGCAATTCTTATTGAAATTAAAGATTTGTTTTTATTAAATTGGATTTGAATGTGAAATCACTATAATTTTAATCATATTGTTTTAACATGAACTTAATTTAATTAAACATAATTCGTGGTGGTTTTTCAATATGACATAGTTTTGCTTTAACAGTTTTCGGATATTAAATCAACATTATTTATAGTTTATTGAAAATAAATTTTAAGTTGAATCGAAATTATAAGTCAATATCACATTAATTTCATTCAGTTGTGGTGTTTTTCTTTTCAATCAAATTTCTTTTTGGTTCAACTGGATTAGAATGTTAAACCAACTAAAAAGCACGTTGTTAATTTAAAAAAAAATGCACGATAAATCAATGTTTAATAATATTAAACAGAAAATGTGTTTAATTTAACAGGATTCCTCGTGCAATTTTTGATTCAATACATGCGTAGAAAAAACTTGGTTAAAAACCCCAATAGTATGGTTCTCGCAAAGGCCACATTACGACGGGCATAAATATTGTCATGATTAATAAACTGTTTATCTTCAATGAATCCTCAGATGTGGTTGGTTTCCATAGGTTATATTAAATACAAGACAACAATATAAAAATAATATACTTAAAAGAATCCGAATTATAGTTGTTTTGTTTATTTTTTTATATTAAACTTAATCTAGACGATATGTTGAATCAGCAAATGTATGCTTACACTCATATGCTTAAAAATTATAACAAATGCCTCTATCAGCATATTCAATATGTTAGGTGTCTAGACGATATGCCAAAAAACCAAATTGTTCAAATTGATCATATGCCAGCAAATGATATTTCAACATATAAGTAAGCATACAATTTTTGTGTCTACACGATATGTTGAATTTTGTATGTTGCTATGCAAGGCCCATCTATCAGGTCTGCTTACTTGAGCAAAAACAAAAAACGACATGTATTTTGTTTGTGTAAAATTTCTTTTTAGTTGTCAAAAACTTACTACAACATATACAAAGCAAAAGGAAAAAACGTGTATGTGTGGCATACCATAGACGTATGTGTGGGAAGAAACAATAAACGTAAACAAACATATAAATGCACATTAGGGTGGTTACAAGAAATTAATGTTGATTTTTCCGTCAGACCAACCCCTAGTATGAGCCAATAGGATAGAAAATGTGATTGAGAAAGCTTTAGCCCAATCGAATAACGTTAACGGCGGCATGAAATAACCCCCCAAAATATAACCCCCCAAAATAATAATGAAATAACCCCCCAAAAGTTTGTACAGAGAACAACAAAAACGATTTTTGGGGGATTATTTCATTTTGTTTGGGGTGTTATTTCATTTTTTTAATTGGGGTATTATTTCAAATGAAATTATCCCCAAAAAAATCATTATGAAATAAAGCCCCAATATATTTTTTGGGGGATTATTTCATTTTCAAATTTATAATGAAAACGTTTTTGGGCGCAAGAATTTATTCACTTTGGTATACAGAACACCGGCTTCGATAAATAAAGCTGCTCTGCATAGCCGGCCTTTGGCCGGGCGCAATGGTTTTCTTCCATATGGTAAACCAAACACCGGCTTCGCTTACTAAAGCTTCTCTGCGTAGCCGGGTCGATTCGTTTTTTTTTTTTTTTTGTACTATAGAGGAGAAAATCGTGGCGCTATGCAGAGAAGCTTTAGTTCTTTAGTTAGCGAAGCTGGTGTTTGGTATACCATAGAGGAAAAAGTCATTGCGCCCGGCCGATATCCGGCTATGCAGAAAAGCCTTAATTGGCGAAGCTTGTGTTTGGTATATCATACCATGATATCTATTGCGTGATTCTTTAAAGCAAAAGTGTATAATTGATTGTATTAAATATACTGGGCTCTTATTTCATTTCGGAAATTGGGGTTTTATTTCATATGAAATAAGCCCCCAAAAATTAGGGAATTATTTCATTTATGTTTGGGGCGTTATTTCATTTCGTTGGGGGCTAATTTCATTTTCAAAATTGGGGCTTTATTGCATATGAAATAAGACCCCACGCTTTGGGGGGTTATTTCATTATTTTTTTGGGGGGTTATATTTTGGGGGGTTATTTCATGCCGCCAACGTTAACACGTGCCTCATTGAGCATAATTTAAGGAATAACAGCGATTTTTCACTAAAATTCGTATTTTTTTGTCCTTAATTAATGCTTAATACCACTTTATCTATTGGTATAAGGAACAAAACTATCAATATCAAAATTAATAAGAACAAAATTTCCTATAACACAAGACTCTACTCAGGTTCCTAGAATGAACGGTTTCGGTTATAAAGGCAAAGAAATACGAATTTAAATGAAAAATCGCTGTTTTTCCTTAATTTATTCTCAATGAGGCACAAGTTAACGTTATCCGATTGGACTTAAACTTTCTCAACCGCATTTTCTATGCTATTGGCATATATTAGGGAGTTGCGCCGATGGCAAATGCAACATTGATTTCTTGTAACCACCCTAATGCACATGTAAGCAAAATGTAAACAACTTTTGACAACTAAAAAGAACAAAAACAATGCTCATCAGGTGTCTTGCGCAGACCTATTCAATGGGCCTTGGTTGCTATGTATGTTGAGTAATGAGAACATTTGTTTAAAAATTAAAAATTCATTTGACAATTCTCGTTTTTTATTAATTTATTTAAAATTTGTTATCAATTATCGCCTTTATTGCAAAAATGAATAGTTTTTGTGTAATTAACACTTAATAAATAAGAGTGCTTTATTGGGCTGGGTCAAATCCGCAAAAAATTAAAATATTTAAGGACTGGATTGATCTTAAAATTATTAGTAAAGACTCAACGTTAATTAATTTATTTAAGTTCTACCCCTATGGTAAATTATGTGCCGACCAGCAGAATGTTTTATGGATTCATTTGATACCCACAGCACCATAGTGTCTGTAACACCTAAAAATATTGGTCCTATAACCATTGTTTAGTATACCGATCGACTCAATCGCTATCAGCGTCGATTTAAGGATGTCCGTCCGGCCGGCTGGCTGGCTGTCTACTTTGTAGTGCGCAAAGTACATGTCGCAATAATTTGATGAAATTAGGTACATTGGTTCTAATTATTTATTGTTATTATTAATTATTTAAACGATGAGGAACGGTCCATAACTTCTCAAAGATCCCATATAAAATTCTTTCGGAATAAGAGTCTTTGCGCTCATAAACCATGTTCTATGTTGGTATTAAGACTAAATTTAGGTCAAAAATTTGTATTGTAAATCTTTTGTTCCCATACAAATACCACTCCCAAAAATATTACCAATACCATCCTTAAAAATGTTGATCGTTTGAGTTATTTTTAGTATTAAAAACATTAATAAGACCAAATTTCAATGCAAGTTTTTTAATCGTTTCAAAGTCCCGCTTTTTACGGCAGCTATAGTGAGTTTTTTTTGCCGATTATCACGAATTTGCATCGTGTTGTATTATTATATATACTTTTAGCTGAATTGGACCATATTTTTCCACAATATTATCTTTTACGGTTTTGGCGTATTTAAATGATTTCCCAGAGTGGGCTTTAAACAGAGCCTATGGTAAATTGTGGGCCGATGTTCTCCAAATTTAGTTGTGTTATTTCTAGTTTTATGAAAATATGACTGACCAAATTTTACTATAATAGCGTTATTTGGTACGTCTTAGGCATATTTAAGTATATCCGAGAATGGGTTTAACATGGCCCCTATGGTAAATTTTGGAGCGATCATCTTAGTGTTATATCTAGTCATAGAAAGTTTTTGCAAAATTAAATAGCAATCGGTTCATTCTGTCGCCAATTTTTGTTGGTTTCTTTAACAGAAATATCAGTTTTTAAGGGTGTTGGGGTTGCTGGATGTACCATAAAATTAAGAACCCTTATGTCCAGTCGAAGACCGGCAATAAGGAAACAATTTATTAAGCGAAGCTGATGTTTGTCATACCATATAGTTAATACCTACATTAAAGCAATAACATAAAGTATATTAAATATTCCCACATGTGTACTCAAACGTATATAAAATTAAACAAAAAGATTTATTAGAATCTAAATGTTTAACTTTAATAGCTTCAGAATTTTATACGCTACTGTACCATGCATTATATTATATGAAAGCTTGAAGCGTCCTCTAGAAAATATTATATGTAAAAAAAATACCTTAATATCTACAAAATTTTGAGATAAGAGCCATTTTGACAAATGACATTCGTAACTAAAAATATTTTTTGAAATTGGTTCTTAATGGATTAATAATTCGGCATGCGCTACCCAAATTGCTGAGATCAAATTTATACTTCAGGAGATATTGGTTAAGAATATATCAACTTTTACGATCTATATCTCTAAAACAAAGTTCTTTGGCAAACATTTTTATTTTCAAAGCACTTCTTGATAAGTTCCGAGGTTATGTACAAAATTAATCAAGTAATTGAAAGAATACCAATTTTTATCTATTTTATATGCTACCAAATTGGCCGTATGCTGAAAAGCTTGCATACGACTTTCAACAAATAACATATTTGTCAACATACATAGAAAATTTGTTGAAAAGTAAAAATATTGTGTCTAGACGATATGCTATAATTGTGAACAAACGTTTGCTGACTTCGTTAACAAATGCCTGTCAAATGTTGGTAAGCATACGTTTGTTGAAAAAATTTGGTGTCTACACGATATGTTGGCGCTGAAAGCAAATTTTTCAACATAAATTTGCTGATTAAATATATCGTGTAGACTTAGCTTTATATTTATTTGATTTCCAATACAACAAGATTTAGAATCTTATAATTATAGTAATGTGTTTTTAAATAGTATAGGAACATGATGTAAAATATCTAACATTCATTTAAATTTGTTACATAAAACTGATATACAAGAAATTATTCTTTTTCAAAATTAACTAATAATAACACACAATAGTAATATTTAATTCGACAGAGCGAATCATCTATAATGCTTTAGCAGTTCTTTTTTAAAGTGCAGTGCGGTGCGTATAAACTTTGTGGTCGGTGTTAACGAGTTCCAAAGACGGATTGCATTGACGTAAATTTGCCACTCAGATACTAAAGTTCGATATCTTATGTGAATAATGTCTGAAACCCCGCTTCTTTCTTAATTCTTCTTCTAATACATGCAGTCTACAACTGACGTGAAATATATGATGTACGTGTTAAGTATTGACTCATCATGTAAGAGGTTTTCTCATGTTATAACACGGTTGTTAATGCAAATGTTTTAACAACGTTTTATAACATCATGTTATAACAGCAAATCATGTCAGTTGTAGACGGGGAGTTTAAAATCTTCATATTAGTTTAAAAAAACGTATGATGCTTGCAGTCATGCCAATTTTTAAATACATATTGTTTAAAAAACGGCTAAAATTTTGAATTTTTACTGAAAACTGACTTTAAAAAATATCGAATTCGATAGTCGTATTTCAATATCGATACATCGATATATCGGTATTTTAACTATCGGCGATATATATCGATTATTTTTTTTAAAATATCGATATTTTGATATATCGATATTTTTTGCCCATTCCTACCATAGAGAACTTAGCTTTGCGCATGTCTTCCCAGCTGCAAAATTTATGTAATCTGACCACGTAAGTGTGCTATTGAATATAATACCAAGGTTTTAAGCAGATGTTACAATATCAATTTTTGAGTGTCAAGCATTATCCTCGGTTCAAAAGGCAACTTTTTTGTTTTCTTAGTTATTATAAGACACTTAGATTTCTGTGGGTTAAGACACAAAAAATTTGCATTTGCCCAAACTCCATTTGATTTAATACTGACAGCAAGTCAGTACATAATTTTCATTTACACAATTAAAACAGAATATATTATTATGCCAATTTGTACTTTGACTTGAATCAAAAAACGATAAAGTTGAAGAGACATTAGGAATATTCGTAAATTTCTCCTTGACCATTTCCAAATTTATATTTGAGGTATCCAAAGTAGATGATTTTCCAGCACCAATTTCACGTATTTCTCTCTATGTTTGTTTTGAACCAACGGCAGATGAAAACCGTGTGGCATAAAAGTCCAATTTTGCCCTTTTAACTTTTTTATTTACTTTCTTTCATACTTTGCAATATTCATCATGAAAATCTGGGATCTCAAAACGTTTCCATCGTTTACATACGATATCTCTGCGGCATGCAATAATTAAATATAAGCTTAATTTTATGTTAACCCTGACATTTTTTTTTTTTTTATTGTAAATTTAAGAACATGAAATTTACATATGAGCCATTAAAACGGGAAAAAGAAAAAGGTTGATGAAGGTCGCACACTGGGGTCAATCCCAAAAAGTGGTAATAAATCTGAACCTCTAGAGCTACTGGCCGGACTACAAAATAATGTATAAAAGAGTCGTATAGGCTTTAGGAAACTTTTTAACTTATTTCCTTTTTAAGCCCCATGGTGACTTAAACCCTGCCAGAAAAATAAAAGCATGCCTCCAAAAATCGCTCCGGAGTAGGTAATTTGAAAAAACGTTTTAGGTACACATTTTAATTTTCTATAGCGATGCTTTTTTACATTGATTTTTTACAACGACCACAGCACGAATAGCTTGTGTGTGTGTGTATTGTACACAACTGAAACGAACATTAATTACAACATTAATGACATGAATCCATCACAACGAGGTTTGTGGCTTAAAAAAATAAACAGAACACAATTAAATGTTCTCATCTTTTTGTTGAGTTGGACAAGTACAGTACTATTTTTGGGATCTATAAAAAAACTTATAAATACTTTGTATACCAACATTTTGTTGGAACATGCAGCTTATTCTAAGAGTTAGTGTGCCTGACCAGAGATCCAATTCAATCGGCTCCAAGCCGGCTTAGCGCCGCCTCCGACTTTTTAGATGTCTTAGCATAAGCCGCAGCATACTGGGGATTTCGCGGAAAAAAGTCAAATTGTCAACATACTCTTCATGCAATATGCAGTGATATTTTGAAATTTTAGACTAAATGGTACAATCAAATCAAAAAGAATTACTCCGATCTGACTGCCAGTTTTTTTTTTATATCCGTATCAAACTCAGTACTTGTATGTTTTACCGAACCAACTTAATTTAAACCTAAGAATTTAAAAACGAATATTATTTTATTATGTGAGCTAACGTTTTTCTTTTTATTTTTTATTTAAAGTAGGATATTTCAGTATACTAAAATTTAAAAAAAAAAAATTGCAAAGACTTTTTTTTGTGTATTTTTATGAACATATCGACCCCTTTGCGCGAAATTATCGTATGTTACAAAAACCAAATTTTACAGGAGAGCCAATTTTATACTTTTCTCTGCTATCACTTGCAATATAAATATGAAAATATACATTCAATTTTTGGAGCAACGAAGTGGAATTCGCCTACAATATTTTGTCAGGCGACGTCTCTTTGAATGTAGAACAAGATTGCATCAAAAACTCAATTTCATAAAAATTGGCATATACAATAATTTCGCGCAAATGGGTCGATATAACAAAAATCCCTTTTTCTCCTAACATTTGGACCTGAAATTTTAGCCTTACTTTCCCACAGTTGGAAATTACTACTAATACATTGTCTTATATCTGTTTTTACATTTTTAATCAATTTCAAGTGCCACCAGGTGCCACCGCTAAATTTGTTGCATTACACAGTCCAACATTTTTCAGCTGATTGATTCGGGACTCAATTCTGATAAGGCTCTTTTGTTTAACATAACTCGAGAACCACTAGTCGGATTTTGCTGAAACAAATTAAAAAAAATCAAGAATTACAATTACTTTCATCTGTTTATATAACATTTTGCTACATAAGCAACAGTTTCGCAGTTATAAATAAATGTATGAAGAAAAAAAATATTGTTTGCCCAAAAAATTTAAATTTTTTATTTTTAATTCATAAAAAATCCAAAATGGTAAAAAAAAGTTTCAAGTCCTATTACTTTCACGTAAAGTCACATAACCTATGGAAAACATGAGACATAAATCAAGAAAATCGATGAGCGCGTTTCGCTTTTATTCACAATTAAGTGAAGGTATGCATTTCAAAACGTTGCTCGAGATATGCACAAAAGTCTTTGCAGAAACATTTATGACTTTTTTTATGATTCTCAGAATTAAAAAAAAAAAAAAGTAATAAACAAAAGGTTATTTGATTTTTATGATTGCGGTAGCAAAGTAAAAAGCGGTAATAAGTGTGCGTGGACAATTGAAAGGAAAAAAAGAAAGTGCACTTTTTTAATTATTTGGGGTTTTCCGTTGGCTACCTGTATGATTTTTTTACAGAAATTCCGCCCACATATATTAGTGCTCATGTTTTGGAACGTACCTGTCAGCAAAATATTGAAAAATACGTAGTATTTATAGGTGTTCATTGCTCGATTTTTGTCATTCAACAAGTGCTGACGAACGCGAAAAGTACAACCGATTTTTCTCCGGTTTTTTAATTATAACTGAAACTAAGGCTCAAGAGTTTTACGGCAATGGAAAGTTTTTCTATTTCTCTTGGGGTTTTATGCTCGAAGCTTCTGGAGTTTGACAAAAACAGAACAAAATTAAAATAGTTTTTGCAACAATTGCACGTTGGCGTAAACGATACTAGAGCATGTGAAATTTTGGATACAATATATAAAAGCTTTTACTCTAACCTCAAACAAAGATGGCAGGATTCTTATCGTACAAAGTCGCGATTTGAAAAAAAGAATGCAAATTGGCTTGATGGCACATTTACAATTAAGTTTACTTAGGCTGAATGTTCTACCAGTTCTGCACTTGGTCGGCCACGCAAATCGTTTGAGGAGTGCTGTGATCGCGCCAAACGATACAAAAGGGATGTAGTACGTTCTATGTTTCCTCAAGAAGTAATTGATTTTTCTTCTAGTATTTCAAAAACCAACCACAAAATTTGTACATTGAAAACTTTGGGGATGTTTACAAAGCTTGAACTTACAAAAGAAAAATACGAGTATCTAATGCATTCGTTACAAAATGAAGGATATAACATACTCGTACCATACAAACAACTCACGAAAGAAAAAACTAACAGTTATCCTCTAGAAATTTCTATTACTGAAAGTTCAGGCAGTGTACCTCTGCAAAATCTGTTGGATCATGCTGCTAAAAGAGTCCTAGAGACCAAATCAGTAAAGGAAATAAATCAAATTGAAAGCGAAAATCTAACAATGTACTATAAATGGGGATGTGATGGGGCATCTGGTCAAAGCGAATACCAACAGAGGTTTTCAGATGATCAAATTCCTGACTCTCATTTATACATATGTGACATCAGTTGTACCACTAAAATTATCATTGAGTGATGACATAAATAAATTAGTATGGAACAACAATAAACCTTCATCCACACAGTATTGTAGAACACTACAGTTTGCATACGTTAAAGAGACACCTCAAGTTATACGAGAAGAAAAGAGAAGAGTCGATGAGGAGATATCTCAACTAAAAGAATTTGAGTTAACAGTAAATAATCGTAACTTTAAAGTAAAACATGAATTATATTTTACAATGATTGACGGCAAGACAGCACAATCAGTAACAGAGACACCAGCAGCATCATCTTGTTTTATTTGTGGAGCAACAACATCCAAAACGAATAAAATCGAAGAAGTTCAAGCTATGCCCGTAAATGAACAAGCACTGCAATTTGGTATGTCACCACTTCATGCGCGTATTAAGCTGATGGAGTGTCTTTTGCATGTAGCTTACAATATTGAATTTAAAAGTGGAAGAGTCGACTCAAATACTCGTCCGATAAGAGAAGCCCGAAAATGTTTAATAAAGCGTGAAATTAAAGAGAAAATTGGAATACAGGTTGTTACTGTTAAACAAGGCTCTGGTACGACAAATTCAGGAAATACGTCACGAAGATTCTTTGCTAATCCTGCTTTGATTTCCGAAATCACGGGACTAGATGAAGACATAATCAAGAGGCTTTCAACAATTCTCGAAGCTATAACCATTACCGAGGCACTAGATTCCAAAAAAAATTTGGTGATTTTTGTCTGGAGACGGCAAGAAAGTTTGTTGCACTGTACGAGTGGTACAATATGCCACCAACACTCCACAAAATTCTGCTTCATGGAAAATATATAATTGAAAAGTGTATTTTTCCTGTAGGCTTACTATCCGAAGATGCTCAGGAAAGTCGTAACAAAGACTATAAAAAATATCGCCTTAGACACTCCAGAAAATGCAGTCGAATTGCCACGAACGAAGATATTATGCACCGAATAATGGTAACATCAGATCCCATTATCTCACACTTGACTCCTTCATTTAGCCAGAAAAAGCATAGTGATACAAGCGACGAAGTTAAGGCTCTTTTAGAATAATAAATAAAAAAGTAGATTAAAAATAAATAATAAATTAAAAATTAAAAAATTCATTTAAATTTTTTGTTAGTTAGGGCTTTTTACATTGTAGGTAACTATATACTTTCTTTATTTTGATAACTTTTGTGTATAACTATATGAATAAAACTAAATTTGTGATGAAATTAAAAATAGATTTAAAATAAATAATGAATTAAAAATTAAAAAAACATTTAAAATTTTTTGTTAGATAGGGCTTTTTACATTGTAGGTAACGATATACATTTCTCTAACTTTCTTTATTTTGATTACTTTTGTGTATAACTATATAAATAAAACTAAATTTGTGATGAAATCATTACATTTTTGACAAATATATTTTATTCCTCACCTCCATACAAAAATCACGTGTGCGCCGCCGAAAAGTCTGGCTAGTTTCGGCTTAGATTTTAAGGCGACTTAACCAGCTTAGCCGAACATTTTTTTGGTTAGACATTAAAAAATTACAACCCTGGGCTTTGAAAATATGTATATCTTGTTATTTTCGCAACAATTTTACATGTATAATTATAAAGTTATTTACTAAAATAACACAAAGAAATATCTTTGAAGTTCGTTGAAAGATCCATTTTAACTTTCTGATTGGGTTTAACCCAAATTTGTTCCTCATTTGTTTGGTGTCAATGATGCTTTCAGTTTTTATCAGTTGCTTTTTAGAAAATACGTCAATAAAAAAGGCAAATCTACAATTTTCAATTAAACAATACGAAACACAACACAGTCTGACTGAAGACTTTTTTTGCCAAACTTCAGAGACAGGTATAAAAAGTTTTTTTTCTGCAAAACAGTGCGAGTACAGAAAATAAAGAGCTTTCCCCTTATAAAATCATTTAAGTTTTTTTGGATTTATAGAATATATTAAAAAACTTCTGCAATAGAGAAGCTGATGTAGAAAAAAGGGCAAAGCACATGTGATGACTCAAAGTGCGGATATTATTTGTGAGATTTTTAAATTGGCTAGAGACAGATACTTGAAAAATATAAATTCAGCAAGATATGTTTTAAGCAAATAAATATTATTATTATTATTATTATTATTATTATATTATATTCCAAGATTTAGTAAATAAAATATTTGAAAAAAAGTTATCGATTTCTGCTATAGAAAGTGCAATACAAAAATAATTAAAAAATATATTTTAAACTGCATTTTCCAAAAAATCTTGGTGGCACAGAAGGGGGAGACGGATACCCCCCATACAATATATTTATTAATTTGCTTGTGTCTGCAGAACTTCAAACTTTAAACTTGCCGAAGCCGATGTTAAATTAATTAATTTTCTTAAATTTAAGAACAAACCTTTTTACCTTCGATGAAGAGTATACAATAAATAATATTTATTTGCTTAAAACATATCTTGCTGAATTTATATTTTTCAAGTATCTGTCTCTAGCCAATTTAAAAATCTCACAAATAATATCCGCACTTTGAGTCATCACATGTGCTTTGCCCTTTTTTCTACATCAGCTTCTCTATTGCAGAAGTTTTTTAATATATTCTATAAATCCAAAAAAACTTAAATGATTTTATAAGGGGAAAGCTCTTTATTTTCTGTACTCGCACTGTTTTGCAGAAAAAAAACTTTTTATACCTGTCTCTGAAGTTTGGCAAAAAAAGTCTTCAGTCAGACTGTGTTGTGTTTCGTATTGTTTAATTGAAAATTGTAGATTTGCCTTTTTTATTGACGTATTTTCTAAAAAGCAACTGATAAAAACTGAAAGCATCATTGACACCAAACAAATGAGGAACAAATTTGGGTTAAACCCAATCAGAAAGTTAAAATGGATCTTTCAACGAACTTCAAAGATATTTCTTTGTGTTATTTTAGTAAATAACTTTATAATTATACATGTAAAATTGTTGCGAAAATAACAAGATATACCTATTTTCAAAGCCCAGGGTTGTAATTTTTTAATGTCTAACCAAAAAAATGTTCGGCTAAGCTGGTTAAGTCGCCTTAAAATCTAAGCCGAAACTAGCCAGACTTTTCGGCGGCGCACACGTGATTTTTGTATGGAGGTGAGGAATAAAATATATTTGTCAAAAATGTAATGATTTCATCACAAATTTAGTTTTATTTATATAGTTATACACAAAAGTAATCAAAATAAAGAAAGTTAGAGAAATGTATATCGTTACCTACAATGTAAAAAGCCCTATCTAACAAAAAATTTTAAATGTTTTTTTAATTTTTAATTCATTATTTATTTTAAATCTATTTTTAATTTCATCACAAATTTAGTTTTATTCATATAGTTATACACAAAAGTTATCAAAATAAAGAAAGTATATAGTTACCTACAATGTAAAAAGCCCTAACTAACAAAAAATTTAAATGAATTTTTTAATTTTTAATTTATTATTTATTTTTAATCTACTTTTTTATTTATTATTCTAAAAGAGCCTTAACTTCGTCGCTTGTATCACTATGCTTTTTCTGGCTAAATGAAGGAGTCAAGTGTGAGATAATGGGATCTGATGTTACCATTATTCGGTGCATAATATCTTCGTTCGTGGCAATTCGACTGCATTTTCTGGAGTGTCTAAGGCGATATTTTTTATAGTCTTTGTTACGACTTTCCTGAGCCTCTTCGGATAGTAAGCCTACAGGAAAAATACACTTTTCAATTATATATTTTCCATGAAGCAGAATTTTGTGGAGTGTTGGTGGCATATTGTACCACTCGTACAGTGCAACAAACTTTCTTGCCGTCTCCAGACAAAAATCACCAAATTTTTTTTGGAATCTAGTGCCTCGGTAATGGTTATAGCTTCGAGAATTGTTGAAAGCCTCTTGATTATGTCTTCATCTAGTCCCGTGATTTCGGAAATCAAAGCAGGATTAGCAAAGAATCTTCGTGACGTATTTCCTGAATTTGTCGTACCAGAGCCTTGTTTAACAGTAACAACCTGTATTCCAATTTTCTCTTTAATTTCACGCTTTATTAAACATTTTCGGGCTTCTCTTATCGGACGAGTATTTGAGTCGACTCTTCCACTTTTAAATTCAATATTGTAAGCTACATGCAAAAGACACTCCATCAGCTTAATACGCGCATGAAGTGGTGACATACCAAATTGCAGTGCTTGTTCATTTACGGGCATAGCTTGAACTTCTTCGATTTTATTCGTTTTGGATGTTGTTGCTCCACAAATAAAACAAGATGATGCTGCTGGTGTCTCTGTTACTGATTGTGCTGTCTTGCCGTCAATCATTGTAAAATATAATTCATGTTTTACTTTAAAGTTACGATTATTTACTGTTAACTCAAATTCTTTTAGTTGAGATATCTCCTCATCGACTCTTCTCTTTTCTTCTCGTATAACTTGAGGTGTCTCTTTAACGTATGCAAACTGTAGTGTTCTACAATACTGTGTGGATGAAGGTTTATTGTTGTTCCATACTAATTTATTTATGTCATCACTCAATGATAATTTTAGTGGTACAACTGATGTCACATATGTATAAATGAGAGTCAGGAATTTGATCATCTGAAAACCTCTGTTGGTATTCGCTTTGGACCAGATGCCCCATCACATCCCCATTTATAGTACATTGTTAGATTTTCTCTTTCAATTTGATTTATTTCCTTTACTGATTTGGTCTCTAGGACTCTTTTAGCAGCATGATCCAACAGATTTTGCAGAGGTACACTGCCTGAACTTTCAGTAATAGAAATTTCTAGAGGATAACTGTTAGTTTTTTCTTTCGTGAGTTGTTTGTATGGTACGAGTATGTTATATCCTTCATTTTGTAACGAATGCATTAGATACTCGTATTTTTCTTTTGTAAGTTCAAGCTTTGTAAACATCCCCAAAGTTTTCAATGTACAAATTTTGTGGTTGGTTTTTGAAATACTAGAAGAAAAATCAATTACTTCTTGAGGAAACATAGAACGTACTACATCCCTTTTGTATCGTTTGGCGCGATCACAGCACTCCTCAAACGATTTGCGTGGCCGACCAAGTGCAGAACTGGTAGAACATTCAGCCTAAGTAAACTTAATTGTAAATGTGCCATCAAGCCAATTTGCATTCTTTTTTTCAAATCGCGACTTTGTACGATAAGAATCCTGCCATCTTTGTTTGAGGTTAGAGTAAAAGCTTTTATATATTGTATCCAAAATTTCACATGCTCTAGTATCGTTTACGCCAACGTGCAATTGTTGCAAAAACTATTTTAATTTTGTTCTGTTTTTGTCAAACTCCAGAAGCTTCGAGCATAAAACCCCAAGAGAAATAGAAAAACTTTCCATTGCCGTAAAACTCTTGAGCCTTAGTTTCAGTTAAAATTAAAAAACCGGAGAAAAATCGGTTGTACTTTTCGCGTTCGTCAGCACTTGTTGAATGACAAAAATCGAGCAATGAACACCTATAAATACTACGTATTTTTCAATATTTTGCTGACAGGTACGTTCCAAAACATGAGCACTAATATATGTGGGCGGAATTTCTGTAAAAAAATCATACAGGTAGCCAACGGAAAACCCCAAATAATTAAAAAAGTGCACTTTCTTTTTTTCCTTTCAATTGTCCACGCACACTTATTACCGCTTTTTACTTTGCTACCGCAATCATAAAAATCAAATAACCTTTTGTTTATTACTTTTTTTTTTTTTTAATTCTGAGAATCATAAAAAAAGTCATAAATGTTTCTGCAAAGACTTTTGTGCATATCTCGAGCAACGTTTTGAAATGCATACCTTCACTTAATTGTGAATAAAAGCGAAACGCGCTCATCGATTTTCTTGATTTATGTCTCATGTTTTCCATAGGTTATGTGACTTTACGTGAAAGTAATAGGACTTGAAACTTTTTTTTACCATTTTGGATTTTTTATGAATTAAAAATAAAAAATTTAAATTTTTTGGGCAAACAATATTTTTCTTCATACATTTATTTATAACTGCGAAACTGTTGCTTATGTAGCAAAATGTTATATAAACAGATGAAAGTAATTGTAATTCTTGATTTTTTTTAATTTGTTTCAGCAAAATCCGACTAGTGGTTCTCGAGTTATGTTAAACAAAAGAGCCTTATCAGAATTGAGTCCCGAATCAATCAGCTGAAAAATGTTGGACTGTGTAATGCAACAAATTTAGCGGTGGCACCTGGTGGCACTTGAAATTGATTAAAAATGTAAAAACAGATATAAGACAATGTATTAGTAGTAATTTCCAACTGTGGGAAAGTAAGGCTAAAATTTCAGGTCCAAATGTTAGGAGAAAAAAGGGATTTTTGTTATATCGACCCATTTGCGCGAAATTATTGTATATGCCAATTTTTATGAAATTGAGTTTTTGATGCAATCTTGTTCTACATTCAAAGAGACGTCGCCTGACAAAATATTGTAGGCGAATTCCACTTCGTTGCTCCAAAAATTGAATGTATATTTTCATATTTATATTGCAAGTGATAGCAGAGAAAAGTATAAAATTGGCTCTCCTGTAAAATTTGGTTTTTGTAACATACGATAATTTCGCGCAAAGGGGTCGATATGTTCATAAAAATACACAAAAAAAAGTCTTTGCAATTTTTTTTTTTTTAAATTTTAGTATACTGAAATATCCTACTTTAAATAAAAAATAAAAAGAAAAACGTTAGCTCACATAATAAAATAATATTCGTTTTTAAATTCTTAGGTTTAAATTAAGTTGGTTCGGTAAAACATACAAGTACTGAGTTTGATACGGATATAAAAAAAAAACTGGCAGTCAGATCGGAGTAATTCTTTTTGATTTGATTGTACCATTTAGTCTAAAATTTCAAAATATCACTGCATATTGCATGAAGAGTATGTTGACAATTTGACTTTTTTCCGCGAATCCCCAGTATGCTGCGGCTTATGCTAAGACATCTAAAAAGTCGGAGGCGGCGCTAAGCCGGCTTGGAGCCGATTGAATTGGATCTCTGGTCAGGCACACTAACTCTTAGAATAAGCTGCATGTTCCAACAAAATGTTGGTATACAAAGTATTTATAAGTTTTTTATAGATCCCAAAAATAGTACTGTACTTGTCCAACTCAACAAAAAGATGAGAACATTTAATTGTGTTCTGTTTATTTTTTTAAGCCACAAACCTCGTTGTGATGGATTCATGTCATTAATGTTGTAATTAATGTTCGTTTCAGTTAGTGTACAATACACACACACACAAGCTATTCGTGCTGTGGTCGTTGTAAAAAATCAATGTAAAAAAGCATCGCTATAGAAAATTAAAATGTGTACCTAAAACGTTTTTTCAAATTACCTACTCCGGAGCGATTTTTGGAGGCATGCTTTTATTTTTCTGGCAGGGTTTAAGTCACCATGGGGCTTAAAAAGGAAATAAGTTAAAAAGTTTCCTAAAGCCTATACGACTCTTTTATACATTATTTTGTAGTCCGGCCAGTAGCTCTAGAGGTTCAGATTTATTACCACTTTTTGGGATTGACCCCAGTGTGCGACCTTCATCAACCTTTTCTTTTTCCCGTTTTAATGGCTCATATGTAAATTTCATGTTCTTAAATTTACAATAAAAAAAAAAAAAAATGTCAGGGTTACATAAAATTAAGCTTATATTTAATTATTGCATGCCGCAGAGATATCGTATGTAAACGATGGAAACGTTTTGAGATCCCAGATTTTCATGATGAATATTGCAAAGTATGAAAGAAAGTAAATAAAAAAGTTAAAGGGCAAAATTGACTTTTATGCCACACGGTTTTCATCTGCCGTTGGTTCAAAACAAACATAGAGAGAAATACGTGAAATTGGTGCTGGAAAATCATCTACTTTGGATACCTCAAATATAAATTTGGAAATGGTCAAGGAGAAATTTTACGAATATTCCTAATGTCTCTTCAACTTTATCGTTTTTTGATTCAAGTCAAAGTACAAATTGGCATAATAATATATTCTGTTTTAATTGTGTAAATGAAAATTATGTACTGACTTGCTGTCAGTATTAAATCAAATGGAGTTTGGGCAAATGCAAATTTTTTGTGTCTTAACCCACAGAAATCTAAGTGTCTTATAATAACTAAG